>VDFB02271358.1:4417247-4565352 GCA_007258455.2 Sequoia sempervirens
TGGGAAAAATACTCACATCTTTTTCCCCCACAACCTAAATTTGAGCATGTTTCCCCACATGCAAGGTGGTAAGGATGATTTGACATGGACAGGGAATAATGACATGCTATGGTGAATGTCCCTATTGATTCAAAATAATTAAATGAATGCACTAAAGATAATTAATAGATAGCAATTAATACACACATACCTAGAGTCATGGAAGATTTTTTGCAATGATTGTGGAGAAAATATTAGTCACCTTTTAAGAAATAAGCTGAGTAATTAATGAAAATGAGGTGGAATGAGGTGGAATGGAATGAAGTGAAGTGATGGAAGAGAGAGAAAGGTGGAGATGGATGGGAAGATGGGTTGATGGGTGAAGAAGTGGAAGTCTTTATTATGACAAGTAAATACTTTAATTAGCTATAAGGAGGGACACAAGAAGCTCGGGTGTTGCATGCTAAGTGAATTTTTGTAGGAACTCCTCTTTATAAGTTGGCTTGTGATGCAATTTGAGGTAATGACCATTGAAAAGCAGCTTAAATCTGGCTAGGTCAATAGTAGTGAGTTGAACAACACCATTGGGGTATACTTCAACAACCTCATATGGTCCTAGCCTCCTTGTATGCAATTTTCCTACATTATCCTAATAACTTGAATCATAGAGCAAGGCCCAATCTCTTGGTTGTAATTTCTTATCCTTGATGATTTTATCATGCCACTTGATTATTTGATTCTACACTACCTCTATGTGGTGCAAGGTTGCTCTCCTTATCTCATCTAAAACATTCAACTGTAGGATTCTTTCTCTTTGTGCCTTAGAGATATCTATCCCCAAGTCTACTATAGTCCTAAGAGTCTTATGTTCAAAATCAATGGGAATCATAGTTAGTTTTCCATACATCAACTCAAAAGGAGTGAAGCCTGTAGTCATCTTCTAGGTTGTAATATAGGCCCAAATAGCTTATGGAAACCTATTTTCCTAATCCTTTTATGAATAGCCACTATTTTGATTAGGATGGATTCAATCTCCTTATTAGTCACCTCAGCTTGGCCATTGGCTTGGGGGTGATAAGGGATAGACTTCCTTTATCTTATATTGTACTCATTGACCAGAGTTGCAACAAGGGTTGATGTGAATTGAGCCCCTTCATTAGTCACTATCTCTCTTAGAAATCTATACATTGTGAAAATCTCCTCATAAAGAAATTGAGCAACCTTATTATCTCTTACATGCTTCATGGCCTTAGCTTCTACCCACTTAGTTACATAATCAATGAAAACTAAGATATAAGACTTACCATTTCATGGAGGATCAATTGGTCTGACAAATCTAGTCCCCATTTTTTAAATGGAGTGATTACTACCTGAGGGAAAAGTTCCATCTCATCAGATTTGGTTGGTGTACCCATCCTCTAGCATCAATCACATTTTCTTGTATACCTTCCTACATCCTTATGGAGTGTTGGCTAGTAATATCCTGTGTTCAAAATCTTCATTATTGTCCTCTTGGCTACAAAATTTCCTCTGCATGGTTGATTGTGGAATGCATGCAAAATATCATATGTCTCATTTTCTCTAACACATCTCCTCATGACATGGTCTAGTCCAGTATAAAACAAGCATCCAGTAATCCATGAAAAAGAAAAATATTTTTCAATGAATGTACTTCTCTTTTAGAGAGAAGTGAGGAGGAACTATCCTTGTGACTAGATAATTAGCTATGTTAGCATACCAGGGTGTTTGCACACTGATGGAAAATAAGTGCTCATCAGGGAAAGAGTCATCTATGGCTTTATTATCTTCTAATGTAGTCAACCTAGAAAAAAATTATGCAACAACATTGTCCTTCCCTGGTTTATCCACAAAGTTTATTTCAAACTCCTACATCAACAATAATCATCTTGTTAACCTACCAATGATCAGAGGTTTATTCATTAAATATCTAATGGCTGCATGATTGGTGTGCACAAATATTTGATAGCCTATTATGTAGTGCTTGAATTTTTTTAGGGAATAGATCACTACCAACATTTCTTTATTTGTCACTGTATAGTTGAATTCAAATCCTTGCAAGTTTTTGCTAACAAAATAAATGAAATTTTCAATAGTTCCTTCTTTCTTCCCTAAAACTACTCCTATGGCATTGTTTGATGTATTTGTATGGATGTTAAAAGGAAGCTCCCAATTAGGTCCTATGAGCATAGAAGCATGGGTCAAAGCTATCTTCAAATCAAAAAATGCTCTATCACAATATTCTATCCATTGAAATTCAACATCCTTGATCAGAAGAGTATACAATGGTGTTGTTATTTTGTTGAAGTCCTTGATGAGCTACCTATAAAAGCTTGTATGTCTCAAGAAACTCCAATTTTTTTTTTATAGATGTGGGCAGATTTTTTATTACCTCAATTTTTGTAGGGTGTACTTGAATTCCTTTGTGAGAGATGTAGTGTCCAAGAACTACAACTTCTTGCATCATCATGAAACACTTTTCACTATTTAGAGAGAGATTGTGATCTTCACATCTCTATAGGAATCTCCTAAGATTCTCCAATGCTTCATTGAAATCAGCACCATAGGTGGTGAAATCATCCATATAAATTTCCATGCAATAATGAGAAATGTTTGGAAATATGCTAATGACTACCCTCTGAAAAGTTGTAGGTGCATTGCATAAGCCAAATGGAAATACCAAGTAGGCATAGGTCCCCAATGGATAGGCAAAGGTGGTCTTCTCCTAGTCCTTAGGTGCAATTTGGATCTGGTTATAACCACTAAAGCCATCTAGAAAATAAAAGTATTATTTTCCTACAAGTGAGTCCAAAATTTGATCTAGGAAGGGTACCTAGAGGAAAATGGTCCTTTTTAATGGCAGGATTAAGTTCCCTGTAATCAACACAAACTTTCCATTTCCCTCCTCTCTTGATCACAATCACTAATGGAGACACCCACAAGCTATCTAAAATGGGGTAGATAAATCCTGCATCTAGCAATTTCTACAGCTCTCCTTTTACAATTTCTCTTAGTGTAGGGTTAATTCTTCTTTGTGGCTATCTAACTCTAGTGCAATCATCTTTGATGTAAATTCAATGAATGAAAATCTTAGGGTCTAATCCCTTCATCTCATGATAATCCCATGCAAATGCATGTTGGTGGGTCTTTAGTATGTTTTCCAACAACAACTGATGTTTCATTTAGTTTGCTATTAATATTCAAATATTTTCCTTCTAACACATGTACTTGTGTAGTTAACTCTATCCTAGATGCTTCATTAACACATGGTACCTTGAGTTCATATGGAAACAATGTATGGGACATACTTGTTGGTACAAGAAATCCAACCACAAGAAGAGCAAGCAGAAGTGTCTTGACTAGAACAACAAAATGAGAAGATGATGCTTCCTCCACTTCACAATGATTCTAAATGATGTTAACCAATACATCATCTTCATCTTGAAGCTACGTGAAAGATCTTTTTCTTAGCATCATAAGTTGCGCCACAAAATTAACTTCCTCGGCCTTTTCACCAACATGTGGCCATACAGGAATATCCTCATAATGGGATGGCTAAGAAAGAGGATAAAGAGAAATATTTTTGGTTCTCTTTCCATTAGAAATGGTTATTTATCATGTCCTACATCAAATATATGCATCTCTTGCTGCTAACCATGGCCTTCCAAGAATAATGCAATATCTTCCTAGTGTGGCTTTACAAGAAAGAATCATGAAATATGTTGGGTATTCCCATGAGTCTAGAATTACCACAAGATCCTCTACATACCATCAAGATTAATAGTAGAACTATTAGTAAGCTATAGGAAAGTAGGAGTAGGTCTTATGCTTGGAACATTTAGTTGCTATAAGATATCCTTGGTCATTACATTTATTGTTGCTCGTAAGTTAATCAGAGAATTCTTTAGTTGGATCTTATTGATAACAACTCCTACCACAAGACTACCTGGGTCATTATACTTAGGGACAGTCACTTCCCCAAGGATAATGTTAGCTAACTACCCTACCACATGAACCGTAGTTGGTTCTTTCTTCTTTTGACCTAGTTTCTTGAGGAATGCTTCCTTGATTTCCTTTCCATACAATGGAACATCTTTTATGGCCAAAAATAGGGGTATCTAGACACATATGTCAAAAGTTATGTCCTCTTTTGCTTCCTTCTTCTTGGTAACTTCCAATGTCTGAGGAAATGGTGGCTCTCATTCAATCTACTTGACTAGTATTGGTTCAACATTTTTAGGTGTACTGGGCTGAATGGGGGTGTTCAAAGGCTCCTCTTCTTCCACATTAAGCTCAGTGATAATGGGTGTGGAAGGAGCTTGTATATTAGTTCCTAAATGTAGGTGGATGTCACTCACACTCACAACATATGCATGTAATTTATTTGAATAAGCAAAGTATAGAGGTTGTTGTTGTGGTTTGTTATTTGGATTGGGTGTGGCTTGAGCTAGTAGCTAAGTAGGTTTAGGTGGATTTGAGCTTGAATTAGTAGGAGGAGGAATTATAGTAGGTTTTTGGGGATGAGGAGGTGGCTACATCTAGCTATTGGGCTGGTTTGGCTATTGTTTTCCTTCCATCCATTGATTTGTTTGTTTCCAATTTTCTACGGGTGGTTGCAAATTTCCTTGAAACTGCTTCCAATTGCCCTGAGGTTGTTGCCATTGAGGTGGATATTTTTTATTATTAGGCTAGGTATTTGGAGGGTTACTCCAAGGTTGTGGTGGATATCCTCCATAGTTGGATGGATATGGGGGCTATCACAATTGGTTACTAGATGAATAAGAATTGAAATATGGCCCAGGAAAAGAGAGTGGATTTGGTGGCATACCTTGTCTTGAAGCCCAAGGCCTCCTTTGTGTAACATAGTATACTTGATCTTTATCAATTTGAATTAGCTTGAACTCGGGTGCAATTTGCTTGCTTTCAACATTAGCTACCATCTTGCATCTACAGTCCTTCTTTATCAATGTTTGCAATGGGGGCAATACTTTATCAATGTTGCCTCTACCTCCTCTTGTTTCTTCTTGGCCTGAAGTGTATCTAGCTAAGTTGCTAGTTTGTTTATAATATTTTTCTTGAAGTATACCATCAAATGAGTAATTTCCATTCTTGAAAATCCACTGGTAGATGACTTACCCATGGATGATTGGTAAGCTCTCCCTTTCTTTGAAGCTATCCTAGAGTATTTCTCACATATCTTCTTGATATCCTCCCAAGGAACTTGGTAGATATCTCCTCCTCCCATCACGTCCAAAGCATTGGTGCAACCATTGTTGATTCCTCTCAGGAAAAGAAACTTTTGTGAGTCTTCATTAAGTGTATGGTGTGGAGATTTTTGTAGGTAAAATAGAAGCCTTGTAATGTAATCCTCCAAGATCTCATCTTCTATCTACTGCATCCTAAAAATGTCACCTCCTCTCATGTCACTGCCCTTGTAATACTCCTTGTACTTCTTAAAGAATTTTTCCTTCATGCCATCCCATGTCTCCATAGTATCTATGCCTAGGCTCATGAACCATCTTAATGTAGCTTCTTTCAGAGTGGTAGGAAATAGCTTAAGCCTATGGGAATTGATGGTATAGTCATCACTCTTGTAGAGTATCTCAAACTCAAAAAAGAAGTATCAAGATCTTCTGTGACAAGTCTATAGAACTTAGGAAGGACTAAAGAAGGGATAGTTTTTAGATTTTCTACTTCATTCTAATGAGCAATGGGGAAAGGAAAAGCCAATTGGTAAGGTCTATTCCTATTTGCATCATACATACCTGCTTGGTGTAGTTCCAAAGCAAAGGGATTCTCAAGTTGATTTTTGGTCTTCAAAGGAAACTTTAGAGCTAGTCAAATCAGGAATTTCATCAATAAAGGGGTGTGGATCTTCTTCTTTGTCTTCTCTTAGTAGGTTTCGATATTAAACTAGCTGGAATGAATCATGATGGTTAGGAAGGAATCTTCCATAAGCATCTCTTCTTCTTCCTCTATGCATATAGTATCAACTCACTATCAGCCAGCTCACACAAAGAATTGGTAAATAATAAGAGGGGTCATTACTTCCTAAATGAGGGTTATACTAAGAACAAATTTTAGAAATACTACAACAAGAAATCTACCAATGACTCCCTATTTTGACACCATCCCTGGCAATGCCACCAAAAATGTTTGCCTCATACAATGATTTAACAAGTAAGCCATTATAGCTATGATTCAAATATTAGACATCTAAATTGAATATTCATTCAATCATCATGAAGGTGCATTTAACTTGTCAATCCCAGGATGTGAACTTGAAATGAGTCAGCATAGTATGTGCACTAAGGATCCCAAGTAGCCATATTCATTCTACAACTAAGAAAAATATAATGTTGAAAGTAAATTACTTAGAAAGAAATAACATGTGTTGAACATCAACCAACAACTATGCTAAGCTAAAATGCATGATAGAAATGAAAATTTGAGGAAAAAATAGGAAACTACTTTGTTTGCCTTGGTTGTAGGAATAGTCACAAAATGGAATTCTAGTGGCTACAGAAACAATCAGTGCTAGATTCTTAACTAATTATTGAACATAAATTAATAACTAAACAAAACTAAACTAAGGATGAAATGCTCACCAAGTGGTGAATGAACAGCTAGCAGAATCTTCTCAATTTAGTGGCCTTGAATCATATCTGCATGGCAATATTAGTACACATAATAATCTCATGCCTATAACTATCTTAAAGAACATTGATTAATCCACATGTGGAATTAATATAGATGGTCCATATAACATGTCAATGTCATTAAAGATTTGTAGAGATAAAATTAAGCCCAATGTCAATGGGTTTGAGGAAATATCAACATTCAAACATCAAGGTTCATGAAATTTTTTGCAAATAGATCATAAATTCTACCAAAATTTAACCATAAGGTAGACTCATCAATAAGTTAAAAAATATTGTGTTGATTTGCTTATGGGGGTTTTGCCTCAGTCACACCCCTAGTTTGGTAGTTAAACATTGATAGAAACAATAAATCTTGAAGGTAAATGTGTGTGAGAGTCCTAATCTTATGTGCATCTAAGATTAGGATATCTATAGTGCAATGAAACCCTACTGTAATGTGCTAGAATTAAATGCCTGAATGAAACCTAAAGATGATGAATCACTTTGGGAGATCTCTAATCACCCTGATAAGACACAATAATACATGTACCTTCCTTTAGGTAGAAAATAGAATGATAATGGAAGATGGAATCACTTAGGAAACACATCATTAGGTTTGTTCAATGGCTAGTTGCATGTCCCCAACTTAGAATCCATCATGATTCACCATAGGAAATAATCATCAATCCTTAACAATGCTTGATTTTGAATAGAAAGTGAGCTTGAAGACCTACAAAAATACTATTGTGTTGATCCAAGACTTCAAATTTTCTTGCTACTTGCTCTTGAATGCTTGAAAATCTCTCTTGATGTATTTTACTTGAGAAATATAGGATTATTCAGCTTGATATTATGAATGCTTGGGTGAGAAAATGATTCAAAACCTTAGTTTTATAGGCATCTAATCTAATTTACCATTTATTATATCCCAAATGTTGATATTAGCCAAAAAATTGAATTATAAACCTTAGTTTCCCACTCAAACCCTAAAAGGTGCCACAGAAGACTCATATGCCAAAGGTGGCATATGGGTCCCACCTAGGGGACTCATACACCTACAGTGGCGTATGAGTCTCACCCTAGATTTTCTAGGTGAAAAAATATTTGGATGTTAGAAAATTAAATGTATTTATTGATTTTGTTAGGATTTCAATTGAAATAATCCTTGGGATATGAAATAAAGGGTCTTAGAGGCCTATTAATGATAATTTAAAGGGTCATGAAAGCAAGGTTGCTAAAATAGGTCAAAACTAAATGTGAAATTGTACCTTCTCCAAGAAGGGAGTACGATTTTCTACAATACACTTTGAAGATGCAACTAAAGAAAAACATAATCTCAAGCCCTCCAAGAAGTCCTGATCACTTCAATCTCTTGAAAACACATGTCCTATTATCTTATAGATGAGGTTATGGTATTTGGGATGAGATGGAGTAGTCATGAAATCACCTATGATTAATTTTTACAAATATCCACTTCTCTAGGAAAGTGGATATAATAATTTAGAGTCTTTAGGATTTAGAGGAGAAAATTCAAGAGTATTTTGAACTAACAAATCGAAATACTAATAATATCTGCATTCTTTAATGTCACCTCAAATCCTTCAAAGAAATAAAAATTGTGGTTATCTTTTAAACACCTAAGTCAAGGATGGTTAAGTTACCAATTAAAATTAAATCATTAATGAACTTAAGGTCATGTCCTGCATTCTTTTCTATTATTAGATTAAGAAAATATGTATAGGCTTAGTTAGTTGAGCTCTTTCTAGTTGGAACAACTATGCATTGTAACTCAATCTTCAAAAATATGAGAATTATAAAGTCTTAATTTTAATAAACTATACTATCTTGAAATATTCATACTCATTTTTTATGTTTTTTGATCAATAAAATTAAGTTTATTTTCTTTCTAAAGAGCTATTTAATATGTAAATTTCTAAAATTAATTGATATAATATTTTGTAATATCATTTTTTCCTAGATTTCAATCCAAATTTTATTACCTTTATGTAAAAAATATGTCTTTTTTTTGTTATAACTTGTGTTTAACTAGTTAAGAAAGGGATTTGGTTGTGATACATTTCATGCTACTTCTAAATATGATTTTATCTTTTGAATAAAAATAAATTTTTGAAATATTGATGGAAACACATATCACAACTTGAGTTATGTATGCTATAGTAAATTTATTTGTCACATTATGTGCCTTCCAAAAATGTATAAGTAATAACATATGTAGTATAAATTGTCCCACTAATATTTATAGTTCTTCTTATGTCATTTTCTACCCATTTTCCTTGAAAATAATAGTAGGATAGATTGGTTTAGGGAAAACACTAAGGAAACCAACCCTCTCTAGAGATTCACCTAAGTCTCTAGGAAACATATGAACTTGGAGTGTTTCCATGGTGTCATTTGAAAAGAGACTTAATATTCTACTCTATCAATGGTCTATTCAACATTTTATAATAATACTCATGTGGAAGGAAATATATCTCATAAATATAGAAAAAAATAAATCACATTGGAAATGTAAAATGCCTCTCTAGAAGATAAAAAGAGAAGGAAAGAAAAATCCTCAAAGTATATTGTATAAATGTATCTACATAAATATTAAGAAATTACAAATCATGTATAAGCTATAAATTCTACTCAAGATGACTTAGTGTTGTTTACTAGAATAAACAAACCTTTAATGAGAAAAGATAAAGATAAAAAATAAAAATCATTACATGTGCAACATTAAGTATACTACTCAAACATTAATAAATATATGGAATTAAGGTAGAAAACTCTACGTTGTAAAAGGTGTAAATAGTACGATGATCATGGAGCATAAAAAATAATGTAGGTGTAATCATGATTACACTAATAAAATATAGATTATGCTCATCATATGTACCAAAGTATCCAAAATTATTATCAACTAAAAATGTGGAAACTACTTAAATACTCCAAGAAGATATAGGAAGCATTAGTATAACTAATCTCATGATATCCCCTATTTATAATAAGAAAAATATAATGTAGATAAACTAAATTGCAATACATAAACATGTAACAGAATGTATAATACAAAATCATGTCTAATAAGATGTACGAGAAACATTGCAAATGGAGTATAAAATGTTATACATGCATGAATGAGTCAAGGATAATAATGATTCATTATTTTCATGAAGACACACTCACTTGAAAGGATATGGTGAAAATAATTTATGTACTACACAACCTCCAATGGTAGTTTATAACATAGTTTTTAGTATAAAATAGGAAAAATACACATGTGAAATTACCCCCTAGGGAACATAAAATTAAATTTGGCACTTTATATGAGTGCATTTATAGAAATATGTTCTTTTTTATAATTATTAGAATGTTCCTTCAAAATAATTATTACAATTTATGTCATGAATTAAATAAAGTAGGTATAGAGATAGCATGCCTTAAAAACCTCAAAAAATGATAGAAAATATAAATAATGCACCTCTGTTATTTGAGAAATGAACTAACAAACAATTTTTGAATGAAAACCCTTTATACATAGTTTATTTACAATTTTTTCAAGGTAGATTTGATGACATAAGTTTACAAATACAAAAATATAAAGGTGGATTCTACAATAATATTCTTGTATATAATGAAGGAAAACTAATTGCACCACTATGTAGTGGTAAAAATTCAACAAGATTCACAAGAAAGGTACCAAAAAAGGACTTCATACATGTGAAAATAAACCCTCTAGTGTTATAAAAAAATGAATTATGCATGCGACCTCTAAGAATATCTAGTTTTAGAGAAATAACTAAATTTCATCACAAAATAAAAAAAGAAAAAATTAAAAAATCATAGAAAAACATGTTTTCCTAGCTAAGAGTGATGATCCAAATATTTATTCAAGAAAATTAGGTTGGCCAATATTAAGGGGTATTGAGTTTGGAAAATAAAAATATGATATCATGCTAACATTATAATGATATCAATAATAGAATAATTAAATATTCCATTGGAATATTCTTTAGCATCAATATATTCAAAAAATTAATCATATTTACTTTGAAACTTCCCACAAAGTAGAATACTACCATTTGAAAACTAAAAAACCATCATCACCATTTGATTCTCTATCAACATACTCCAATAAAACTATGTCAATAATGATAGATTCTATATGTTTCAAACCTATGCATGGTGTACCCTATGACAAGAGTAGATAAAAAGTAAACATGTGTGATGGTGATGAGCACATGAGTCAAGACAAGTTAACATAGTCTAATAGTAGGGTTATGATATACATATATATAGGTTGTATGACTATACAAATCTATACATAATTCCACATGACCAATATTGATGGATCTTAACAAAATACTAGAGCTTCTTATCACAAAAAATATAAGTGTTATATATATATAATATTCTCTATCCTTTTGATTATAATTACAATGTCTATTTTTCTCAATGAGACATCCATTAAAATTTGATTCCCACAACTCTTACAAATTCTAGCTAGTTCGAGAATTGATTTACAAGGTGTCTCAAATATAAATTTTAAGAAACAAAGGTCTTGTCATGTCCAAAACACTCAATTAAGGACACAACACAAAACATCAAAACCAACCATAATTAATTAGCTAACTCACAAAATAAATATTTATAATTTGTAAACTTTATTGGAACATAACAATAATTAATCATGCAATCATTACATCAATTCATAAAATCATATAGATGAAACAATTGTTCAACTATCACAAATTGTTTGACAACAATTCAATTATATAATAACTTAACTTCAAACTTTCTAATCATACAAAAAAAATACATTTCAACACTCAAAAATTTCATATGTTTGATCAAATTTAAAAATTTAATATGTTTTAGAAAACTCAAGGATCATAAAAAAGACCAAGAAAATAATTGGCAAGATTCTTCAACAAGTAGGATTTTTTTTTTGCAACGTAGTTCACAAGTTTCTCCCTAAATTTAAAGAAAACTAGATGATGCATGCAACCCTCATTATGTAACACATATTAATCCATGTAAGTATAAATAACCTACTTCAAATTTATATAAAATTATGGTATTGCACATAGGGTCATGATTAACACACAACATTTTTTGTACTAAGAACAAGAGAGAGGTTATTCATTATTACAAAAGGGTAAGCACAACCCTAATGTATTTAATCCAAATTAATCCAACACACATTTACAAAAACTAATCCGAAAATGGTACAAAACTTATAATATTACAAATAGGGTCATGATTAACAAAAACCCTTTTTTATTGTAAGAACTAGAGAGAGATTCTACATTATTCCAACAATGTAAGATTAATAATTGTCCACTATGTAAGAATCCTTTCAAAAATAACCATTACTTTAGTCACTCCCACACTAGCTACATAATAAATCTATTCATATGATACACTAGAGAAGTCCAAATATTTTAAAGAAAAAATATTGATTCCCTTCCAAACATAACATTTTTTACTCCTAAAACACATTCCCCACTAGTAACATTCTCTAAAATATTGAGAACACACTAACCTCTTTGAATAAGCATGATTTAGAATTTAATAGTAGAATCATTGAAATGGTACGCAAATTGAATAATTTATGGAAATTGACCTATGCATAAATGAATTTAAAATTTAATAAAAGAAATTATCAATAAAAAAGACTATCAAGTCATCAAATAGTCATAGAATCAACATTTCTCAATGAAATATAAAAAAGAAAAAGAAATTTACGAAAAGCAAGAAGGAACAAGAGTAAAACATAGAAAATATTTGACGAAATTCATAAATATGTCAAAATAATTTTCTCTACAATCAACCTCATTAACCAAGTAGTAGTTAATTGTATATTTAAGAACTATAAGAAATATAGTCAATACATAACATTTCCATTATCTAAATCCTTAAGATATGTTGTTAGACAAAATTATACTGATATCGATCAAACAATATGTAATAAACAATTTATGTATAGCAATGAATCTCTACAATATCATATTAAACACTCAGAACCAAAATAGGAGAACCATAATATAATATTATGTGGATTATTATTGATAATGTATTTAGAAATAAGATTATCCACATATGAAATAATTATGATAATTCCTATGAAAAACAGTATATAAATATGGAACAAATATTAATATGATTAAAGTAGAGGAATACACTGAATAATCGTTATTAACCATGCCTCAATCACATATGACTCAATAATGAATATATACTAGATAAAAGTAAGACTGAACACATAGTTTCAGATTGCCTACAAGATTTCACATACCAAAATCTAGTATTAAGTAATGAACTAGACGTGCCTAGATAGCATAGAGATTAATGAAGCCATATAATGTTTTCGGTAGTCAGACTTATACATTAATTTACGGAGTTCGTTGCTAAGAAAAGAATTCGATCAAATAGTTATTATGAGAATACGCAAACACGTAACCCTTTCACAAAAGTTGCACCCTTTCACAGCAAACCTCTCCTATCAGGTAAACGGTGATAAGATTTGTTTGAATAATAATTATTGTTAAAATGAAACTACACAAAATACTTACACGAGATATGCATTTAAATATTTACTACATTCGAGACATACGAGTTATAATTATAATAGAAAATAAATCTTGAAATAGAATATCTCACTAAATTAAACGGTAACATGCCATGTTTTCAAACACCATGTAGTCATGTAAATAAACTAAATGAATGGCTTTCCTCCGAGAAAATTATTTAAAATTGGATTAAGAGAAGGTAAGAAAGTAATCAGTAAATGTCCTTTCTAACACCCTTCACTAACACATTTATCTGTATGCCCACATAATAAATCTGCAGCTGTTGTACATAACAAATCATATAAATTCTTATTTCAAGAAAATGCGCAGCCCAAAGAATGTCGTAAAAGGTCGCCTGATTTTTATCCGCAGCAACAGCTTTTTGAACGAATTCTGTATCCCACATCTTCATGTCCTCTTCTGATATATTGTTGGATTTTGCATGAGCATGGAATTTACAATACTCTAATACTATCTCCAACACTTTACCATTTTTTATGTTATGATAAGGACTAGGAAACCTTAGAGGCTCCGTTCCCGTGTATATGTCTATAAAATTCTTTACGAACTCTGATTCCATTGCAACCATTTTCTCCACTTCGAAATCTTCAAAGACTTCCTCATCCCTGAACAGCCTGAATGTCACTGTATTTTCTGCCATTTTATTCTCCAT
Organism: Sequoia sempervirens; assembly: GCA_007258455.2. NCBI lineage: Eukaryota > Viridiplantae > Streptophyta > Pinopsida > Cupressales > Cupressaceae > Sequoia > Sequoia sempervirens. The sequence continues at coordinate 4,431,134 of VDFB02271358.1, forward strand.
AAAATTGAGTAGAGCTGTTGAAATAATATACCCGATCGAATGGCAAGCTAGTGCAGCCCTAAAATCAGAGTTAAAAGAGTAGAATTCCGAAAGAAAGAGTAAATTGTATAATGAATTGAATATGGAACATTTAGTTTCCAATTTATACCATCCTCTTTCTAAAAACATGAGGGGGTGCGATTTTCCCTTTAATTTTGTTGTCAGAATTGAAGATAATGAATTTGAAATTTAACAGAAACAAAAGTCTGAAATTACAGATTTAGATAATCTTTCCTTGCGTGATTTGTCACTTCATAGTGCTAGGCTGGAGTCACGTTATTTTATTTTATTATTATTTTATTATATTATATTGTTTACATTATTTTTATTGGGAGAACTATTTTATTTTTATTTTTCATAGTCATAATTTTTGTAATTTTTGTAATTCTTTATTTGTTTTAGTTTTATTTTTTAATAAAAGTCTATTTTTTAATTTTAATGTATGTAGTAACTCTATGAGATTTCATTATAAAATATTACAAATATGAGTGTGGTGATATGCAATATCTTTATCATGATTTAGTATTACAAAATATCTTGAAAGTTACTAGAATGCTTGCATAACAAATAAAAATTGTAAAAAATATTTTTTGGTTTATGGAAATTTGCTCTTATAGCTTATATCCTCTATCACTAATGAGCCCACAACTTCCTTGTAGGTGAACCATTTGAAAGAAAACCACGTGCACCAAGAGATTTACTTTCTTCATTAGTGTCACATTCCTAGTAGTTATGATAATTATATCAATAAAAAGAATATTTTACAAATATATCTATTAAATGTAGGGTGACGCGAATATAGAGGCTACAAAGAAAACCATGTGCACCAAGAGATCTACTTTCTTCATTAGTTTCACATTCCTAGAAGTTGTGATAATTATATAAATAAGAAGAATGTTATACAAATATATCTATTAAAAGTTGTCGTCCTATCTCACTAGCATTCATATACTTGGACCCCTCTTGATGCAAATTTGTCTACTTTAGTCTGTGCTTGAAGCAAGTTCCTCCTCTCACTAAAGTGTGGGCTAAATGTAGTGTAGGAAAATCCATCCCTTTAAACTTTCACACTTGTTTGGGCCCTCCCTACTAAAATTCGCCTTGTTTATGCTTTATTTGTTTTTATTTTGCATCTAAAAGCCTTATTTAATGTATTTCTCTAAGGATAATTCCAAAATTTATCAAATGACTAACTAGAATTCATATTTTTGTGTTGTGTGTTTTAGATCTACTGATCTCAGACTCATACACTACCTAGGGTGTATGGGTCCCATCTAGGTTTCGAGCCCCAATCCTGAATATTGCATTGAACTTAACATTTCTTGAAATGTGTCCTAATTTTGAGCTAGTGGGAATCATATGCCCTAACTAGCATATGAGTCTCACTTTAGCTTGGACCTATTTTGAATCCAATTCTTAGTGGGATTTTATTCTCCTAGATCCGATGTCTGCTTGTAGTGTTCTAATTTCAAGAAATTTGGCATAAACAAGTATAAATACAAGGTTATTTCACATAATTTCTCCTAACAAGAGCTAACAAGATCTAAGATTTCAAGTATTCAAGAGTTATAGCAATTCAAATATTCAAGAGCATTCAAGAGCTGATTATCAAGTATTTGGATAAGCATTTATGATTCAAGCATCATGTGAAAGTCATCATGTATCATGTGTGTCTTTGAGCTAACATATGTGATGCAGGTTTTCATTATTCAAGCAAGCATTCAAAGAAATTATCGCATACCAAGATCAAGGGTCAAGATCCACATCCATTGGAGCCACTTTGCACAAGTTTGTATCCTTTATTCCAAGGTTTTGGTGAGTTGCAACATTGCATATTGTTCATTCATCATTCCTTCATTTTATTTCATTTCATTTCAAGGTTTGACCAAGGAAAGCCCCTATTCCCTAATGCAACAAATTTTTTCCCTCTTCATGTGTGATTGTGGATCTAGGTAATTTGAAGCTTAAAGATCCTTTGAAGAAAAAGTTCCAAGATTGGAGAAAGTTATCAAAGTTGTTAAGAAGTTGTCATCTTCACTTACATTTGCCTATAGATTGGAATTCAAATTTTGAGACCTAATGATTGGACAAGACGACAGCTATAGAAGATCACTTGAGGATACATGAGTTTTAGCCAAAACTTATGAAACAAACATTTTTGGTACCATAAACCATTCTATCTCTTCTAGGGTTTTGCATGTAAAAGGAGAGAGGTAGGCCAAAAATTCTAGCTAGGTTCATTCAAATTATGCAATTGTATGATGTTTATATGACTAAATGGGATGATCTAAGTAAAACTAATTGATAATATTAGATAATTAAGTATGCAAAACCTGAGAAATGTAGCTTGTTTGAAAACAAATTGTGTTATGCAAAAATGAACAAGAAATGCATGCAAAACTAAATAGAACTAAACTAAACTAAATATGTGCAATTGGATTATGAATGAAGACTAGAAACAACTTCTAAAATGCTGATAATCCTGATTTTTAGGCTTGGTGTGACTCATTCTCCATTTTGGGTGAATCAATCCCAGTTCTACAAAACTGAGTGAGAACCTATTTTTGACAAAAGGGTATGTAAAAATGTAGAAAACTCATAATTGACCCTGGGGTGGGACTCATTTTCCACACATAGAAAATGAGTCCACTTTTTAATTTCTAGATTTTCAAAATTGGAATCTGAAGCTCTTGATCTACACTTTGACTTCCGACAAGTGTCCACTTCCAAAACTCTAATTTATGGGTCTTAAAATGAGTTTTTATTGATATTTTTACTTGTTGAATGAAGATAAGACATGAGCAACCTTGCAACTTTATTTTTAATGATTTCCAAGCTTCCAAGAGACTTAAATCTACAAAAACACAAGGTAGGAAAGAGAAATGTTGAATGTTAGGGCATGGGGGTTCACCTTGGTCAATCTCCTTTTAGATAATTAAACCAAAATGATGAAAGAAGTAATGAAACATGTAATAATAGAATTTATTACATATCCATGATGTTGATCTTGGATTTCTATAGCAATGGAGGAAGATTTATCCCTTGGATGTCTTTAGGAATTTTCTTGATGTATTGCCATGATAAAAACCTAAGTTCCTTGACTTGAGATAGAAGAATGATGGTTGAATGAATAATAAGAGTCCAGAGATGTAAATTAGAGTTAAACAACTTATATTTATAGCAAATTCACCTTATTTTCCTATTAATAGCTCATCATAGGCTTCCATGAAGAAATAATAAACTTAATTTTCACTTTTTTGACACTCTAAGTTCAAAATTAGGCCAAATGTGACTCATTTGCCACACATGGTGAATGGGTCCCACTTAGATGGGACTGATTCACCATGCATGGAAAATGGGTCCCACAAAGGCCATTTTGATAGATAGGATGATAGTAGATAAGGAAAGAAGGCTTAATTCACAACTGTGTTATGTATTTTAGTAGATAATGCCTCAAGATGCACAATATGGGTTAATAAGGCCCTATTAATGATGATGTAAAGGTAAATTAGGGCTTGGAATACAAAATTCAATGTGAAAGTGTGATTAAATAGACTTTACAACATTAAAATGAGGTCCACATAGCCTAGGAAGGCATACAAACCAATGTGAATGTATGGGACACATTACAACAATAGTTTAACATTAAGTTTATTTTAAAAACCTTCTAGATTGATGCAGTAATATTATTAAACACATTATATAATGTTGAATTAGGGAGAAATGAGTTTATTAAGTCTAGAAAAGTGTGAAAGTCCTTTACAAGACTTTACAACACCTTTACAAGACATCGTTAAAAGTATGTTATTTAATATATAAGGGTCTAAGATCTAGTTTGGATTCATAAATCCATCACAACACCTAAATCAAGGCCTCATTAAGTCAATTTATATTGAATTATTCCCATGTCAAGCAAAGGGTTCTTTTTTATATGGCATAACCTAATACTAGGACTAAATACCTGCCTTGTGTATACGAGTTCTAATATACCTCTTTTAATCAATTTTCTATAGATCCTAATTTACTAGTAGAAGACTCTAGAAGCTACCCATATTCTAGTAGTAGGACTAAATCACCTAGCCTAGTGTATGACTCTTAGTGAACTTCACACAATAGATTTTTTAGGGTTGCAAACCTCATTGTTACCTCTTCATTCTTCCAAGTTCTTCTCTATTAATTCTCAATTTATTTTTTTGATTTTAAGTTCCATTTTCTAGGTAACATACCTATATTTTCATATTACTTTCATTTCCTTATTTCTAAGCATTTTCTTTGTGGTGAACCCCCCTTTTAATCACACCACCTAACTCTCTTGTGTGTTTCCTTTCCCTCAATCGATTCATCGAGTTGAGCGATCTCTAGTGTTTCCTAATGAACTAAGAGTGAAATAGGCCCCTTAGTTCCATCTCCAAAAAGGTGGAAACCCTATTTCCTTATGTTTATAATATATATAATATAATATACATGTATACATATATATATACAAATATATCAACTTACATGATTATACTATGCATCTGTCAATATTTGAATGCATATATAGAAACATTCTTTCATCCCACATAATAATAATACACGTGCAAATATGCATACATATATACTTATGTATATATATATGTATTAATACTCTCGTATGGATGTTTCCAATTATGTCAATACATATATGTATATCAATACATATATATATTATATTTATTTAATATTTCCTTCATACATAAAGTTTAACATAAATCATAAATTGATATATACATGAAGTATATATATGCATATATATATACATATACATACACACACACACACACACACACATATATATATATATACACTTGTCGATTCGATGTTCCCATGCATATGGGTATTTCATCCATAAGTATACATAGATATGTCTATCTATGTATACTCATGTTTGTATTTACCAATGGGCATGAGTTCGTCATAGACATATACATGTATGCATACATATATGTTCAATGTAATATATCATATTGATCAAATAAATTAGTATTAGGAACTCATAATTGACAAATAATTAGACACTTTAACTAATTCAATAATGATCACAAAAAAACCATAACCACTCCTACTTTATCCACAAACAAGACTTGGGTGACCAAATTTTTCTTAGCTAATGACTAGACTTAGAAGTGGGTGTGTGAAATATTAGTTAGATTAATTTTGGGGTTACTTGATGTAATACCCCTCATGCTACTGTTTGATTTTTGACATTCTCTGTGGTTTTGTTTGGCACATTGTGATTTGGATGGTACTGTTGATATCATGTTGTGGTAGCATAGACTGTTATTGATTTATGCTCTTATGATGCCATGGTTATTATGATGATATTTTATTATGATCGCTTGATGAAATTTTCTAGAATTCAGTAGACTAGAAAATAGTAATTGATGATATTAATGCAAATTAATGTAAATTTTATAATGCTTTATATGATGATATGTTTTGGTTAGGGGATAGGTAGCATCACTCGTTCGCGAGCGCCCTGCTACACTGCGAATCCTTCTCACGATGCTTTGTACTTGATTATATGTATATATGTTGTATATCACCTTGTTGGATGCAGACTTTGCAGGAATAAGACTCGATTCCACCTATTTCAATAGGTCTGGGCAAGCATTGAACCAACCCAATGGCAGGAAGTTGAACAAAGGTGGCATGAAAAGTAACTCTGTTCCAAGGTGTCAACAGTCTTGTACCTTCTTGGTTTGTGCGTGTTGGTCACATTCATTTGTGTAGTGCATTGGTCTTTGTATGTTATTACGATTTTATGATTTGTCTAAAAGTGGTGAATGGTTTTATGTGGTAAATTAAATAATTAGGTAATTAATAAAAATAAAGACATAAAATAATAATTAAATATGGCAATGAATAAATATTAGTAGTAATAAAAATATTACATTTATTTTGTATCCTACAATGGTTGATTTTAATTGTTTAATATGAAAGTAATTAGTTAATAAAGTATTATGGAAAGAAATATATATATATATATATATATATTTAAAAGTTCATGCTTGTGGATTTAAATTTATTTAGTTTTAATCAAATACATGGAAAATAAAAATGAAATATGGAAAAGGAAACAAAAGAAATTAAGGTTAAATATTATTTGATTTTATTTCTTGAAATGTGACCTCTGGTATTCACGGGAAGAGGAATTGAAAAGGATTCCTGGGCATGGAATTTATTAAGAGATTTTCTTTGTTTGAGGGGATTTTTGGGGTTTGAATGTTGGAGAAATTTTATTCCAATCATTTTTCTGTCCTTAGTTCTTTTTCTGTTTTTGGAGAAAATTGGTGAAGAGGAAGGAAGACTTGGATCTGTTGCTGGAAGATTTGCAACAAAGAAATAGTGCAGCAAGAGGGGCAAGGCTTCTACATTTTGCTGCAAGCGTAGGACACCAGGTTCTATTCTTGTTAATTGTATATTTTCTATTAAATAGGAATTGCTCTCTGTGTGTGAAATTTATATTTAGGGTTGAAAATTAAATAATTGTAGAAAGAAAAATCTATTGGGGTTATGGTTTAATCAAAGAATGTTTAACTAGAAATTGGGAATTGTTATTTGATTAATGAAATTTCTGGGGTTTCTACGTTGGGGTTGTCTATTAAAAGGGGTTTTTATTGCAATCTGGGAAATGAACAGCATTCTATTATTTCATTTTGTTTTAAAAAAATATTTTTTTGAGAACAATTTCCTTTCCACAAATTGTTGGTTCATATATATATATACCTTATAAAACATTTTTGTTTTTATTCCGCACATGCATAGTGAATTGAATGTGTACAATAATTCTTTGTTCCCTGTTATTGTAATGTTCAAGCTTCTGTGTATATATATACATATATATATATATATTAGATATATATATATATATATATTAGATATATATATATATATATTAGATATATATATATATATATATATATATTAGATATATATATATATATATATATAAATATATATATATATACACATATATATTTTTAAACAAATGAAATTTTTGAATGGAAATTCGAATTTATTCAAACCCGTATTATTTTTTTCCATCGCACTGTGCACAGAATTCATTGTTGAATTTATGTTGATGTATATTATGGCTATGTGGGGGACGGCCTCAGCCGTACCCACCACACTGCCGTCGGTACCATAACAGTCTGCGGACTGTCCACGGCAGTCCGTAGACTGCCCACAGCCGGCGGGGTTTGCTATGCATATGTGTTGGGAATTAAAATTCCCATTTAAATTTCGTAAGTATTTAAATTTAATTTTTAATACGCGAATTCGATATATTAATTTCGGTGCGGATTTCTATTTTATAAATATATATATTGATTAATTTATTTATTCTGTTGTAGTATCAATTATTTTAAAAATAATAATAAATAAATATTCTTCTTCTTTCTGTTTAAATGATATTTTCTGTCGATTTAACTGTTATTTAGAAAATGTAGATTCTGTTTCTTTTCTAATTAAAATAAAGCAAAATTGTTACAATGAAAATAATAGTAAATTAGAAAGAAATCTGTCTTATTGATTTTGTTAAATTACAATCTTGAAAGGATAATGTTAATAAAAAAAAAAATCAATTACAAAAGAAAAACAACATTGTTTATTTATTCTGGTTTAAGTATGACTGTATTTTAGGAATGGGAATTATTTTGAAATCTACCTTGGAATTAAATAAGTTATCTCTTTTATTTATTAAATCTTGTTGCCTTGTTGGGTTTGGGGCTTTGTCAATTCATTGATGTGGGAACCCTTTTTGTGTTAACACTTTGGTCTTCTAGAGGATGTTGGTTTTTGTTGAATTTTCATCTTAAGTACTGTTGAGTTATATTTTATTGATGGGGAGTACCAAATTTACAAGATTATGTTATGGTGTTTAAATTTCGAGATGGTCTATGCCTCGTATGTTGTTTTGTTGTTGTATTTTGATGATCATGTTTGGCATGGTACAACCCCTGTTCCTTTCTGGTTTTGGTTGGGTCTCTAGGGAGAGTGGCTCCTCGTGGGGGCCGACACCCCGTTTAAGGGGAAGGGCTCAGGAGAACCCACGAATGAGTTAGTAAACAAGTGATAACCTAATAATTAACTTAGGAGGGTTGGGTAGTAATATCATTACAAGATTTAAAATATGGATGCCTCATCTTCATTAGTGCTTCCGCAGACTAATGGAAGGCTGAGAAGGCCGTGGTTGGTAAGATCATGACCTCGTCCTCACGAGAGGTCTACGGCTCCGCATGAGCTACCCTATGGTGTCGGCACCTCAAGTAGGAGGAAGGGCCAAGAGATCCATAGACGGGGGCCGGCGCCTCAGTTTGGAGGAAGGGCCAGGAGAACCCATGTAGGCTATGCGATGACACTCTCCCCTAGTTGCCCATGTGTTTACTTTATTGTGTTCCTCTGGAAGTGGGTTATGGGAATTGATTTAGATTGTTGTTTGAATTGATTTAAATTGATTTATGATTATTGTTTTGATACATCTTTAGCATGTGTTGTATGATCTCATTTATATTGGATTTATCATCTTGCATCTTTAGGACATTGTGATTTGATGTTGTTGGTTGCTCATTTTAATCAGTGTATTGTGTGATGGATCTATGTTGGTACTTTTTGTATGGTTGTACTTTTGTTGTCATTCTTGGTCGGAGTTACTTCTCTGTCACCTCTTAGCACAGGGGTGGTCAGGTGGAACGTGCTCCGCACACTGTTGGGTTCCCCATCAGCGTTCGTGGCTTCAGTCTCATCCAGTTGAAGATTTATTCCAGTTGATCTCATTTTATTTGATAATCTTGTGTATTGTATTCATCCCACATGTTTGGGATTCATGATGTAACTATATTGATGATGTACATTTGAAAGATGATGTAATGTAGTTATCTACTTTGTAATTTTAATCGGCTATGTAATTTCACATGGGTTTATCTTGTGATGGAATTTATGTATGTATTTATCTAATGTTGTCATTTAAAGTTTCTTTTTGATATCTTTTGAGATGATGTTTAGTAATGTCTTTTTTCGATGTGACCTCGTGGGGCCCCAAAGGACATGGTTGATTATGTTGTTTGTGTTTAATGGAATGAAGTATATGAATCTGTATATGATCATTTAATATTGGTATGATGATTATTTATCTTTCTTTAAAAAAAAATATTTGCGTTCTTTATTTGATTGTTCTTTGGGGCTTGCACGGCGGGAATTACACTTGACCAATACTCCTTTCCTAAGTGATACTTCCCCTCTCTTCTAGGTGATCAAAATTTTCCCTATATCCAACTTAGTAGATAGAAAATGTAGTTAGCTAAATCAATTAAAACCTCTTGCATCAAATATTTGATAAATAGAATCACTTCATAACATCATTTGAATCAAATTTATTTACAAATTTAATAAAGCATAAACACACATTTAAAGAATTTTCACTTAGCTAGGTAAAGTAAATAAGCATTAGAACAATGGTGTGTAACACTTCCCTTCACCCCAAATCACCATGGAGATGAACAAGTTCATGAAGATAGGAAAGTGGTTAAATTTTATCATGATAATTTTGTTTGAGATGATGTAAGGTATCAATCCTGTAGTAAGTTCATGGACGATGAAACTTTTGTCAATATAGAAAAATTTAAAGAATTTTCATCGAAATCAAGAAGAGTGATCTTAATTAGAAGATAGAAAAGGGAAAGGAAGGAGTTGGTACTTTAATAAATGAGGATATTACCCAAAAAATAATCTAAGAAATGGATTTTTATACTTCAACATCACTCTTGAAGAAGGAAGAAGACTAGTGAATGAGAGTGGTATTCATTGATTTATTGGATGGGATATCACCTTGAATATAGCACTTAATATAATAGGGAATGAAGAAAAAGGGGCCTTAAAATTAGATGAGGAGGTATGGGATGCATATTTTTTATCTAGCTTTATCCCTAACTTGCATACATTGGTCATATGGGAAATGGCCTGCACCACCAATAAACCAACAATGGCCAAGAAAATTGAAGATATCATAAGTATTGTGATTATAAAAATAACATTAGATACTACAACACCACAAGACTCATAGTTTGTGGTGCACACTACTATTTTTAGTGCAAACATTACAAAAATGGTGAAATTACCATATAAAAAAATACATGCTAAGCATGTAAAACTAAAGGACCATTACAATAAAGTAGTTGTTAGACTTCTATCACCATAAATTGTAACTCCAAATAAAATTAGAGCTCCGCCACCTCCTCCATCTACATCAGATGAGTTCTCAACTCAAGATATAGAGACTCTATCCATAAAAATAAAACAATTGAAGAAGGAACTGAAGCAAAGAAAGAGTAATTAAAAGAATGCTAAAGAGGAGCCTAAGAATTTTTCCACAAAAATTATTGATGACCTATTAGGTCATATATTATCTTATGTGTATGGGTGAATGCAAGGTACCCCCTTACCTTCTCCCTAGGGAGATATGGCAATTCATGTAAAGAAAAGGCACTCTAATTTCCACACCTATGGGAGCATGCAAGGTGTAATATTGTGGTACTCATATTGGACATAACACATGAGTTCATGGTAAAGATGCACAAGAATGATCCAACCTCACCACTCTCCCATGGATTTGATGTATTATATGAATTCCACATGAAGGTGAGAGTGTGACCCATTGATGTCCATGCACAACAACCATCATTGCAATCATTCTATATCTGACTAGTGACATTATAATTCATCCCTACTTTAACTGCTATATGTAGATGTACTCGATAGTTTCCTCTAAGATGACATAGTTGATACAGTGTTGTGTTTTGTACACATACTATTTCATGTGCTCCCCATCATACACTACCCTCTCTCACTAGATGGGAAGTCAAAGAATATGATAGACATCCACAAGAGTAACTATCCTCTCCATTTTATTAGATGAAATGAAGAGATGTTGGCATCCCACCTCTCTATGAGTGTCAGTAGCCTAGGTGCATGGCATCTTATCATAGGCATGGTGTAGATTCACCATAGCCTAACCTATTATAGTAGAGAATTCTCATCAGTTGAGTTTTGCATGTTGCAACTTCTTAGTAACTATAGGACTACTCCACTGGTGTGCTCATAGATTTGACTAAATTCCTAGAGAAGCATCAAAATACTATGTCAAGAAAATTTGCTTCTACTTTATGCTTTATATTATACTTAGCTAGATTTTTTGCTAGTATGGCTCTAAGATGATATTATGCTACATATAAATTTACATGACACACTCGCATTCAAGTCCTAACTCACAAAAAGTAGCATGGAGGATAAAAACTAGCATGGTCGATATACTTTGATATGTTGAAGGGATTCCAACATGACCATCAAATATTGTGACACTTGTTAGATGCCTTCACTTCTCATATATTTTTTATGGCTAAAAAAATAATAAGGAAGGGATAAATTTTCATAGTACCTCATCAAGTGGTGTTCCCCTCTACATGGAAGTCCATAGTTACACAATCCCAGGTAGCCATAAGTCATCTCTACATGTCATTTTTCTAAAAAATCTCTTGAAATGTTAACAATATCCTCATAGTGAATAGTGAAAATGACCCTACTTTTCCCCACTCTAGTAGTCTAAGTATATAGTTCTTACAAAGAAAAAAATAGATACTAACATGACATGTATATGTCTCCATCATGTGGCAGTATGCCTAAACTTTCAAATGTTAAAATATGAATATTTTTCATTCTTTTTCCATAAAAGCATAGTAGTAGCACTAATGCACATGTAATGGCTCCTCATGTTGCATTGGTGGTTATTGTTGCATCAAAAGATTGACCTACTAATGATTGATACAACCACCAAATTTATACAAGATCCACAAGAGGTGGTGAAGCCATGTCATGAACCAAAGCATCACATTGCACTAAGGAGACCAAGGGACAAACCATATTTTAACAATCCCGCTAGCACAAGTGAGGGGTTCAAGCTCATGACCTTGGCTCTAATACCAATTTTTGCATTGGTGGTTGTCATTGCACCAAAATATTGACTTGTTAATTCCTAACATAATTGCTATATTTATACAAGAATGAAAGGAGGTAGTTAAGCTATGTCACAAACCAAAGAATCATGTTGCACCAAAGATACCAATGGACACACAATATTGCAACACATGTCACTCATGTAGCTTAAAAAATCACTTCCCCCACCATCCAAATAATGTAAAATTCATGGTCCTTGTAGAAAAGGTTTATTACCTATTACACATCCTTTATCTAAGACTGAATGCACCTTAGCCACAATTTTACTATTACAATTCATTATAGTACCACCCATACATGAATTAAGAGATACTAAAGAAAACAATAAAATTGCATCCTATTGTTCATATCATAGAACATTTAGACACATTACTAATGAATGGCATGTTTTGAAGAGGAAATTGGAAGGGTTGGATCCTTACAATGATAAATCTAATAAGGAAATATATTAAACTACATTTATTATCACTTCATTCCATGTGGTAATTGTAGTATCACATAATGCTCATTACCATGTATGATTGTAGAAAATTTAATCATATTTCATTTTTTGAGGAGCAACCTATTATCATTTATTTTGAATCATATTTTTCCCTATAGTTGGGAGAAAAGGGATAGCTAGCCTTATTTTTAGGTGCATTCCTTTCTATAAGGGATCCATTTTATATCTCATTAAAATATTAGTGTATCAAGTATAATAGCATTTAATTGGGGCATATAGTACCCACATATTTTTTGCATAAGAAATGGTCCCTTTTTGGTGATGATATCATACATATCTTAGAAAGTGTGACCTTATTACTTTAGTAATATCACAATATTATCTATAAAATTGTTTCCTCTTAAATCGATGTTAGTGTCTCCTTCATGGTGATATTGGCATTGATATTCCCTAAAATTTTGAATTTTTAAGGTATAGTATGTTCCATTTGGTGATAATACTATAGATAGTATTCCCCAAAGTGGGATCCTCCATTTCCTAACTTGTACGATCTTAGTGGTGGTGTCATGTGTGATAGTCCATAAGGTGTGAGATTTCATGTATTGAGAAATTCCCCTTTGATATATGTGAAGCACCCTTATGTGCTAGTGATATTTTTAATGTGCCTTGAGGTGTGGATTTATGTTATTAATCCTCTATGATGCAAAACAATATGTACCCCTTGATTTGACTTTTTTTCATCCCCTATGACACAAAACTGTGTGCACCACCTGAGGTGAGTTTTCTTTGTCCACTGTGAAGTTAAATTTTATGTACCTCTAAGTTTAGTTCTGTTCATCCCCTATGACATTAATCTTTTTGCACTCCTTAACAAGAGATTTGGTAAGATAATCCATATATTTATCATAGAAAAAAAAAATTATTTATGAAATTGAGAAACCATTTTTAATATGGCAACCTATCATAACACAAGTTACTTGCTAATGGAACCATGTTTTTCATGAGTGTCCTAGAATAACATAACTTACTAGCCTTGTGGAACCTATCATATTGCATGGATAACTCACATAATGCAACTTTATAGCTAGTAGATTTGTGTAGCTCATGAGTTATATTAAATCCTTATGAGAGCATCATCTTGAATAACATACATGTTTAATGGATGGAATTTGGTACTTGAGACAAATGTAGTACTAAGGTCTCTTTTCCTTACTGACTTGAATTGTTTAGTACTAACCTTGTGTTTGTATATGTGTTCTTATCCTATGTTTGTGTTGTTTTTTTCATTATGTTGTTTTTTTGTCATGCATATTTTTTGTTTTCATGCTACACTTCATGCATGTGTGCTCGTTTTTGGACCTAATATTTTCTTTCCCTAGGATCTTGAAATTTGGGGGTTGTGCACTCTTCCTAGATTCATTTCCATCCTATATCACCAACATCTAGATAATCGAACCCTTATTGACATATTTCTACTTTAGTGTGAGTTGAAGAATAAGTTCACACTCTCATTAAAGTGGGGGCTCAATGTAGCACCATAAATTATCACCCTAGACAATTTCACATTATTTTCTACTCCCTCCAATGTACAGGGACCTAATTGTAAACCTAATTTCCTAAATTACAGATTTCATGACTTATTTTAGCATTATTAATCAATTGAATTTGCAAGAACAAATTATGCATTTAATCTTTTTCTCCCAACACTTTCAATATAAAAAAATGAGGGATGTATACTAGGGAATCCTTGCACCTAGTCCCCTTAATTTGGTCCAAATATTTAAAGTGTTTATAGTAGTAATTTTTTTATTTTAAATTCAAATTCTTATTCTCCATTTTGAAGATTTAAATTTTGGGAAATAATATCAATTAAATATAAATATCTAGGCATCAGATCATTTGAAAACTAATTCAAAATGATTCAAAACATTTTGGAAGCAAGATCACTATCAATCAATCATTATCAAGTCAAGAGAATTCAAGAGAAACATTAATGTAGCATTTCATTGTCAAATAATCATGTTAAGTTTTATGTGACTTTTTCATGTCTATGCATAGATTTTATTTGTGAGTACTAACACTTGTAGGAATTCAAGCCAAACTACAATCAAGACTTGAGGTAATGTACATGATTTCAATCCTTCAAGGATATCATATCTAAGTTGTGTTGTAGTGAATTGTTGATTCATCATTTATTTATCATTTAGCCTTTATCCCTCAAAAGAATAAAATCTTTTTATTATCAATATTTTTATTATAGAGGTGGAAACACTAACATGGGGTTTGACTAAGGAATTCCCCTATATGTCACAACCCTTCATCTCCTTTTGATTGTGTATGTATATATTTGATGAGGATTGAATGAATATTTGAAGATAATTCACTCATTCATGCATTCAATGTGTAAAAATTAACAAGATACAAAAACTACAACATATTAGCAACAAAAAATCCTACAATGGGATATAAAAAAATTCATCCCATATTTGAATCACAAGTCCATGTGAATGTTTTCTTTATCCATTTCTAGTCTTTAAAATTTACTATTAATTTCCAGTTTTGTTATTTTTATATGAGGATAATGCATTCTCATTGTCATTTAGTTGCATTATAGTATTTTCACTTGAAATACATTTTCAAATCTACAAAATCACACACCAAGGGATGATTGAATCACATTTTAGGTTGCAATTCAATATCATACCCTTCCAACCCCTAATTATAAATATTATGTTAGTGGAAAGTGATAAAACCTTGCGAAACACTAGGGTTTCACTTTCCCATCATAACAGGAACATAGAAAAATTACAACAAGAAAACATCAAGGATAGGACCTAATGAGAACAATATACCAATTTGGATGATTCTAAAAATCTATCAAGGAACAAAAACACAAAGAAGGAGAAAGAGAGGGAAAATGGAAATAAAAGGAAAAAAATAGAGGAAAGGAAAAGAGAGAAAATAGAGGATAAGGAGAATTAAAAAAAAAAAAAATGAGGTCTCCCCATTTTTCTAAAAAATGGTTATAGATACAACACACAACATGGCATGAGATATATACATACAATCCTAAGAAGATAGTCTATAGTCCTATCATAATAGTGGTGGTAATAGGTGAAGTATATGAAATTGAAAGATATAAGATAGTCATGATACTGATGAAAAACATGAAGAAAAAGATCATACACATGCATGTTAGTTATGAGGAAAATATAAATCAATTATTACAATGCATAATTTAGTAACTATAGTAAGTACAAGGAAGGAAATACTAGAGAAGAGTACGATAATCATCAATCATGATGGTTCTTTCTCAAGTTACAATATTGCCTAATCACATATAAAAAATCATCAAATCATGTATAATTATTAATAAAAATTTAGGAAGAAGTGTCAATAAGTGCATTGAAAGTGAGAAGTGACAATCAAACCAAATCATAGTCATAAGGATATTTGAGTAAAAGGCACATCATGTTGGTATTGTATCAAAAAAAATTCAAACATATGTATGGTAGAATATTTAGTAGCATAAATGATAGTGCTAGATTATAGTCATAATTTCGTAAACATCAAAGGAGGTCACAAAGAAGCAAGGATACTATGATATTTTTTTCATGGTTGTAGTATTAAGAAGGACAAACATAAAAAGGAGAGAGAATGATCTTAAGAAAAGGAAATTAGTTAAGGCTCATAAAGCAGACTTTGAATATACAACTAAAGAAAAACACAATCGCATTCCCTACAAGTAGTCCTAATCACCTAAATCTCTTAAAACATGTATCATGTTGAAATGGGGGTTATGGAAGTTGGGATGATATGGAGTAGCCGAGAAAGAATTTAAGGAATTTTGACTACTATCCACCTATCTAGGAGAGTGGATGTAATAATTTGAGGTATATATGATTTAGAGGATAAAATTCATGATAATTTCTAATTAACAAAGCCAAATACTAACAATATCATCATATTCAATGTTATCTCAAACTTTTCCATGTAAATAAAATAGAAGAGTTAGTTTTCCAACACCTAGGTTGAGGCTAGCTAAGTTATCAATTCAATAAAAAAGAAATTATATTAATGTAATTTCTTACATTCTCTTCTATTGTTGGATTTAAAAAAGAGGATGTATAGGGTTAATTAGTTTATTTCTTCCTAGTTGGATAAACTATGTATTTTAACTTAGTGTTGAAAATGTTTAGCATTGTAAAGTCTTAGTTTTTACAAAATAGAGCATCTTGTTAGTTTTGTATGCATTTTTGTGTGTTGTGATAAATAAAATAAAATTATTTTTCTTTCTCAAGAGTTATTTACAATGTAAATTTCTAAAAATAGTTGATATAATCCTATGATAATATCATTTTTTCCTAGATTTGAACCCAAATTTTATTTCCTTGATGCAAAAATATATGTGGTTTTGTTGGTCATAACTTGTGTTTCACAAGATAACAAAGGGATTTAGTTGTGATAAAATTTCAAATTCTCCTTCTAAATATTATTTTATGTTTTATACAAAAACTTTTTGAAATATGAATACAAACACATATCTCAACGTGAGTTAGGTATGCTATAGTAAAGGTATTTATCACATTGTGTGCCTTCAAATCTAGTAGAAGTAATAATATATTTATTAAATCACCTCCCATTAATATTTAGAGTTATTTGAATATTAGTTTCACCCCTTTTCCTTTATTAAACAGAGGGGTAAAAACTTTATTGAAGATCAGAAATAAAGCATTACATCACAGCAAAAGGCCAAAGCCCCAAGGAACCAAAAAAATGACTAAACAACACAAGAGCCAATCAACATCCAACATCAGTCTCTTCTCTTTCCTCAGCAATAATCGTTTCCAGATCATGACGGAGCTCCTGGGAAATCTGCTCCCACCTCTCAATCTTCCAGCCATCAAGCTGTTCTGAAGCCCATTTCGCCAAGCAATCTGCAGCCCTATTCCACTCCCTTGGAATATGGACAAAAGACACCATTTCCATCAAGGAACTAATCTGCAGAATCTGCTGAACTAGCCTCGCCAACTGCCAACTGACATCAGCCATCTTCCTAACATTAAACAAGTTAACCAAAACTTGTGAGTCAGACTCACAAATAACTTTTCCCCACCCCAAAGCAAAGGCCCGTTCCAGAGCGAAAAGGATCGCCAGACCTTCCATCAGGTTAACAGTCTACACTCCTTCAAAGACAGAGAAGAAGAAAACCACCATCCCTGAAGAATCCCTACCAACCCCCCCAATTTCTACAGGCCTCGGATTTCCCCTAGAGGAGCCATCTGTATTAATCTTTAGAACCCCAATAGGAGGGGGAAGCCACTTACCTGTTCTCATCACTTTCTTCCTTGCCCGCCTTCCCCTTCAAACACAAGCCGAAGTCAAGGACATCTCCTGAAGTCCCAGTCTCTCCACCTTCTCAGCATCCTCTTTCTCCAAGGGATACACCACCTCACTCTTCGCTTCCACCATCTCCCGAATCATACCCATAATCCTCTGCCAAATCTGTTGAATGACCATCTTTTCACCCCGAAAGATTCTACGATTCCGCTCCAACCAAATTTTCCAAAGAATGAAGGTAGGCCCAACATACCACACATCTTGTAAGAAGGTTGCCATCGCGGGAGGTCTGCCAAGACTACTCCAGAAATCCACCAAAGAGGAAGCATGAACACAAGGGCTTTTCCAAGCCTCCCACCAAAAATGCCACAGCCTCAAGGAGAAAGAGCAACGGAAAAACAAATGAGCAGAATCCTAACCCCATTCCCACACAAAACACACCTAGAAGGGCCCTAAAATCCCTGCTTCTGAATATTGTCCCAAGTCAAGCACTTCTTCCATGCCAAAGTCCAAATGAAGCAATTGCATTTTGGCCAAGAAAACTTATCCCAAACTCTCTGCCACCAACGAACCTCCACCCTGTCCAATTTGTGAGATAAGAGAGCCTGATAGCCAGAGGCAACAGTATAAACACCCTTAGGGTTGGGGGACCAAGATAAAACATCTCCATCCGGGAGGGAGCTACAACTCCTGCTAGAAAGGATACGTTACAATTCCGCACACTCCTCCTCCATCCCAACCACAGGCCAATCTTCATGATTCTTCCACCTAGCCACCCTCAACTGGCCATGGATAGATATTGACTTAAAATCACTCACCCTAACCCAACCAACTACAGTGAACCTGTGACAAAGGGGCAACAGATGAGGAAACTGGGACACAATAGGGGGAAAACCGTCCCAAGAATCCAACCAAAAGTGAGCCTCCAGCCCACTTTTGTAAATCCAAAACAACCCATCCTTGATGAGAGCAGCCCCTTTCTTGAGTGTATCCCAAATCACCGAACCTTTCCCCACCAAAGGATAGCGGGGAATATCTATCTGAGGGATCTCCGAAAAATATTTGTGGGATAAAATCCTGGCCCAAGTCTGACCCTGCTCCACACACCACCTCCAAAATAGTTTAGCAGCAAGTGTTATCCCAGACAAAGATGACTACCTCAATCCAAGACCGCCATAATGCTTCAGGCTACAAACAATTTCCCATCTAACCAGAATCCATTTGGAGGATGATAAATTACCAGCCCAAAGGAACTTTCTAATTAAGGCATCAAGATCTTGAACAAAACCAACCGGGGCCACCTGGAGCATACATCTATAAATGGGGAGAGCTTGAACCACAGATTTGATCAGCTGAACCCTTCCAGCAAAGGACAACCACCTATGGGTCCAATGGTTAACTTTTGTCCGAAACTTATCCAAAATACTCTAGCTATAACCACCCCATCCAAAATTTGTCTACCCACCACAAAACCACTCTGCTCCTTAGAGATCAAAACTGTGAGCCAATTTTTTAGCCTATCCACAATTATTTTAGAGATAATTTTATAGATCACATTACAAAGAGAAATGGGCCTAAATTGATTGAGCCTATCTGCCCCCTCACATTTGGGGTAAGAGCCAAAAAGGTAGAATTCAGAGCTCGTAACATCTGCTTGTTCCTCTGAGATTCCTGGACTACCGCCAATAAATCAAGCTTGATAATATCCCAAAAGTCTTGAAAGAACTCCACTAGAAAGCCATCAGGACTAGGGGACTTCCCTTTCTTCATCTGGAACACCGTTCTCTCTAGCTCATCCATCGAGATATCACTCATAAGAGACTCATTCATGTCCATAGTGACCAAAGAAGGGATGCAAGACAAAACTTGAGCCTCCTCATTGGGAGCCCCCTAGGGATCCTCCCTGAATAGAGACTCAAAATACTGCACTGCTTCACACGAGATATCCTTAAAAGAGGAAAGAGGCTCACCATTGTCGTTCACCAGGACAGAAATAGCATTCCCATGTCGCCTAGCTTTGACAGAATTGAAGAAGAAAGCAGTATTCTTGTCTCCCTCCTGAAGCCATTCAATTCATGCCTTCTGTTTCCAATAGATCTCTTCACGCAATTCACACTCCTCTAAAACTCTCAATGCCCTGGCTTCCTCTTGAAGTAAATGAGCAGTCACACCATTATCCCTAATCACCCTTGTAATGCTATTCAACCTAGCTTGGGCAGCACACTTAGCTTGAAAGATGTTCCCAAAGCACTGACGGTTCCAACGCTTAAGTTGATATTTAACAAATTGGAGAAGCTTAGCGAAAGTATACATTGCCGTACCAAAGGCAGGTCTACCATTTCTCCACCATTCAGTCATGTAATCATGAAGAGAGGGCTCCCGTAGCCACATAATCTGGAACTTAAAAGGGGGTGACCGGGGCACATGAGTTGAAGAAACAACAAGCTTGATAGGCCAATGGTCGGACCCCCTCCAATCCAAAATTTCTGAGCTAGAAGACCACAAGCCACCAACCCAAAAACAAGACACCAGGAACCGGTCAAGTCTTTTAGAAATGCAGAGATCCCCAAGCCTTCGATTGCTCCAGGTGAAAAGACCATTATTAGGCTTTACATCAACAAGATTCAAAGCAGAAGGCTCCAGCCTAGCACTACCAGCCCGCTTCTCAGCCAACTCAGAGATAGCATTGAAGTCACCAGCCATGATCCAAGGATAAAAAGGCACCATACTCCGAACAAAATGAATATGAGCCCACAAAAATTGCTTACCCCAAAAATCAACAGGAGCATAGATATTAGTGAGGAGGATAGACTCCCCAGTCTCAAAGCAAGAAGCAATCATTGAGATAGAAGACTTGTTGGACATCCACCAAAGAGGGCGGATCTTCCATGGATTCCAAAGGCAAGCTACTCCACCCGCAGACCCTTGAGCACCAATGCATTGGCACTCCCCGCTTCTCCACAACTTAGGAGATAAACCAATCATGCATTCAACAGATAACTTAGTCTCCTGTAAGAACAAAATATCAGGAGATTGACTTCTAACCAACTCACGAACAACCTTTTGTCGAGGGCTGTTGTTCAAGCCCCTTGCATTCCATGATAGAACAATCATTTCAAAGAGCTAGAGAAGTGTGAATCCAAAGTCTTAACCGACCCAGACTCCACAAGAGTTTCCCCAGCTAACTTAATCTTTTCCATATCCTTCTTCCTGCCAAGCTTTGAAGATTTCTCCCCCAACCCTTTTTTGAGATCCTTCTGATGTATACCCAAAGGAGAAGGAGAAGACTTGAGATTCTTACCTACATCTGAACTCGCATGCAAAGCCAGAAAAGAGTTGTCTCCCTCACTCTTCTTCATTTCCACAGAAGAGATTGGCTCCACTTGGGCATCCATTGGAAGATCAGTCACCATTTGCAAAGCACCAAAATCATGTGTATCCTGAGTAGCCCTAGAAGGAGGAACCTCCTGCCCAAAACACACAATACCCTGATCCAAGTTAACCAAGCCCGGATTCACTTCCTGCTGATCCAGATCATCCAAAACCTCAAATCTGTTAAAAGAGTCTTCATCTTGTCTTTCCTTCCAAGTCCTCTTTTGGCCTCAGTTTCTGTTACGATTCTTCATAGGGGCGAAGCCATCAGAACCATCACCATCCCCAGGAATGGGGTTCTTTTCCTTATCCTCCCTAGGTGGGTTATGGGAAGGCTGAGAATTAGGAGTCTCTCTAGGCCTAACCCTTGGACATCTTCATTGCAAGTGACCATATTCATGGCATAGACGACATCAGAAAGGAAGTGTTTCATAGTCTAAAGACTGAACCCAAGAGTAAGGACCCACAGACATGTCCAAAGAATCTGGTAATGGTTTACTAAGATCAATTTCCACACAGATGCGAGCAAAAGTGATTACCTTTTTGAACTAAGTCTGCAGCGAGGAACCAACCGGCTTCCCAAGCATCGACCCCAACAGATGCAAAACATCATCCTGCCAGCATTCCACAAGAAATCGTGGGAGCCGAACCCACACCGGTACACAAGTTGGAAGCTCCTCAACAGGGTTAAAACCAGCATGCCACGGTTTAAGAAACAGACCAACCTGATTATAGAAATAAGGGCCTCCTTTGAAGACCTTATTTCGATCTGCCATGCAATCAAAGGTAACAATGAAATAATTATTTGCCAAAAGTTTTATATCCATCTCACCCTCCGACATCCAAGTCTGTTGAGCCCAAGATTCTAGAAATTGCAACGATATCCTCATACCCAGAAACTTATAGTAAAGGAGTGCCTTGAATAATATTCAATATCTTCTGCAACCATTTCCAAAGGAATAACCAGTTTCGGCCTCTCCTTGCAACGTTCCAGGCAACCATTAATCTTTGTGATCCGAGCTCCACTAGATGAGGCCACTCCATCTAGCCCCGTTTTCGGCATGAACAAATTATTATTGAAAACTTTCAAAGCGTGTTGAGGAGACTTCGCACCAAGCGCTGAACAAAAATCCATTTGAGGGTTTTCACCTGAGGTCTCCCCGGGAGACATAGTACCTAACTTATATTGGGCATGCAAAGCCTTCGAGAAATAAAAATCTGAGAAAAGGGTTTCAAAGCCCCCCACAGCTCACCACGATCCACTGGCCAAAGAACAAAATACACCGCTGAAGGGGAACCCCACACAGACTAGGCACCAAAGGCGCGCCCCTATCTGCACACCCGTGGCCCCCAGCTACACCCCACACTCTGGTCGGCGCCAAGGAACAGCACACACATAGGAAAAAGGAAAGAGACCACTGCAATGGCCACACACAACACCACACCCCGAAATGCAGCCAACAAACCCCCCTCCCAGCACAGATTCAAACCAAAACAAGAAACGGGCAAGGGCACGGATGCCCTAGCCCGGCAGATTGCAGACGCATGCCATCAATTTCAGTTTCACCCCTTTTCCTCAATAATACTAGTAGGACAGATTATTTTAGGAAAATCACTAAGGGAATCAACCCTCTCTAGAGACTCACTTAAATATATAGGAAACCCACAACCTTGGAGTTTTTCCATGGTATCATTTGAAGAAGGAATTAATGTTTTACTTTCTCAAGGGTTTATTCAACTTTTTATAATAATACTCATATGGAAGGAAATATAAATAATATATATATAAATTAAATAAAGTGATATATGAGTGACATCAAGTACAATAGTTTGACATGATTAAATATATGGCGTTAAGGTAGAAGAATATATGAAGTGAAATATGTAAGTAGTACCATAATCAAGGAGCATAAAAATAATGTAGCAATAATCATGATTACACTACCAAAATATGCATTATGCATAACATAGGTTCCAAAGTGTCAAAAAAATAATAACCAAAAATATGGAAAATTTCATGAATAATCCATAAAAAAACTGGAAACATTAGCATAACCAATATTATGGTATCCCTCTAATTCTAACAAGACAAGTATACTCATATATCAATTAAACTACAACACCTAAATTTGTGAGAGAATGTAGAATGCAACATTAATAATATCAAATATAATCTACAAGAAACATTGAAAATGGTGTACAAAGTTTTATCCATACATGCATGAGGTAAGGATAATGATTATTCATTATTTTCATGAAGGGAAAATAACTTGAAAAGATATGATGAAAAGAATCTAGGTACTACACAACCTCCCACAATGCATTATAACACAAATTATGTACAAAATAGGAATAATATGTCTGAAATTAGCCCATAGGCAACACAAAATCAAATTTGGCACTCTATATAAGTGTATTTATAGAAATATGTTTTTGTAATTCTTAATATGTTCCTTAAATAAATGATAATTACACTTTTATTCATGAGCTAAATTAAGTAGGAATACAGATAGGATGCCTTAGAAACCTCAAAAAATGATTAAAAAAAAAATATTATACCTCCATTATTTGAGAAATGAACCACCCAACAATTTTACAATAATGGCCCTTTATATTTAGTGCATTTACAATTTTCACAAGGTATATTTGATGACATATGTTTATAAATAGTAAAACAAAGAAGTAGATTATAAAATACTATGTTTGGCACATATATTGAAGGAGAGCTAGTTACGCCACTATGTAGTTGTTCCAAAATCAACAATATTTATCAAAAGGTACCCAAAAAAGAGTCAATACATGTTGAAATAAACCCTCTAAAGTTCTGAAAATTGGAATTATGCATGGTGACCTTTGAGAATCTCTAGTTTTAGAAAAAAAAATTACATCACCAAATACAAAGAAGAAAAAAATTAAAAAATTAAATCATGGAAAACCACTTTTCATGGTTGAGAATGAGGCACCTAATATTTACTCAAAAAAAATAGGTTGGACAATGGTGAGTAGTGTTGATTTGGATAAATAAAAATATGATATCATGCTAACATTATTATGATATCGAACATAGAATAATTAAATGATCCTTTGGAATATTCTTTAGCATTGACATATTCTAAAATTTTGTTATGTTTAATTTGAAACTTATCACAAAGTTGAAAAGTGCCATTTGAAAACTATAAAAATTTCATCACCACTTAATTTTCTATCAACATAATCCAATTAAATTATTCCTCTAATGATAGATTTTATATGTGTCAAACCTATGCATGGTATACCCTATAGCAGTAGTACATAAACATTAAATTTGTATGATGGTAATGAGAAAATGAATCGAGAAAATTTAACATAGTCTAGGAGAAAGATGTTGATATAAATATATAAAGGTTGTATGACTATACAAATCCATAAATAATTTCATATGACCACTATTGATGGATCTTAAAAAATACTAGAAATTTTAGTATTATATATAAAAAAAATATTCTCTATCCTTTTGATTGTAATGGAAATATCCATTTTTTCTCAATGAGACATCTATTAAAATTTTATTATCATGACTTACAATTTCTTACCACTTTAGGAAATAATTTACAAGGTGTCTCAAATATGACTTTTTGGAAACCAATATATTGTCATGGCCAAAACACTCAATTAAAGAAACAACACAAATTACCAATACCAACCATAATTACTTAACTAGAACATAAAAAACATTACAATGTGTGTACTTCATCGGCACATAAAAGTAATTAATCATATAATCATACAATCATTTCATAAAATTATATATATGAAGCAATTTCTTTGATATGTCATACGTGAATTTACAATGGAAGCATAGATTTAACATAGAAATTACATCATTAATATAGAATGACTAAACTCACAAAGAGCTTGTTACAATCCAATCATAGATGTGACTCACATCATGTACAATTCACTGTAACATGAAAAAATTATAGTGAATCTTTTTGATAAACCTTCTAATTTATTTCATATTAAATTCAAAATATAATAACTCACTACATCATATAATAATTTATCATTATATTATTATACTAAGTACTCTAAGACTAGAAATATAAGTACACCTCATTAAGATTAACTATAATATATGCTATGGAATTATACAAAAAAATTAAACACATAAGATGGATGAATAAATTACTATCTCTTGTTATAGTTCTCTTTTCATTACCTCACAACATTAATAGAAACCCACTTGCTTCCAATTACTTTTACATACTAGATATATACAAAACTAGATACACAATTAGTCAACTTATCAAAATTAAGCAACCATAATAATTTTGAAACAATTCATACATGGATAAGACATAAGGAGACAATTCTATGAGATAAGAGAATTTGTAATTTTCCTATATGAACTTGAATCAACATATACTTGGTTCAAAAATAATGTACATCAACTATGTTGAATTCTCAAAAATGATTTGACAAAAAATTAATTATATAATCAATTAACAACTTCCAACTTTCTAATAACAATAACACAATAAAATGTTTAAAAATTAAGAAAATTCACATTCCTTGACCAAATTTTAAAAATTATTAGTTTTTAGAAAGCTGAAGTATCATAAAAAAGGACCCAAAAAGTATTTGACAAGCTTCTTGAATATGGGTGAGAAATTTTCTTTGCAACTTAGTTCATTAGTTTCTCACTGATTTTTAAAACAACTAGATGCTACATGCAACACTCATGTATGCAACCAATATTAATCCATATAAGTATAAATAATCTATTCATAAAAAATTTAAAAAAATTGGAATCAGTTGTAGTATAGATTTTTGGCACCCTAATCCTTTCTAGTGCTTCTAGGGATTTTCACCTAAAAGGAGAAAGAAGGGCCAAAATGGGCAATGTTACACTCAAAGTCAATGCAATATGGATGGAATAGCGATTCAATATACCTAGATGCAATGTTTTAATGAAATAAGCTAATTAGATTAATTAATTAATTAATGAAAATAAGGAAACAAAGAATGTTTGAAAACACATTGTGTAATGCAAAAAGAACTAGAAATGTGAACAAAACTGAACAAAAATGAACCAAACTAAAAGTGTTTGTTGATGTTTATAGTGGTAGGAGATATTTTTATATCAATTTAAAATAATAAATGATTACCAATGCAATTCATCCTTGATTAAAAATTATATTTTATATAATTTTTTATTTCTCAAAAGAGGCCAACCTAGATGAAAAGTTTCCTAGTTTTGTATATATACAAGGTTAATTCAATTAATTAAAATCATCAATTCATTCTTATTCCAATTAACATTTCTCAAGAAGGAGTTCACACTTAGCAATAGATCACCATATTTAGAAGTAGATCTTATTTCAAGGAGATTTATATTTAGTTGTATCAAGAAGAGATTTTTATCATTTATTGTATCAAGGTCACCCTTGAGAAGGGTCTGATTTGTAAAGCATATTTCTACACTTATTCATTCTATATATAAGAGATATATTTTGTTGGGTTTTTCTCCCTTGATAAGGAGTGTTTCCCAAGGTAATTTGTTGTGTTCTTTATTCAATGTATTATATTTCTGCTTATTTGCATTTTTAGTCTAAAACTAGCACTCAGTCAGAGCAAGTTTAAGAAATATTAGATCAAATTTATTTAAGCGGACAAATAATTTATTTATCTAGGGAATTTCATCAAAGTATTGAAGATGGTTAATAGAGTCAAGGTCAAATATAGGCTTGATGGTGCATCCAATTTCACCTCTTAGAAATTTAGAGTTCTTATTTCCTTCGAAGAAAATGATCTTCTATATTTCATGGAAACTGATGTACCCAATCCATTTGATGATGCTAAGAAAATTCAATGGAAGAAGAATAGCATAAAGGATAAGAAGATCTTGATAGACTCCATGAAGGATCATCTGGTGCCAATTAGCTCTAAGATGAAGATAACCAAAGATATGTTTGAGGCTCAACAAGTATTGTATGAGATCAATAATACTAGTAGAGCCTTTTCCTTGAGACAAAAACTCCATTATATAAAAATGGACAAAGGAGATTTAGTCATCTCCTTCTTCATGAAGATTGTTGAGTTGAGAGATCATCTATACACCATTTGAGATATATAGTTGAAGATAGAGATCTGGTTATGTTGGCACTGAATGGTCTTCCTCAATCTTAGGAGCCCTTTATCTAAAGTATCAATGGGAGATCTAAGTTTCCTAAGTTTGATCATTTTCAAGTTGATTGCATTCAAGAAGAATCTAGATTCGCAATAAGAGGAAATCAACAAAGCTCACATAATAAAGAAAATCATGTCCTTTCTACTCAAGCTTCCAAAAGGAAAGGAAGAGAAGGGAGAAAAGGAAATTTCAAGATGAATAGAGACAAAAAATTAGATTATGTTCTAAAACCAAAGAAGGATCTCTCTCACATTCAATGTTTCAGGTGTGACAAGTATGGTCACTATGCTCAAGATTGCATTTAAAAACCAAAGCAACATGCTTCTACTATAGATGTTGATGATGTGTCACCTGAAAAGGAATCTAGATACAACTCAAGGGGATTTCTATTCATCTTCGCTCTTTCAAGAAATGTTCCAACTAATAGTGACACTTGGTTGATTGATAGTGTTGCTTCACAACACATTATAGGATATCGAGAGCATTTTTTATACTTGGTAGAAAGAGAAACTAACTTGCAAGTCATAATCAGAGATGATTCTTCTTATTCTGTAAAAGGAGCTAGAACCACCTCTCTTCATCTAGATTTTGGAATCTCTCTTCATTTGACTGATTTCTTATTTGTACTAGGAATCAAAAGAAATCTTGTCTCCATTTTAGCAATAGAGAACAAAGGGTACCGGGTTGGTTTTTCTAAAGGGAAAGTTCTTGTTTAGCCTAAGAAATCTAGTATCAAATCAGCTCGTGTGATTGGAGTTCATGAAGAGAGCCTATAAATACATTATGTTCATCCAGTTGAGGCATTATCACATGATTCTATCAGTTTGAGTGAGCTATGGCACATGAGACTTACTCACTTACACTTCATAGCTCTTCCATCCATGGAAAAGGTGGTTACTAGACTACCAAAGCTCATTTTAGAGCTTGATGGAATTTGTAGAGGATGTGCACTTGGTAAGAACATCAAGAGTCCCTTTCAGAGTAGTGATAATAGATCAAAGGAAATCTTAGATCTTGTTCATTTTTATTTATGTGGTCCAATGTATATGGTATATTTGAGTGGATTTTGGTATTTTGGTATTTTGTGGTCCAATTACAATGATCAATGCAACACACATCTATTAGAGTTAGCAATTAAACCAAAACAATGTAGAATTCAACTCTAACCAAGAATGTACACTAGGATCCTAAGTTGGGCAAGGTGTGAGCATGTGGTCAGAGGATATCAATGCAAAGATGATAAAATAAATCTAACCAAGGATGCGCTGGTGACAATGAGCATATGGTCAGATGATCTTAATGCAATGTTGATATAAAGAACTCTAACCAAGAATGCATCAGATGACGACGAGCATGTGGTTAAAGGATCTCTACCAACTACAAATGCTAAAGTAACTCAATGCCAAGCATGTGCTTTCCAACCTGAGGTGAGAAGGGAGCTACCATATGGTGGATATATTAAAACTATAATGCAATTCAAATGTAAATAGGTGGAAAGCCAGCCTCTTCCACTTATTTAGTGGGAATTACAAAGCATGAAGAGTAAGATTAGAACAAATGTTGACAGTACTACTATTCAGCTTACAATATGATGAAGAATGCCTACAAGAACAAGGATTAGAATGCTCATCAATGGTTGCAACACTAAAGGTGACCTCCACAAGGCTTAACCTTCACCAAAAAGCAATTTACTTGAAAATATGATATGACAAACCAATAGCATGAATGACAGAACCAACACTCTAAGAACTCTCTAAAATGCACTTTTCTCACTCAAACCTCACTCTAATGATATGAAATCACATGCATAACACCCTAAAGAAGATGGTGACCAAGTTGTGACATTAAAACCACACCCATAAACCCTTAACTATTTCATACACAAATCCCAAGATTACTCAAATGGTACAACCCCTTAAGAAGGGTGATTTTCTTTTATAAAATCTAAAGCTTTGTCAAAAAAAATGAAACTTGTCAAATAGGGGGACCCTTGCCAAGCAAACACATTGAGACAATACCCATAACCAACATATTTTTATTTTCAATGATATGAATGAAACTACAGATCAACAATGATATCAACAACTCCAAATTTCTGATATAAAATGCAATAAACTGAACAACAAAGAAAAACTCAAGCTACAATGCAAACCTCACTACAAAATCCTCTCAATAACAAACAAACTTCTCCACTAGATGCTATCTTTGAAGCACGAAGTTGAGACAAGGATAGGAGGCATTCATCCTCGAAGCAATTCCAGCACCATTTCAGTAGCATAACAATACTCAAGATATCAGGTGATGAAATGAAGAGAAGAGCTCTCCTTATAAAGGCACAACAAGGAATCTCCAGAAGCTTCTTGAAGAGAAGCCCTAATTTCAAATTTAAAATAAACCTTTTCCCTCCAAGAGATGGTGTCCTTTTTCAAAGGCTTCATTTTTTACTTTATTTTAATACTCCTCTTCATAAAATTGGAATCCCACTTCAAGCTTCAATTTTTTACTTTAATAAAATATAAAATCACCTCAATGAGGTACCCACCCTTGAAGACCACTTTTTAACACAACATTAAGTTATAAGACTAGGCCAAGGGGGTAATATAACATTAAAATATAACATTATTTAAATGAATTGAACTTATCTCTCTAGGAAGCATCCCAAGGCCAAAAGTGAAGAGACCAACTGAACCAATTGAAGAGGAGAACCAACTATGCTGAAATCAATAGGACCACTACCAAAAATAGAATTTACTAGAAATAGTAAATTCTAGAAAGTAATCAAAACACAAAGAAAATCACACCACTGTGAAGCTCTCTAAAAACCCATAAAGAATCTGTAATTCAATCTCCAAGTATCGAGCAACAACAACCTCCAAAATGAGAAACCCTAATTTAACCTCTGAGTAGCCTACGGGTCTTTGGGATAGGCCAATGGTCAATTGAGTTCATCACGTTTGAGAAGGGGAAATTACAGGATTTACTTGAAATCTAATGAATTTGAAGAAGTAATAGATAGATTCAAAGAATTCAAGGCTCAAGTTGAAAACATGTCTAGGAAAAGAATTAAAATTCTAAGATCAGAAAATGGAGGAGAATACAACTTTAGCAATTTCTATTACTTTTGCATTGAGGTAGGGATCAAGAGGGAGTTATATGTTCCATACAACCCTCAACAAAATGGAGTTTTCAAAAGAAAGAATAGATCCATAGTTGAGGTAACCAAGGCTATGATTCATGATCAATATTTTAAAACTTTCCTATGGGTAGAAGCTTCCAGAACCATTGTGTATGTTTAGAACTGATTCCCTCATTGAATATTGGGAAACATGACTCTTAAAGAGGCCTTCACAAGTGTGAAACCCTGATGTTATTCATTAAGAATTTTTGGTTGTCATATTTATATTCATGTCCCTAAGGATGAAAGATCAAAGATAGAACCTTTAGGCAAGAAAGGAATATTTGTGGGATATAGTGAGTCTTCAAAGGCCTATAGAGTATACATTCTAGGGTCAAAATGGATTGAGATCAACTAGGATGTCTCCTTCAAAGAGGAAGTAGCCTTCAAAAGATCTCAATGGTATTACATGGAGATATATAGTGAAGAGAAGGAGAGTCCTTAGGCTATGGAGATATATCTTGAGAATACTCTTGAGATTTAGAGGGATTCCAATGAACTAGATGAGACTATTGATCCAGTTGATCCCATATAACCAACTAATGGGTTGAGAGACATTATGGTAGGTCAGATGAGACCTATATGGGCTCAAAAAACTATGCAAGAGGTAGAAAATTATGCAACTCCTCAAGGAACCTTTAGGGAAAGAAAGGGACCTCATAAGTTTTCAAGTTATGTGGCATTGATGAGTTACAATATTGATTATAAGCCTTCTAGTTTTGAAGAAGCATCCAACCAACAGGGATTGAGAGATACAATGATAGAAGAATATCAGTCTATCATCAAGAATGATGTAAGGTATGTTGTTTTGAGACCTAAAGGGAAATCAGTTGTGTCTTCCAAGTGGCTCTACAAAATCAAGCATGTAGCTAATGGTAGCATTGAGAAGCACAAGGCGAGATTTGTGACAAGAGGATTCTATTAGAAGGAGGGGATAGATTATGAGGAGAAATTTCCTCTTGTTTCTCGATACACTTCTATTAGGACAATTATTTCTATTGCATCTGCTAAAGGCTAGAAGTTACATCAAATGGACGTAAAGACTAAATTTCTTAATCGTTTGATTGAAGAAGTGTACATTGAGTAGCTAGATGGTTTTGTGATTCTTGGGAAGGAGTCTCATGTATGAAAGGATTGAAAAAGGAATTGTACTACCTTAAGTAAGGACCTCGAGCATGGTATGAAAGGATTGATCAATATTTTATGGGCTTGGGATAGTTCAAGAATGATGCAGATTCCAATATTTACTTCAAGGTAGTTGATGGTGAGGATTTGATATTGGTTATTTATGTTGATGATTTATTTCTCATTGGAGAAAAGTATCTCATTATCAAATGTAAGAAAGAGTTAGCCTCCAAGTTTGAGATTAAGGATCTTGGTCTTATGCATTACTTCCTAGGACTGGAAGTGTGGTAATGAGATTATTCTAAGTCAAGGGAAATACACTATTGACATCTTGAGTAGATTTGGTATGATGAATTTCAAGTCAATGTCTACACCTTAAGTAGACATTGACATCTTAAGTAGATTTGGTAAAGGCCTAATGAGATTATTCTAAGTCAAGGGAAATACACTATTGACATCTTAAGTAGATTTGGTATGATGAAAAAAACTTGAAGTTGAGTGACTCAACACCTGGTTCAGATTTGGTAGATCCTACCATGTGTAGACAATTGATTGTATCATTGAAGTATCTAGTGAATACTAGACTAGACATTTACTATGCAGTGAGTGCTCTTTTTCAATTCATGTGTGATCCAAGAAAATTTCATCTAGTTGCAACAAAGCATATTTTGACATACTTGTGTGGCACTGTGGGATATGGCTCGAGATATACTTCATGTGAAGATATAAAGTTACAAGGCTATTTTGATTTTGATTGGGCTGGGAGTGTAAGTGATAGGAAGAGAACCTTTGGATGTTGTTTCAGTTTGGGGTTTGACATGACTTCTTGATGTAGTAGAAAGTAGAATTTTGTGGCACTAAGCATTGTTGAGGCTGAATATATTGTAGCATGTGTTGTAGTTCGAGAAGCAATGTGGCTTCAAAAGCTCCTTGCAAGATTTTTTTGGAAAACATTGGAGACAATTGTGATTCCTTGTGACAATCAAAGTTGTGTGAAGCTCTTAGTAAATCCCATGTTTCATGATAGGAGAAAGTATGTTGAGATCAAGTATCATTACATTAGAGATATGGTGTTGAGGAAATACATTCAACTCAAGTACATTTTAACTAATGATCAGACAATTGACATTCTGACCAAGTCTCTTTCTAGAATTAAGTTTGCACACTTTTGTGACAAGCTTCGGATAGTGGAGAATGTCGCCTTGGCTGAGAGGGAGACTCAACATCAGTGAGCATTGCTATAATGCATATTTCTCTATGACAAAGAAATATGAGGTGAAAGTCCTCATACATCTCTAAGACAAAGATGTGGTTCTTTCCACACATGAGAGTAGCCATGGTGGATGTCATGTTGAGAGACTTCATGACAACATCATATTGAGAGACTCTATGATGAACCCTTTATACTTGTGTTTTTCCACACATGGGATTACCCATGGCGGATTTCATGTTAAGAGACTCCATGATAACATCACATTGAGAGACTCAATGATGGGAACTTGTGCACATGTTTCTTTCCACAAATGGGAGTAGCCATGGTTGATCTCATGTTGAACTTGACTCTATGACAACATCAGGTTGAGAGACTCCATGATGGATTATTTTACATCTCTAGGACTAAGATGTGGTTTCCACAGTTGGGTGTAGCCATTGTGGAAATCATGTTGAGAGACTCCATGATGAATATTACTAGAAAAATAACTCCTTGGCTAAGAGGGAGTGTTGATTTTTATAGTAGTGGGAGATATTTTTCTCACAATTTAAAATAATAAATGATTACAAAAGTAAGTTGACCTTGATTACAAATGATATTTTATACCATTTTTTAATTTCTCAAAAGAGGCTGACCTAGATGAAAAGTCACCTAGTTTTGTATATATAAGGTGAATTTTATTCATTCAAATCATCAATTCATTCTTATTCCAATTCACATTTCTCAAGAAGGAGTTCACACTTAGTAGCAAATCGCCATCTTTAGAAGAAAATTAGATTTCAAGGAGATTTATATTTAGTTGTATGAAGAAGAGATTTTCAACATTTATTCTATCAAGGTCACCCTTGGGAAGGGTTTGATTTGTAAATTTTTTTACACTTATTTGTTTTGTAGATAACAGATATATTTTATTTGGTTTTTCTCCCTCAAGAATGGGGGTTTTCCTAGGGTAATTTGTCATGTTTTTTGTTTAGTGTATTGTATTTATGCTTATTTAAATTTTTGGTATAAAATTAATAGTGTGCACCTGAGATATGGGTGGAGACTAGAAATGACTTCTGGAATGTTATCAATCCTAACTTTTAGGCCTAATGGGACTCATTCACCATTCTAGGCAAATCAGTCCCAATTCTACAAAACTATTCTAGAACCTATTTCAAACAAAAGGGTATCTAAAAATGTAGAAAACAAAAAAATGACCTTGGAGTGGGACTCATTCACCACTCATGGAAAATGAGTCCACTTTTAAATTTCTAAATATTAAAAGAGGAATCTAGAGCTCTTAGTCTACACTTTGATTCTCTATAGGTTTCTTCTTCTGAAACTCTAATTTTTGAACATGAAAATGAGTTTTTGTCGATATTTTAAATTGGACAATGAAGAGAAGCCCTAAACAACTTTTCAACTTGATTCTTAATCATTTTCAAGATACCAAGATTTCTAAACCAGCAAACAAATGAGGTAAGAGAGAAAAATGGTGAATTTTAGGGCATGGGGGTTTGCCTTGGTCAAACCCCTTTTAGGTAATTAAACCAAAATAGAGAAATAATGTAAAGAAACATGCAATAATTGAGTTTATTACCTTTCCATGATGATTGATCTTTAATTTATGCAATAATACATGAAGAATCTACCTTTGAATGTCTACAAATTTCTATCTTCATGACTTGAAATGATAAAACCCTAAGTTACTTAACTTGAGATGGAAGAATGATGGATGAATAATAAATATTGGATGTGATTTATGGTTTAGAGAGTTGATTTTATAGGAAATTCACCTTATTATCATGTAAATTAGACCCCTTAGGCTGACATGAAGTCAAATTAAACTTAAATTCTATAACTTCCTACTCAAAGGTCAAAATTGGGCCAAATCGGACTCATTTGCCACCCATAGTGAATGAGTCCCACTTGGATGGGTCTGATTCACTATGGATGGTGAATGGATTTAACAAGGGCCATTTTTCTAGCTAAGATACTAAGAGATAAGGAAATAAGGTTTAAATTGCAATTTCGTCAGTTATTTGATCAATTTAAGCCTTGGGATGCATCATATGGGTTAATATGGACCTATTAGTGATGATTTGAAGGTCAATTAGGTCATGGCACATAGAATTCAATGTGAAAGTGTGATTAAATACATTTTACAATACTAAATGAGGTCCACATATCCTAGCAAGGGACAAGAACTAATGTGAATGTGCAAGACAAATTACAACACTAGTTTATCATTAAATTTAGTTCAAAAACCTTCTATATTGATGTGATAATGTATTTGAATACATTTTATAATGTTAAATTAGGGAGAAATGGGTTTATTAAGTCTAGAAAAGCATGAAAGTCTTTTACAACACTTTACATCACCTTTACAAGACATCAATAAATTCATGTTATTCAATTTGCAAGGGTCTAAGACCTAGTGCTGATGCAAAAAATGCCTCAAAACACTAGAATCAAGGTCTCATTAAGTCTAATTTATCATGAATTATTCCCATGTTAGACAAGTTTCCTTTTTTTATGGTACATTTATCCCCCACTTTAGTGAGAGGATGAACTTGCTTTAAACTCAAACTAAAGTAGACATTCAAGAGAGATTCGAGTGTATAGATGCAAATGAGAAAGAATGAAAAAAATAAAAGAAGGTTGCACAAGCCCCCAAGATCCAAGATCCTAAGTGAAACTAACAAGATACATAATCATGCAATGGAAAGAATGTGGGTGAAAATATGTGCTCACTCTAGGGCCAAAGAACATCAGGTCATCTGTAGTGTGAGTAATCCCAAAGAAGTGTTTTAGTGAGAGATTTATGCTAGTGTGTCAGCTTCCAACCATATAATGAGAAATTCATGCATGTGTTTCAACTTCCCATTATACAAACCATACAAAAGTTATGATTTGGATAGCATTGATAAGGCACCACAATGTAATACTTTTTGTAAATGTTTTTTAATATGTAAAGAATTTTGCTAAAGGGTATTTTGTTTTGTTCAAGTAAGGTCTTCTTCTTATGGAATATTGTGCCTAATTTCTTTAGGCTTTCAAATCATTATACATGGGATGCCTCATTCACATAAAGCCACTTCAATTGATCATATACTCTTGGAATGCATCAAACCCAATGACACCACCAAAGAGAGGACACTTCACAAGAAAAAAGTAAATTACGCCATGAAATTTTCACAAAGATGTTTCCTATGTATGCCCCCTAATTTCAAGCAGTTTCTAACACCATTACTATGAGAAATTCCTTTAAAGTAGAAGATAAAATGAGAGCTTATTTGAAAAACCCTATTCCAAGTGATATGTTTTCGATAATTTGTGTCAAGGAGTATGTCACATGTGATTCAATCTTAAGACATGTAGACCACAACCCAAGCTTACTCTTATACATTCATGAAAGGTTAATGACTAGTGAAAAGAGACAATGAAAAGTGACATACAAGGATAAAGCTTTCTGACCCTTTTCCCCCACTTAGTGCAGGACAAGGGTGAGCCTAGAATGGGCGATCTTATGTTGCCCCTTATGATGGATGCAAAACATCCAATGGTGAGTATGTTATGATCCTACAACTATTGCATGGAAAGGATCAACAACTAATGTTATTTATGTGGATAAGTAAACAAATTTGTGGCTTGGTTTGCTTTGATTGTATATACTTTGTTATATATATTGGCAAAGTCATTGTTTAACTTGGTTGGTATGAAACATTATGCTGAGGTGAGTAAAGGATGAGTTTGGGTTGGTTTTGAGTTTTTTGCTTGAGTGAGGGTGGGTAAAGGATGAGTTTGTTGCTTTTTGTGATGGAGGGTAAAGAATTAGAGGATTCTTTGGATGTCCTACGGGGTATGTAGTCGTTTCATTGATTGAAGGGGGTCTAATGAAAACCTTTGCATTCATAACCTCAACAATCTTGGTTCAATGTATCCCTAAGGAAGACATAATTTTCTTGCACCATAGTAGTCTCCCTAGGAGAAGAGTTGTTAGGAGAATGGAAATCCAAATTTCCTTGACATTCAAAGACTTTTTCTTCCAAATTTTTATCATCGTAAGTGAGCTATCCATGGTTGAATTGTCTTGTTCTATGATGTTTTCCCAAATAATATTCTCATGATTTTCATTCATTGGATTGTGTAACACCATAATATCATCTTTAATAATAGGAGAGATATTAGGAGATGGGAAAAGTTGATTGTTTTCCATAATTTCATTGTCTTGTTCCATAATATCCACCCTAGGAGGATATCTTTCAAGAAGTTCATCACATTTCATGGTTATATGTTGTAAAGAAGCATCATCACAAGGGAAGGAAAACTATGATTTGCATGTGTTTCAATAAATGTCTTCTTATTCAAAGTGAGCCTTCCAATTGTTAGTAACATTATCAAGGAGAGAAATAATATTATAACTCTCAATCATTGGGTTTGTGGATACTAACACATCCTCCTCACAAATGTCTTTGTCATGATCATTCATGAAAGTGTTGTCACAAATAGGGTAAGTGTTGGGAGATTAATGGAGATTAGGTAAGTTGGTGGAAATGCATTCATCTTGTGTTGTTATACTATCTTCCCAAGGGGAATGAGGAGAATCACAAACAAGAGCTCTGTGATGCTAAAAAATTGAACCTTCTTTCACTAAGATACCTTTATCACTAAAACAAGAGGTATCAAGAGAAGTAAAATTATGATCATTATGTTTATCTATTTTTGAAGTCCCTTCTAGCACATCATCCACAAAAATAGGAGAGATAGAAAGGAGTGCAAGTTTAAGACAAGATTTTGAATTTTCACTCACTTGCATGATAAGAGACTATCATAACTAGGGAATGCATTGAATGGAGGACTAGAATTCTTGTTAACTAGATTTTTCTTTGCAAATTTGGAGAAGATTGAAACTAACATTTTGAAATAATAATCTATGTTAACTAGAGATATATATTTTGATATATTCAAATAAAATGTTGCTTTGTAGTAATATCATGTTGGGCTGAATGCAAGCATAGATAGACAAGGAGATATGAAATCAATAAGTGGGACAATTAGTATAGGTGAAAGATGACCATACCTATAAGCATAAACAAGGTTTGTTTTATAAATTTATATTTTACTGATTTATTCAATCAACTTTTTTCTTCCTGCATGGCTAGACATGCTTTATATATTTGTTGTTATATATATACATGAATGCACAAATTCTTACATGCACTTCACTACAAGGGTATGTGCACGATTATCATGGAAAAAATAGGCCCTTAAGTGGTAAGAAATTAAAAAAAATCAGTGATAGGAAACTTGACATAAATATTTGAATAAGTTATCTATATTATTTCAAAAATATTTAAGAATAGAATCTATAGAAAATTGAATGGAGTTTCTAAACTACTAGGTTTATTTAAAAATAAATAAAATATATTTGGTGAAAATTTGAAATTTCAATGCAGTAGTACTTAAATTTTAGGGAAAAAAGAAGTAGGTGTATGTCTGACCACCCTAAACATAATAAAATGATAATATTTTTTTGTAAGATTTTATATATAAGTAGAGGCCTCATGTTTGGATGTGATGCATATGTTTTTGTAATTTTTTTCCAAGTAAATAAATAATTATGATTTTTTTATTACAAATTTTAAAAAATATAAAAAACTCGTATGTCTGAACACCTTAACTTGGTCAAAACTTCATGAAATTTAATTTTTATTTTTTTAATCCTATAGTATGTGAAGAGTAGAATGCGACACATGTTTCAGATTCAAAAAATGTGATACTGTTTGAAAGTTATAGATGTTTTTCAATCAGCCTAATGATTAAGACTTTAGTTGTAACTCTAATAGAAAATAAATACTAATTATTTACTAAATTCAAATTAAAGCATAATTTATATTGGTGGAAATCTAAGAATATCCTTTAAAAACCCTTTTCTTTTCATCAATTTTGGATTAAAAAAAGGTCATCAACCACATTCCCTACAAATACCAATAATATTGCCACTTTTTGGCCCATCATGATCCTGCACATACCCACAATAAACATAGTCTACTATACACATTACATTTCTCCATGTTCCTATAGTTATCCTTTTAGTGTATGGTAAAAAATATCTATAGGTGCTAAGAAATTTTATTCATAGTTGGGGTGATATGAATCCAGAAGAAATTTAAAAAAAATATGCAATAGGTAAATTCCAACTTGGAAGGGATATCACTAACAATCGCAATTCAAAAAAATTGGAAAAAAATTCAATCCTTAAAACACTAACTTGAATTTTTTTCACAAACCCTTCAATTCTCCTTATAGCATGCCAAACACATAAATTTGAGTATATCTTTCAAAATACTTTTCAAACCCACAAAAAAAGTATCATTCTAAGTACCCCTTATCCTCTACTTTAACATATCTAATTTGTTCATATACTTGTTTTAGAACATACCACTCAATAAAGGATTGTCACGCTATCTTAAGGTCCAAAACAACAAAAAAAATTCATTTTTTATCATAACTTGCAAAGAATAGATCCAATACATAATATAAAAATTGTTTTAGATACCCTTTATTGATTAAATAAACATATCTCAATATATTATGGGATCACTTTAGACCATAAACCCCAAATAAATGTTGCTATGCTACCCCAAGACCTCAAATATGTCACTTTTTGAAAGCATCATACCTCCAAACCCTTACCCATTCCAAAAAAATTACTCCAATGGTCTAGGAAGGTCTCAAGTAGATTAAATCCAAAAAATTTATGAATATAAACCTTTACAAATTCACTCAACTCCAAAATCTCACTTTTGGCCTATTTAGGGTTGCATAGAAGAGGGTTTATTGAAACTATGATCTCCCAGCCTTGTTTCATATTACCAATGGCTCAAAAACATCCCATATGGTCTTAAAATTCTCTCCAAATCATCACCCAACCTTTATCAATGCATTTGAATCAAACTCCTACTTGTAGCCATCAATTTCAAGCCAAAACCCATGTAATTTTAACTAGGGTAGAAGCCAAAATCCTTCAAAATTTTACTCTATTCTCCTAACGCTTATTGAATCTTGTAAAGAATCCATAAAGGAATCAGTACACCAAAAATTAGCCTGTTCCACTAGTGGAATGAGCCCAAAACTCAATTTTGTGTCTTCAAGCCCTAGCTATTTGGGATTTACATAGCAGTTTTGGTAAAATTGTAATATAATGCTTCAAAATCAATATATTTTCACCAAACCAAAATAAAAAGCTTCTTAAGATATTCTAATATCAATTCCAAAAATTATTTGTATGGGTGCAGGACGTACTAGGCCATACCAACACGTGGAGTACCAAATTTAGAAAAAATACATAGAAAAATGAAGGGTTTTTTAATCATTTTTCCAACAAAATCTCATCCCTAACCTTGAATCCAAGTTTTTGAGGAATATTTAACATTTTAAAAGTCATAAGTGACCCACAAAACTGACTCAAACTAATTTTCTAGTTACTTGACCCTTCAACTTCCACTTTTTACATTTTTTTGCATTTTGCAACCTTACATTTTGACAACATTTGCAAGATTCTACACCATTTACAAAATGGAACCATAATGACTCAAATCACATGAATAATGGTTTATTATGACCTTATTGAATGAAAAAAGACTTAAAATACCAAATTCCTAACATTAGACCATATATTCCAAAATTGACATGGTGCCACAACACCATACACCTAGACTGAAAGAAAAAACCTCAAGTCCCTTTGAGGAATATGGTGCAGCAAAAAAATTATGCTTTACCACATATTTTCTTTTACCTCCAAGTACTCCTTCATCTGGTAATCCTTTCTACTAAGTCAAGTACTGAAAACATGCACTATCTCATGCTCTTTTGAATGCTTTGGCATCTAAGTTTCCCTCCAACCAGGGAGATCTTTTTGATGGATGTTCGTTGGATCCTTCCTCACTTGAAAACATCATTGAATATACATCAATATTCTACTTCATCTTGGATCTAGGTTTACCATTTCTAAAAGCTACAACCACAACAAAAAAAAATTGTATTCCATTCTCCTTCCCATAAAATGCATGCTCAAACTTATCCACCTTCCTTAGCAAATCATCCTTAAGCTTTTTACCTTTGTTTTCCATTTTTCCTAATTGATATTTTTCCTCCATGGCCTTTGATGTGACAAACAATGAAATTCCATTATCCTCTTTGGAAAAAAATGAAGAAAAAACCATTTCAATATACGTTTGAATTTAACCTTGATCCTCCAAGATCAATTCATCCTTGACCTTCTCTAGGTTTGTTTTTGATATCACCTGATTACCTTTTCCCTCCAACAAGGGATCATTCTTCAAACTTACTTTCTTCAGTTCTTCCTTTTTAAGGGTGGCTACAAAAACCATGAATTCTTCTTCTTCTACCATCATCACCTTAGCTAGCTTGGTCTTTTCATCATCTTCCTTTATCAACAAAGGCTCCTTCACATCTATTTTTAATTTTCTTCTTGTATTGTCCACAAATAATCTATCTAATACACCATGTTACCTTCCTATTAACTGATAAGTGCGAACTTGACAATTGGCTTGCTAATTTCTCCAACTTAACCTTTCATTCATCTACCATACTTTCTCTCATATTTTGTAGTTGTTCCATAGCCTACCTCAACTCCTTTATCTATTGGTCAATTTCCATTTCTTTCGCCTCTTCTTTTTCCTCTTTTCTATAACACACATAAACACAAAATCTTCCTTTTCCAAAGTCTTGTAGCTCTAATACCAATTGATGAATAATTGGGAGGGATATACTTGCAATCAAAATTCAAAATTTTTGGAACAATCTTTCAATCCTTAATACCCTAATTTGATTTTGTTTCACAAACCCTTCATATTCTCCTTATAGCATACCAAATAGAGAAAAATGAGACTATCTTTCAAAATACTTGTCAAACCCAGAAACCAATTATTATTCTGAGTACCCTTTGTACTCTACTTTAACATACCTAATTTTTTCATATCTTATTTTAGAACATACCATTGGAAAAAGGACCGAAACACTATCATAAGGTCCCAAACAACAAAAAATCACCATTTCTTGGTCATAACTTGAAAAGAACAGATCCAATCCATAATGTAAAACCTATTTCATATGATCTTTATTGAGTAACTCAACATATCTCAAAAGATAAGGGGGTCACTTTGGAAAAACAACCCCGAATAACTACTACTATAGCACTTAGGCAAGACCTCAAATAGGTCAAATTTTCAAAGCATCATACCTTTAACCACTTTCCATTCCAAAAACTATACTTCAAAGGTATAGGAAGGTCTAAAATAGATTAAATCCACAACTATTATCAATAGAAACCTTTACAAATTCACCCAACTCCAAACTCTCACTTTTGGCCTATTTAGGCTTGCATACGAGAGGGTTTATTGAAACTATTACATCACAACATTGTTTCACCTTAACAATGCCTTATAAATGTCCCATATGGTTTGTACATGTTCTCCAAATAATCACCCAACCTTTATCAATGCATTTGAAGCAAACTCCTACTTGTAGCCATCAATTTCAAGCCAAAACTCATGTAATTTCAACTAGGGCAGCAACCAAAATGCTTTAAAATCTTACTCTCTTCTCCTAAAACCTATTTAATCTTGTAAATAATATTTAAATTCATCTTTCCACCAAAAATCAGCTTGGTCTACTTGTGGAATGAGCCTAAAAGTCCATTTTTTGTCTTCAAGCCCTAGCTACTTGGGGTTTATATAGTAGTTTTGGTAAAATTGCAATACAATGGGTCCAAATCAATGAATTTGCACCAAACCAAAAGAAAAATGTTCTTAAAAAATTCTACTATCAATTCTAATCATTAGTTGTATGAGTGCAGGCCGTGTAAGGCCCTACCAACACCTCGAGTAGGATATTTGCACAAAATACATAGAAAATGAAGGGTTTCTTATTATTTTTTCATAAAAATATCATCGAGAACCTTGCCTCCAAGTTTGTGAGGAATTTTTAACATTTTACAAGAAATAAACAACCCACACAACTAACTCAAACTAACTTTTTAGTTACTTTACCCTTCAACTTCCACTTTTTACATTTTTTTTGCATTTTGCAGCCTTACATTTTGACAACACGTGTAAGATTCTACAAATTTTATAAAATGGAACAAAAAGAACTCAAATCACATCAATAATGGTATATTGTGAACTTATTATATAAAAAAATACTCAAAACACCAAAATCCTAACATTAGACCATATTTTCCAAAATTGACATGGTGCCTCTACACCACGTATGGTAAAAATTGTCTATAGGTGCTGAGAAATTTTATTCACAGCTAAGCTAATGGAAATCTAGGTGGAAATTTTTTAAAAAAAAAACAAAAGGTAAATGGGAACTACTACATAGATTTCTTGTGTGGCATTAGTATGTTTCATGAGATTTTATTTTTCTCATTTGTTTGAAGCTTCCTATACCAACCCATT
Source organism: Sequoia sempervirens (assembly GCA_007258455.2). Classification (NCBI taxonomy): domain Eukaryota; kingdom Viridiplantae; phylum Streptophyta; class Pinopsida; order Cupressales; family Cupressaceae; genus Sequoia; species Sequoia sempervirens. Next base: position 4,474,505 of record VDFB02271358.1, read on the forward strand.
CATTGTCATAGTTTACCTCTTGTATTCTTCATTAGAAATAACATTGAGTTGTAGCTTTTGACTAGTTTCAATATTTTTTGGCTTCTGTATGTTTTTTGGACTTTGATTATTGTTCCTTGTTATCTTTGTTCATCTTTTGTGTTATACGCATTTAGTACAACAAAATCTCTCTAGAACAAACTGTTCATAGTTGTAGTTTACACCTTCTATTCTCGATATGTTGAAGTTCTATTTAAAATACATTTTAGATTATTTGTCATTTTAGAAATTGTAAAAGAGATGTTAGAAAAACACTTAAACACCACAATTAAATGATAGATGATCCAAAACCCACATTAAATAGAACTTTAAGAGAGTTGTAAAAACATACAAAGACCAAAAAAATTGAAAGCAAGCCAAAGGGTTTCGTTCATATGTCATTTATCTATGATTTGTAAGTGTTATTCTAATACCTCTTGTAACTATTACATATATTACTTGTCTTGTACCAATATCATTCATGATATTCTTTTTTCCTCATCTTTTTTGAAGCTCCTTATAACAAATTTTTAATCACGGTGATTTTTTTGTTTGGATGGAACATGTTATATGTCTTCTATCAATATGTTTCATGATAATGATAATGAACAGTTTGTTATGGGATATTGAAAAAAGAATATCATGAAACATATTGCAATAAGCAATCTATATAAATCTTGGCTTGTCAATTGAAGATCCAAGCTACATTATTGAGTACTAAATATTATAGAGAAATGGAGAAATTGTAAAAGATCTATTAGAAAAACACTTAAGAATCACAAGAAAATAATAGATGACAAAAAACCCACATTAAATAGAACTTTAAAATATGGAGAATAGAAAAGGTAAAATACAATAGTAAATATCAAGAATAGAAGAGGTAAACCACAATAATGAACAACCTATTATGGGGGAGTAAATATCGATACAACACAAACAATCTATGTAACAGTTGGCTTCTAAATGGAAAATTTTATTTGGCACTGAATATTATAGACAAAATAGAGAAATTGTAAAAGAACTATTATAAAAACACTTAGGAATCACAAGTAAATGATAGATGATCGAAAACCCACATTAACAATATTGATACAAGACAATTAGTCTATGTAAGAGTTGGCTTGTCATTTAAAAATTTGAGCTATGTTCTTTGGTAGTAAACCCACATTAAATAGAAATCATAAGACCAATGGGTAGCAATAACCTATGAAAAATGGGTATAACGCCACAAACTTAATTGAAAATTTGAGCCACATTACTTGGCATTAAAATTATAGACAAATGGAGAAATTGTAAAAGAGCTATTAGAATAACACTTAACAACCACTAAACTAATTTTATCTTCAATATATTTATGCTTTCATACTAACCCTCTGCATATATATATATAATTGCTCCTATGTTAATGGGTATAGCACAAAAGATGCATAGAGATAACTACAAATAATAAAAAAAGGGAAAAAAATTTACTAACCATGACCATATTTTTTGATAAAAGAAAGAAGATTTAACTATAATTCCTCCATCCAGATAGAGCTGTAATATCTTTGAAGTATCAAAAATGAGTATTGTGCCAAAGATACAAACATATAACAAGGAAAATAAGTAGAGACCATAAGACATGAACAATAAATTAATCATTCTAACACCTCTTATACAATTTCTCTAATTTTCTTCAATATTTATTACCAAAGAACATAGCTATCTAATCTGGTATTGATATGTTCCATGATATTCTTTTTACTTATCTATTTCAATTGGAGACCCATCCACAAAGGTTAATTCTGCACACTATAGAAGACTGTATAACTAAAAGTTGCATCTAACTCCACAAACAAATATATCGGTATAGGTTTTTTCTTGCAAGTGCTTATATTGCCATTGCATGGCTAATATGTATATGCACAAATGTGTTTGTGAAACATGGGAACATATAAAAACCAATAAATAGAAAGGAAAAAAATTTATTCATGTACGAAATGGAAACCAAACCAAAGGCAGTTTTTTTTACAAAAGTTTACTATGAAAGAAAAACCACAGTGGCTCTTTCAAAAATGAAACTTAATCAATATATTTTCTTACACATTTTGGAGCACATCAGTGTTAAAACCCTCCAACTTGCTATTAAACGGAGATGTAGGTGACACTTTTTCCAATACTTTGCTATCAAACCAAAACCATAGTAGCTTATTTGACAATGAAAGAAAAAACAATATACTTTCCCATAGTGTAACATTGAATATTAAATTTACTTCCTCCTGTGCCATTCTACAACAATGCCAAAATGCATTAAACCTTACATGAGGAATCACTTGTCATTCTGTTTCATTTCCTTAATGCAGCCAACTCTACCATTTCCAACCCATGTACTTAGAAAAATCCAAATTGTAATAGACAACCCCATGAAACTCGCTATCAGCCATCAATGATAATTCATTTTCGGCACCAAGGAATTCTATTCCTTCCTAGGCTAGTGAGAAAACTTGGTGGAGATTGCTTAGGTAAAGATATGAAGAATACAAGAGCTAAACTACGATGGACAACTTGCTATGGGAAACTTCAAATAGGTGAGAAAAAGAGAAAATTGTGAAACATATTGATACAAGACAAGCAATCTGTGTAATAGTTGGCATTTACTTATGTTTCTTAAGTGCTTTTCTAATAGTTCTTTACCAATTTATCTATTTTGTCAATAATATTTAGCATCAAATAATGTAGCTTGAATTTTGAATTGATAAGCCAACTGTTACATACATTGCTTATGTTGTATCAATATGTTTTATGATAGTCTTTTTCCTAGTTCCATAAAGCAAACTGTTCATTAACTAACAATTGCTAGACTATGTAATAATTGGCTTGTGAATTCGGTGACCATTTTTCCTATATGCTTCCTTAAATTGCAATTATATTTTTTATATGAATGCATTTAGAATTGCATAATATAAATGTTGTTATAACTTTAGGAAAAGTTGCAATCTTCATGAACAATTGTATCAAAATACTCTTTTAAATAAGCTCTATATTGATATATATGTTTGTGAAGTTAGATACAATTGTTTAGTTATTATACACTCTTCTATATATGCCAACATGTATTCAACATGTTTCATTTCATCTCTTTCTATTTACAATAGATAGTGCTTACCTCTTTTATTGTATATCTATATTATTATTATTTCATTTATAATGTTGCATAGATACAATAGACATCCAAGAAAATTAGTGTATTGTAAATACACTATTTCAAATTCTTTAATGGTCCAACAACTCGATCCAATGCTACTCACCCTCATTAAACACCATCAACAACACATGTAAGTACACAAATTTTCCATTATAAATAAATAGATTTTGTGAAGAAATTGTAAATATTATTGATTATTTTTAGTTTCAAATTGTTTATATTGATTTTACACATATACTTACACACTTTCTATGCTTCCTTTTTTATTTTTCTTTCTCGTCCACTAACATACCCCTCTCTTGTATTTGTAGGAATTAGGATAAATCTTGCAAAAGCATTCAAAAACAATACCTATTTTTAAAAAAGTTACCACAACAAAGAAAACAATACAATATGATAGAACATATATGAAAACATCATATTTTCCCCAACATTATTATTGTGAGATGTATGATGGACCTCAATGAAATCTCCCATGGATGTTTCATACTTTTCATGCTTGGGGGTTTGGCTAGAGTTGATGAAGCTCCATGATGCCAATATGGTAGGGAAGATAACAAGCATGGATTTTGTCCTTTTTCTTTTAACACCATATATTTCTTGTTTCATAGATCCATGATATTTTCTCACATCACCTCAAAACAAGGAATAACTTTTATTCATTTATTCTAACAATGCAAAATATGTGTATTGTGTCATTGCATTCTTCTTTTCATGAGATTTTTTTATTTGTTTTGGGTCAAAGATGGTGTGGCTAATTCTTCAATTGGACTATGAAGCAATTCATAAAAAACTAATATTTTTATTTTCAATTTCTTTTTAATTGGCTACTTTTCAATCCTTTCCACTTGTCTCCATTTTATTTTACTACTAGTAACCCATAAATCACATGCATAATAATGCTTTTATTTCCAAAATTACGGACTAAATAATAATTATAAAAAGTAGTGAATATTAAACATATTTCTTTTTTCAAAAATATGCCATACCCAATTTTATTGACAAACTTTTTTAAAGAATATTTTTTTATTAAACATTAAAGGCATGGGCAAAAAATCTCTTATAATAAATATTATTTAATCTACAACTCTCATGTATTTGTATGCATATGTATCTTAACATAATTAAATAATAATTAATCAATTGATTGATTAACCTAGAAAAAAAGATCACATATAGATGTGCATCTTTGTCTTATTAATATAAAACTAAAATAGAGATAAATTATTGTTGTTAAAATAATGATTATTTAAAAGCTTATATTTCATTTGATTTTTCAATGGTGAAAATTGCTAACAACCACTTTGAAGAAAACACCATAAAATCCATTTGGAGAAAGGTCCTTTGGGTCATCATGGAGTACATTACGGTGGATGGGCGCTTCACCGGGGTCTATGGCTACCATTTTTCTCTTCTCAATCACTTCTGCTACAAGTTTAGGGTTTCTTTCCCCTATTATCTTTTTTGTTCTTCGAGGAAAAGCTTGGATGATCATAAGAAAAGCCCTAGAAGATTCCCTGTCCTGCATACTGGGTTGATTAGATTGATTGTAGAGCATTATCAAAAAATGTCTATCCTCGCTATTCTGGATACTCTTCTTGACTTTGAGGGTGATGACACTGAACCCAGTTGCTCAGAGTTTCAGCCTAATTTAAGTCTAGCTAGAATTGTCCTTAGTTCTCATGCTATCCCTTTTGGGAACAAAAACCCTATCCCTTTTTCTAACAAAGCTCATGCTGAGTTTGAGCTGGGAAGCCCCTTCGTTAAGAAGAGTCTTGCTAATAAGAACCCCCTGGCTAAAAACCTTATTTCCTATTCTGAAGATTCTTTTGACTCTAAGGAGTCTGGTGCCAACAAAACTAAGTCTTGTGTCCACCCTTTGCTAGTTAGACCTACTAAAGATGACTCCCCTGTTACTCCTGAACCTGAGAAAACATGTCTTAATATTGGAAGGGATCCCTCTCTGGATGTTATGAATTTAGCCAAAAGTAATGTTGATTCCCATTTCAAACTCTTGGAAAGGACATTCAATGAAATTAATGAGTTAAAGAGAAAAAATCGGGCCCTTCAAAGCAAGCTGGAAGAACTAGGTGCCAAGGTTTCGGTGATTGAAAAGAAAGATGTGGATAATGGTGATCATGGTCTTAGTAAGGATTCTCTCAAAAATAGAAGTAATGACTCTAAGGTGGAGAATATGAGGAACACCATCAAAATTATTGCAGAGCAGAACAATCGAATGGCTAGACATAATTCCATTATCATTAATGCGATGATTGAGAAGGTTGAGAGAGCCCAATAGGGGTCTCTGGTGATAGATCTGGAGGAAACCAATGACAAAATTCAAGATATAGATGCTTGCATTTCTAAGAGAACTAGACCAAATCTAAAGTGAAAAGCCACCCCTACCTCAAAGATGATTGAATTTTTTAGAAAGGGTGTCAATGACATGCATAACTGAGAGGTGGAGACAGAGTCTATCCTCAAGACTCTGAGTTAGTTGTGGCAGTTTTTTTATTGTTTGCTTTGCTTTTCCTTTTGGCTTGACCTTTCTAGTCTTTTGCGGATGGTTGTTGTTTGCTCTTTCCTTTTTCTTTTGAGTAGCTAGTTTTTTTGCTGGACTTTTGTGTCCTATCCTTTTTTTGTAAACTTTGCGGTTTTGGGTCCCTGTAAAACCCATTTTACCCTTTATCAAAAATAATAAATTTATTAAAAAAATTTATTTGTTCAAAATTGATTTACTATATTCTTAAGCTTATTAATTAAAATCAATTTTAAATAACTATTATAACTAAAATGATTAAATATTACATATTAATAAAAAAATGTTATTGATGATTACTTGCTTAAAAGTTAATGGATACATTGCAACTAATAAGATTCATTCAACTTGACCTATGCTTTTATTTTACATTTTCATAATCAATTTTCAACTAATAAATTCCTATGCAGAAATACAAAGATCAATTTCTTGTTTTATGCGAATGGTTCTTATATCTCACATTGATAGCCTGTGAGATATGAACTAACCTCATGTTATTTCATATTGGCTTATTAACATGCTTTCCTTTCTTGACTCAATCAAACAATTGCAAATATTTTTTACTGTTTATATTTCACAATTACATGCCAAAATAGAAACAAAATGAATTTGAAAGCTATCTCTTGAATATCATCTCAAATTTTTTAATGTTAGCTTTAATTAGAACTCAAATAGAGTTGGAAGGATTTAATTAAAATTTAAATACTTTTGGAAATTCTTTAAGACTTATACACTTAAATAATTGGTCATATGGTGTCCTAAGTTCCTAGATGCTACAAATATATAAAAATTGTGATAAATATGCCTAGTAAATGCCCAACAAAAATTCCTTTATATTTTAAATTTTTTGGGTGCTCCACTATATCTTAAAACTCCCATTCTAGCACATAAAAATATTGACATTATCTATGTAATCCAATTTACAAAAAAAATAAATCATCATAAAAATTATTTTCATATGATCATTTGAACTAGATTTCACATACCAAAATATAGCACTAAGTAATGGATTAGACATACTTAGATTGTGTAATTTAAATTTTTGAGAGATTAATGAAGTCTTATAATTTTTTTGGTTCTCACACTTCAATATTAATTTATGGAACTTGTTACTAAGAAAACAAGAGTTGCAAGGTAGAGAAGTTCCTACCAAAAATTTTAAAACAATAATGTTTTTATTTTGGTGTTTGATAAGTTTTAGCAATGATATTGATAAAAAAAGGGGGGGTACATGAAAACAAGTTTTCCTCTAATGATAAACATTTGACATTTATAAAGTTCTATATTCTGGGATTAATATATACATAGAATTCCTAACTAATTGCAATTTTGGTTCAAATCAAAGAGAAGCTAATGTACTGTAATGGGTTCTAGCATGAGTAGTGCTAATACATTTCCTTAGAAATTGGAGGTTTATAGCAAAACCAAAACACTAAAGGAAGATGAAAAAAATCAACACATAGTAAATCATTCAAAACTTGATTTGAACACAACATTCATGATTCAAGCAACATCAAGTATTCAACCTCTTGGAGACAATTGCTTGAGGAGTAGCCTGAATGTACACAATATCCATTGTCTGAATAGGAGGAAGAGACTTCAACCATTCAAGAAAAACTCTTAAATACTGAGAAACCCATAATGAAAATAGCATAGGATTAAGACCTAACTTCATGGAAGGCAACCCATGTGACTGCAACACTTAAAAAAACAAGAACACAATGCATTAGAACACAAAATTCATAGCTTTCCTCAGTTACCATAAGTAAATTTTATTGTTTATGCACATCCTCTACATATGTCTCCTTGATTAACCAAAATTCTATCAACTATGTGGGAAGGAGCATCAAAAAATCCAAGAATCTAGAAACTTACAAAACTAGCTTGTGCATCAGTTTTAAAAAGTTTGATTAATTATGCATCAATAGAATCAAATTCATAAAGTTTGCATCATCCACACAATAAAAAGGGCAAGAGAATTTCCAAAGTATAAATTACCCGTATAGTAGGATGCCGTGTGTGTGAAGTGCACTTCCAAATTGTAGCAAGAATTTTTATTTCTTCAAACCCTATAGCATATGACGAGTTACAAGTATTTCCACAGCCATTGCAGCATAGAATTGCTTCAAAACTAGAATTTTTTGACATAGAAAGTGTAAGCCTAAACTTTCATCTTATAGTAGAGCTCTTGGCAACCTTCAAGAAAGAGATGAATTTCAAATGGATTTTGAAACTATTCAAGCTAAAATAAATTATTCCAATTTGAGCACATTCAATAGAGAAAATCATGCTATTTTCTTGTAATGCCTCGCCTTGTAACCTAAGGAATGATGCATTGACTATGAAAGTGAAATAATTTTTTTTTTGTAATCATTTACTCAACTAATTGCAAACATTCCCTAAGTAACGCGATGACACACTATCTTAAAATTCTCATAGGCGATTGCATATATTTATTTCACATTAACTTATAAGTATACATTGAATAACATTTGAATTTCATCAATGAAGGTATAAAGTGCAAATATCAATCTTACATTGAATTTGAAATAACATTACAATACTAATTTTCCAAATAAGATAGATCAAATAATAGTTACAATTACAAGTTACAAATATTCTCCTCATTAACAATTGAGGAGTGTTTTACAAATACAAATTTTCCATTGTTTCAAATAAGAAAGTACATGAATCCACATGCAAGCTTTCCATCCAAGAAGCACTCGTTGCCACGAACAAGAACTGGGGACCCAACAGAGTAAGGTACATGTTCCACCCCCCATGCTAGGAGATAGTAATAAGGTTCCCTAGACATAACCTACAAACTATACAAGTTCAAACTTAACTTATTGGTTACATTGCTTCTAGAATTAGGATAATCAAATATACTAAGTTCACAAGGATACTATTATTTTAGGTGGAGTGTCATCACAATGTTGCAAAGGTTACCCTAGTGTTTCTTCCTAGGTTCCAGCCCCCAACTTGGGTTACCCTGGCAACCTCTTATGAAACCCGGCCCCATAAGCAAACTATTGTGGATTCGAACATCTTTTAAGGCAACAAGATTTTTATTTTCCATTCCAGGCCTTCTTGACTTATTCTCAAGACTAAACTAGCCCTTGAGTCTATAAGCGAGGCTTATTAATCTAGTTAAAGGTTTTAAACTAACTAATGTTTTTTTTTTAGTTTTCAGTGACTTACTAACTCTACATGAGTTACCCTAGCACCACTTTGTGTGCCAGCCCTCACACAGAGCCAGTCCCCTAAAAATAACACAAGGAAACTAAGTTCCCTAACTAAGGTAGACAAAGTGCACATAAATCCAAATTCTAATACCAAACATATCACAACAGACAACACATCCTGTTCATAGAACCAAGTGTTAAGAGACCATACAAAGTCATGTGCACTACCCTAGTAACCTTAAAAATATGAAGCCATTGTAAAACTTAACTCCCTTAAAGAGATCACATCTAGAAGACTTGAAATCAAGTGAAATTCCCAAATTGCCCAATCAAAAGTTAAAACAATTTAAAACTAATCAGGAATAATGAACATATAACTTTAGGATTTCTTAAATCCAATCAAGTTAATTAGAAATAGAATGAAATTAAAATAACTTGATTAAAATTCTTTTTTCATTATTAAAAGAAAGAGTAATAATTAGCCTAATCTTAGCTTTCACAATTTCACATAGAAATAAATACTAAATTTTTCTCTTTCAATCTTTATAGATTTAAAACTAATCAATCAGATTATACCTTCAAACATCTAATGATTATTCTCATTTAAATACTAAAATATTTTCTTTATACTATAAATTATATACATATATATAATTATAGATATATATATAAATAAATATATATGCATATATATAGATATTTAGATATATATATATGTATATATATATACATTAAACCAAACCCTAAATCCGAGTTTTTCCCTTTTCAAACATCAAAGTTTTGTTTCTTAAAGAAATACCCAATGCATGGAATGTGTGACTGTATTTTCGTAGCCATGGGCTGCCATTCGTAGCCTACCCCATATGGGGTAGCGGTTGTGTTGGCAGTCATCGCCCTATATGGGGGCGGTTGCGACCCCAAACAAATATATGTTTTAAAAAAAAAACTGAAATACAATCTTCATCGAGCTTTGCCCAAGCAGCGATTTCACATACTTTTAAAAAATAAATAAATAACAAGAGGTAATTCACTTGTACCACGATTTCAAATTATTCTTATAAAGAATATAAAATTTTATCAATTCAATTTATATATGAATATATATATATATATATGTAAATATATATAAATAATATATATATACATATATATATATATACATTCACAATTTAAATGAAAAATAAAATACTAAAATCAAGCATTTATTTTCAACAGGGTTTTTCAATGGGAAATTGAGAAATTTAACAGTACACACAATTTTTTTTTTTCCTCTACAAATTCTAATTCAATCACAAAGGGTTTTTATTTTGATTTCAATGATAGAAAATTTTATTCACAACTTAAATTACTCAAATACTCTAAATATTCTTTTCTGATAAGATCTTTTGAGAGGCTTCTTTTCACCAAATGTCATAGAAATATTAATATTTTACAAATCTACATAACATACTTTTGTTTTCTTTTGAATCACTTCTTTTGTTTTCTTTGACTTCACTATATATCCTTATTTTCTTGAAATTCTCACAAAAATCAACAAATCTTTACAGAAAAAATTTCAATAATCAATTTACTGAGAAGAACAAGGGTTTTAACAAATTTTTTTGGGAAATTGAGAAATTTAACAGTACACACAATTTTTACCTTTTTTTCCTCTACAAATTCTAATTCAATCACATAGGGTTTTTATTTTGATTTCAATGATAGAAAATTTTCTTCACAACTTAAATTACTTAAATACTCTAAATATTCTTTTCCGGTAAGATCTTTCAGAGGCTTCTTTTCACCAAATGTCATAGAAATATTAATATTAAGTTTTGAGCCAATTACATTTCAGGAAATTAATTACACATAACTTTCTTTATTTGAGTACTATTGTGACTATTTTTTTTATATAAAGTAAATTATTAATAAAGATATAGATAATTTATTGATAGATAATTTTGAATTAAAACGTAAATAATTAAAAAAGACATAATTCATTATTTTTTATTTTTTAATTAAAAATAAAGAATTAATGAGTATAATCTATCCTTTAAAAATATATTTAAAGAAATAATTATTAAGTAACAAAATTATATAAAAATTCTAATGTGATACAAAATCTAATAATAATTTTAAACAACACTATTGACAATCAAATAAAATTGAATGTAACTATATAGTCTTTAAAGAATTATGCACGAAATCTAAATATTTTATTCTTTTATATAATTTAAATTTTGTATTTTTCTTTTGATGTGTGCCACCCTCTTTTTTATCTTTTATAACTCATATTCCTTGCAGTTTCATAAATAAAATTTTACTTTTTTATATTATTAATATATTAATTTAATTAAAATAATCTTTAAAATAATTGAATATGTATTTTTGTTTAATATATTATACATTTTTTTTTATTGTTTTAATATTAAGAAATTATTCTGAGAGGATTCTAGTAGTCAAGCATAATATCAATAGAGGAAAAAACTATATTATTAATATATTAATTTAATTAAAAGAAATTTAAAAAAATTGAATACATACTTTTTAAAAATATATATTATTTTTTATACATTTTATTATCTTCAATAATTATGCATGTATCAATATTTTTTAATATTAAGAGAATTGAGGATAAATGTTTTTAGAAGAGTTAATAGTCAAACATAATATCAATATAGAACAATTCTCATACAAAACTTTACAACAAAAAATTAAGATAAATTATAAAGTCTATTCACATTAATAAATCTCATAAACTATCTAATCAAAAATAGAATAAATGTGATTAAAATAACATTTCTAAGTGTAATGTGAACATTTCTATTGGGTGAAAACTAAACTAGACAGGTAAAACCTCTTTTCATTTCTAATAAAATTGTACTTAAAAAATAACATGTCCACCATTCTTAGAAACACGCTTTTAAAAGTATATATGTAGTCTAATGAAAAACATGCCCGCCACTTTTAACTTATTATTTAAATAGTAAATGAACTTTTAAAATTTAATCTCTTTTATTACAGTGATTTATTATTTCATAAGATGATTAAATTAATAAATATTATAATTCTATAAAACAATTATTTAAATTGAAAGTTTAGATATTTATTTTTAACCTTTCTGTTTAAGAATTATTATTTTAAAATTTAACCATTCTTAGAAACACGCTTTTAAAAGTATATATGTAGTCTAATGAAAAACATGCCCGCCACTTTTAACTTATTATTTAAATAGTAAATGAACTTTTAAAATTTAATCTCTTTTATTACAGTGATTTATTATTTCATAAGATGATTAAATTAATAAATATTATAATTCTATAAAACAATTATTTAAATTGAAAGTTTAGATATTTATTTTTAACCTTTCTGTTTAAGAATTATTATTTTAAAATTTAACCATTCTTAGAAACACGCTTTTAAAAGTATATATGTAGTCTAATGAAAAACATGCCCGCCACTTTTAACTTATTATTTAAATAGTAAATGAACTTTTAAAATTTAATCTCTTTTATTACAGTGATTTATTATTTCATAAGATGATTAAATTAATAAATATTATAATTCTATAAAACAATTATTTAAATTGAAAGTTTAGATATTTATTTTTAACCTTTCTATTTAAGAATTATTATTTTAAAATTTAATTGAGGTATGAACCAGATACAACCATTCAACAATACCACCCCAATGGGGTTTGAACCTTGGTGGCAAGAACAACAATGCCACCTATAAACCATCACACCATGCCAATACCAGCATATTGTATATATATTATAGTACGATGATAAATTTTAGTTTTAATTTAATTTATTTGTAGTAAGTAATTACTATAATTTAAATGATTATTTTCAAAACTAGAAAATAAATACTTTATAAATTTTAGAAATTAAAATTTAGTTTAAGTTTAAATTTTATATTGTTGTGATTTGATTAATTATTTTTTATGATTAATAATTCTAACCAATTCCCTTCTGAAATGGAAAGATGGAGGTAATGGAAGAAATGGAAGTAGAAAAATCAATCAAAGAGAAATGATTTTTGAAATATGTTTTGTTAAATAATTCACATGTATACATTGATCATAGATTAAAATTTTTTAAATAGAAAAATTTCTCAAGTTCTTATTGGTTAAAATGAGAATTATTAATAACAAGTTAAATTCTAGTGGTGCCTATAGTTCCTTGGGAGGAACTAATAATTCAATAAATTAGTTATTACGAGAATATGCAAACACACTTCAATATTAATTTATAGAGTTTTTTTCTAAGAAAATAATTCAATAAATTAGTTACTATGAGAATATGGAAACATACTTCAATATTAATTTAGGGAGCTTCTTGCTAAGAAAATAATTCGGTCAAATAGTTATTACAAGAATATTTAAACAAAAAATACTTAAATTGAATAAATTATGAAAAATTATACTAATCAGATATCGTTGAAATGCAATACAACATATGTAACTTCCACAAAAATATCTATAATCATGTTAAACTCATAACTATACAATTAAATATTGATTAACAAATTTGATGAAAAAATTATAAAAAAATTAGAAAAGAACATTTAAATGAGAAAACAAACTGTGGACAAATCTTTTATTTTGATTTGATTAACCAACAGTACATATTGTAGTTGATGTAAGGGAGTTTTAACTATAAGCTTCTTAATAGGTAACGACTAAATTAGTAGTAATTGCATGAGAATACCATTTATTACAATAAACTCAATCGGAAAAGGTAAATTGTAGAAGTTAAAGATTATTATGCAGATCTCTTAATACATTGTAAACTCTCTTTTATCCTGTCCCTTAATATCCTTATCGTCTCTTGATACAAAACACCTAATCTTTTCACAAAAGTTGCACCCTTTCAGATAAAACGGTGACAAAATTTTTTCGAATGATAATTATTGTTTAAAATAACACTACACAAAATACTTACACGACATATACAATAAAATATCTTGCTGCATTCAACGCATAAAAATTATAATTACAATAAAAAATAAATTTTGGAGTAGAATATCTTACTAAATGAAACAGTTATATGCCATGTTTGTTAACACCATGTAGTGTGAATAAACTAAATGAATGGCTTCCCTCCGAGAAAATTATTTTAAATTGGAATAAGAGAGGAAAGAAAGTAATGAGTAAATGTCCTCTCTAACACCCTTCACTAATACATTTATCTATATGCCCACATAATAACTCTGTAGCTGTTGTACATAACAAATCATATAGATTTCTTATTTCAAGAAAATGGGCAGCCAAAAGAATGTGGTAGAAGGTCTCCTGATTTTTATCAGCAGCAACAGCTTTTTGAACGAATTCTGTATCCCATTTCTTCACGTCCTCTTCTGATATAGTGTTGGATTTTGCATGAACATGGAATTTACAAAACTCTAATACCATCTCCAACACTTTACCATTTTTTATGTTATGATAGGGAATAGGAAACTTTAGAGGCTCCGTTTCCGTGTATACGTCTGCAAATTTTTTTACAATCTCTGATTCCATTGCAACCATTTTCTCCACTTGGAAATCTTCGAAGACTTCCTCATCCCTGAACAGCCTGAATGTCACTGTATTTGCTGCCATTTTATTCTCCTTAAAATCGAGTAGAGCTGTTTAAATAATATACACGACGGAACGGCAACGTAATTTCACGGTAAAATCAGAGTTTACAGAGTAGAATTCCCAAAGAAGAGTAAATTGTATAATGAATTGAATGTGGAACATCTAGTTTCCAATTTATAGCCTCCCCTTTCTCATTTTTTAGGGGGTGCGACTTTCGCGTTACATTTGTTTTGGAATTGAATAAACTAAACATGAAACTTAATTCGAACAATAGATTTGAAATTAAGGATTTAGATAATGATTCCTGCGTGATGTAAGAAGTACCAGGATGGAGTTATTTTGTTTTAGTTTCCTTATTTAACATTTAATTTATTTTATTTTTAAATTATTTTATGTTATTATGTTTACATTATTTTTATGTGGAATTATTTTATTTTTAAGATTGAAAAGTCATAGTTATTAAAATTTTTAAAGTAGAATAAATATTATATGTTTATATGTTAAAATTTTATTTTCTAGTTTTAGTTTCTTTAATATATGTTGACTATGTTTTAATCTTTATGTATGCATTTATTCTACAAGGCTCTATTACCTAATGTCATCATAGTGTATGATTGATATTACAAATATGAGTGTGGTTATATGTAATGTCTCAAACACAATTCTTATTACTATAAAAAAGGTGTTGAAACTTTTTTCTTTTGGTTTATGCAAGATTGTCTTCTTCCTTGGATGCTCCCCCATCACAAATGAACCCACAACTCCCTTTAAAGTCAACCATTTCAAAGAAAACCATGTGTATCAGGAAATTTTATTTATACAAGTCTCACATTCACACAAATTATAATAATTTTATAAATACAAAGAAAATTTACCAAATATATTTATAAAAAGTATGGTGACATGAATATAGAGGCTACAAATAATTTACCGTAAGTGTTGTGTGGAGGTTTGAAATAAGTAGGAACAACCACAAACTCATCAAAGCAATACTAATAAGTTTGGTAGATGGCATGAATTGCAAGAAAACATAACTAATTATGATATGGTTTTGGTGGAAATTAATCATAGAAGATCTTATGAATGTTATGCATGCATCAAATGAGTTGTTTTCTCACCGATGCCAACACAGTCAGCATTCAATATCGCCAAGAGTCCTTACAGTCAATGCGAGTCATATCACTATTCACAAGTCACAACAACTTCGGTTTTCCTTTCGGCAAGACTATTGCTCTTCGGTGAGACCACATATCGATATCCTAAGTCACATCGAAGAGTCATACCATTAGAAAAACATACTACTCTCGCTAGGACTTCATATTGGGTTCTCAAGTCATATCGATAACAGACTTCTTCATCGCTAAGACATTCAACTGTCACCAAGAGGTTTAATCAAGCTATCTTATGTTACTCTGAAGTGCTCATCTATCGCCAAGACATACATCCTTTGCTAAGAATTTACTCTGAGATCCTTATTTTACATCAAGCACCGAATAGTTGACAAGACTTCTGTCCATCGCTAAGAGTTCTTAGCGAACCCTTAGTGTTACCCCAATGCCTCCAAGTGTGTCCCTATCAGCGAGACCTTCATCGGTCGCTAGGACTTCTTTCCGAGTGTTCAAGTCACCCTGATGTCTCTAGGATAAAGTTGTCGGTGAGACATCCATATCAGTAACACTTCTTACCAAACACCCTAGACTCTTCTCGAAGACTTTAACAGACAACGCTATCAGCGAGACAATCATATTGTTGAGAGCTCATAGCAAACAACCAAGACTCTTCCTGATGTCTGATCGAATGGCCTGTTGGCTAGAGATCTCCACGCAGTAAGAGGTCACAAAGAATGCTTCTTGTCACAACGATAGTTCATTCGGAAAGACACCAACCTTGTCTCAGTAACTTGGAACTATTCAACAAGATTCAAGCTGCTAGTCAGCCAGACATTAATATGTCACTCTGACTTGGCTCCAATAGAGGTTACAGCCTATGATGATTTAGGCATATATTTATAACAATCTCCCACTTGACAAAGATCACACAAGAACCTTCAGAGGACAACAAAACTTACTGAAAATCATGGGCACTAACGTCCACTGAACTGGCACACCACCTGAACTTGTCTATGCTCATTGGCTTTGTCAATGCATCTGCAACATTCTCCAAAGTATCATTTTTTTTCAAACTGACCTTTCCATCCTCCACCATATCTCATACAAAGTGGTATTGTACATCTATATGTTTCATCCTGGCATGGAAAGTAGGATTCTTTGCCAGACAAATTGCACTCTGACTGTCACAAAAAATAGTTATTTTCCCTACATCAAAACCAATGTTAGAACACAAATGTTTTAACCAAATTGATTCTTTACAAGCATGAGTAGCTTCCATATATTCAACCTTCATAGTGGACAAAGTGACTACAGCCTGCCGCTTACTCATCCAACTCACTATACCACCATTCAACATGAAAATGTATCCACTAGTGGACCTCCTGTTGTCAATGTCCCCTACCCAATTAGAATCCACATAGCCTCGAATACTAAGAGTCCTCTACGATTCAACCAAGTTCCCATGGTAACATAAAGAAAAATCTAAAGTGCCCTTCAAATATCTGAAAACTCTTTTCACAGCATCCCAATGTGTCCTTCCAGGGTTATCCATAAACTGACTAAGTACTCCCATTGCTTGGGCAATTTCTGGCCTTGTACAGACCATTACATAAATAAGACTGCCAATTGCACTAGCATAGGGTACACTAGTCATGTCCTCCATCTCAGTAGGAGATTTTAGACAGTCTTCAATAGATAGCTTCGTTCCCTATAAGACTAGAACAACTAGCTGCTTGCAATCATTCATGCAAAATCTCTCTAGAACAGTCTTGATATACTTACTTTGACTGAGCCAAAGTTTTCTACTATTCTTGTCCCTAGTTATCTTCGTCCCCAGAATATACTTTACTGCACCAAGATGTTTCATTTCAAACTTAGGAGACAACTGAGAATTAAGATCATAAATCATTAGCTTACTATTGCCTATGAACAACATATCATCAACATAGAGAGCAATAATAAGAACTTGATCACTTTCAGCTTTATAATAGACACAATGATCAGATTTTGATCTCATAAATCCCAAATACAATACAAAAGTATCAAATTTCTGGTACCACATTCTAGGTGACTACTTTAACCCATACAGAGACTTTTTTAACTTGCAAACTAGTTTCTCTTTACCTTTTTCAATAAAGTGCTTAGGTTGGGACATATAGATTTCTTCGTCAAGATCACTATGAAGAAATGTTGTCTTCACATCCATCTATTCAGCCTCTAAGTCATATGCTATTGCAAGTGATAAAAGAAATCTAATGGATGTCAGCTTAGCTACAGGAGAAAAAATCTCCCCATAATCAATTCCTTTTACCTGGGAATAACCCTTCGCGACCAATCTTGCCTTGTACTTTTCCACAATTCCATCCAGACCAATCTTCTTCTTAAATATCCATTTGTAGCCCACATATTTTCTGGCTTTAGGCAATGGCACCAAATGTCAGGTATCATTATTTTCTAATGATACCATTTCTTCATTCATGGCTTCCAACCAAGAGTCTGAATCAGACATTCTAAAAGCCTCTTTTACAATCCTAGGCTCATCAGTGCTAGAAATCAAAGCATAGGCATAAGTAGAATCTATCAAAGACAACCCATACCTATCAAGTTGTTTTCTTTCATGGGTTGACCTCCTCACTTGCTGAGGCTAAGGTTCTTCTTCTTCTTCAAAACTTTCAAAACTACTTGAGCTCTCCTCAATTTTAGGTACATTTTGAATTTTTAATTCCTCTTTCTCTGGTCTAGGAGGAATTACAACTACATCCTTATTTTTTTCTGACTTTATCTCTAACTGTAGATCCAAGGTAGAAGGCTTCAACTCACGAAAGATTACACTTTAGTTGTATACAACCTTCTCTATATTAGGATTCTAAAGCTTGTATCATTTTATGCCAGCACTATAACTAATAAAAATATATTTGATAACCTTTTTCTCCAATTTAGATATCTTTTCATATGGCACATGTGCATATGCCTCACAACAAAAAACATGAACATGTATCAAAGAGGGCTTCTTACCAAACCATACTTCCAAAGGTGTTTTCTCAACAAGAGAAGAATTTGGAGAACGATTAATCAAGTAACATGTAGTAGCAACAACCTCAGCCCAGAACTTCTCCTCCAAGTTAGCACTACTCAGCATACTTTGTGCTCTCTCCATCACTATCCTATTAAACCTTCTAGCAACTCCATTTTACTATGGAGTATAAGGTGTAGTCTTATGTCTTTTAATCCCATGGTCTTTACAATACCTCTCAAAATCATTAGAGAAAAATTCACCACCATTATCAGTCCTTAAACATTTAATTTTTCTTTCAGTCTAATTTTCTACAAGGTTCTTGAATTCCTTAAATCGACTGAACACATCTGATTTACTTTTCAAAAAATAAACAAATGTTCTTCTTGAATAATCATCAATGAATGATACATAGTACTTTGACTGAGACAAAGAAGGAACATTCACTGGACCAAATACATTATAATCGATATAATCTAGCAAACCAGAAGATTTATGAGGACTGGAATAAAAAGAAACACAGTATTGTTTTCCATATATACAATGTTCACATAATTCAAATTCAAGGTTACAATCTTCAAGACCCTCAACCAGGTTTTTATTCTTCAAGGTTTTTAAACCTTTCTCTCTAATGTGGCCTAGCCTATGATGCCAAAGCATATTCTTCTCTACTGGAAGTTTAACTTCCATAGAGTTTACACAATTAGGAACATTTTCCTCTTTACCTCTATGAGTAGCCTTCTATGACTTTATAGAGACATTGTTGCATTGAATAACATGTGCATCTAGCTTGTACATGGTACCAATACGAGCACCCCTAGATAGCACCATTGAACCTCTAGTTGAATCTTGCAGCCATTTCCAGAGAACGTGACTTGCACTCTAATATCATTTAGCTTACTAATAGACAAAAGATTTTGAGCTAGACCTGGTATATGCATAGCATCCTTGATTCCCTTCACTCTGCCATCAGGGAATTGGATTCTAACTCTTCCATGACCAACAATCTCTAAATTTGAATCACTTGGCAAGTACACCTTTCCACCATCGTATTCTTCATACTTCATAAACCAGTCTCTATGAGATTTCATGTGGAAAGATGCTCCAAAATCAATCAGCCATACATCATCTGATGCTTGTGTAGCCAAGGCTGCAATGAAGGTGTCTCCATCACTATGAGAAGAATCATTATTGGAAGAGCCCTTCTTCTTCTTTTTCTCCTCTTTACAATCCTTTTGGACATGACGAGGTTGCCCACAATTCTAACACTTCACCTTGGAATTTTTACCAGGAGACTTTGATCTCCCTTCTAATTGTGATTTGGATTTCCTTTCCTTCTTCTTGCCTTTCTCTTTCGATCTACCTCTAATAGCAAGGGCCTCCTTCGCCATCTCAGAAGATTTCCTTCTCATCTCTTCTAATAAAAAAGAACCGACAACATCTTCCATCTTGAAATTGGATGTTGTACTCCCAATAGCCATCACTAGATAATCCCAAGAGTCTGGCAAAGAACACAATAATAGCATACAACAATCCTCTTCTTCAATTTTTACACCAATAGATGTTAATTCAGAAATTAGCATATTAAATGCGTTCAAATGATCAACTACAGACCCTCCTTCCTGCATTCTCAAAGAGTACAACTTCTTCCTCAAGAATAGTTTATTCACGAAAGACTTCCCCTAATAAATAGACACTAGTCTCTTCCACAAGGAAGATATAGTCTTCTCCTCATGCACATTGAGAAGAATAGAGTCTGCTAAACAGAGCATTATCAACCCCTTAGACTTTCTATCTACAAGGTCCCAATCTTCTTGCTTCATGCTTGTAGGTTTCACTCCAGACACAACAATCCAAAGATCATGATCCACTAAGAGATCCTCCATCTGAAGTTTCCATAACTCAAAATTATTACCATTGAACTTCTCTATTTTAATTTTTCTTGATGTGCTAGCCATCTCAATTTGTAATTAGAACTTGACAAACTTCTACAAGACTCCCACTGAACAAAAATTGACACAAAAACCCAATGTACCCACAAGGATAACACAACTGTCCAGGCTCTAATACCACTTGTAAGGAAAGCTAGATGTGGAAGCAACTCTCCTAATGTCAAAACCTCAAGGAAGAATGTAGATATACTCCTAATTTTCCAATTATAGTTCAATTAAGATGCACTTTGAAATAAATAGCAGAAACAAAGAATTAGACAAATACAAATGAACACTAGATTTATGTGGTAAAACCCTTATAGGAGAAAAACCCACCACACCAAGAGAAGTCACTTTGTATTATAGTAACAAATAATTACATACAGAGTTCTGACTTATCTTTATGATGCTAGATTACAACAGCTTTCACAATGGCCAATCTTGTATAGGAACCTTCATGTTACAATCTTTACATAATAGAATCACTTTGATACAATTCAAACTGTTCACACAATTGTTCTTCGAACCAACCAAACCCTCGAGCATTTGCAACTTCAAACTATATTCATGTCGTTCCCTGTCTGTCGAGCTTCCTCTCAGAACTGCCACAACGAACTGCCTTCCAATAGTTCCCATTTGGCTCCTCTAATTTTTCCATGAGATGCAACATAGGAAAGTCTCACTTGGTTAAATGGCTTCAAGTTTTGTTGGCATATCAGTGAGACACTGACCGTGTCTCCTTGATGCCAACATAGTCAACATTTGATATTGCCAATAGTCCTTATAGTCGACGAGAGTCATATCGCTATTCACAAGTCACAACATCTTTAGTTTTCCTTTTGGCAAGACTATCGCTCTTCAGTGATACCACATATCGATATCCCAAGTCACACCGAAGAGTCATACAGTCAACAAAACATATGGCTCTCGCCGGGACTTCATATCGGGTTCTCAAGTCATACTAACAACAAACTTCTTCATCGCTAAGACATTCAACTGTTTCCAAGAGGTTTCATCGAGTTATCTTATGTTACTCCAAAGTGCTCATCTATTGCCAAGACATACATCCTTCGCTAAGACTTTACTTTGAGATCCTTATGTTACTTTGAGCACCGAATGGTTGGCAAGACTTTTGTCCATTGCTAAGAGTTCTTAGCAAACCTTTAGTGTTACACCGATGCCTCCAAGTGTGTCCCGATCGGCGAGACCTTCATCGGTCACTAGGACTTCTTTCTGAGTGTGCAAGTCACCCTGATGTCTCCAAGATAAAGCTATTGGTGAGACATCCATATCGCTAACACTTCTTACTGAACACCCTACACTCTCCTCGAAGACTTCAACTGACAACGTTGTTGGCGAGACAATCATATCATTGAGAGCTCATAGTGAACAACCAAGACTCTCCCCGACACCTGATTGAATGGCCTATCAGCTAGAGATCTCCACGCAGTAAGAGGTCACAGCGAATGCTTCTTGTCACAGCGATAGTTCATTTGGCAAGACACCAACCTTGTCTCAGTAACTTGGAACTATTCAACAAGATTCAAGCTGCTGGTCAGCCAGACATTAAAGATGTCACTCCGACTTGGCTCCAATAGAGGTTATAGCCTATGATGATTTAGGCATATATTTCCAGCAAATTTAATAAATTGGTCATGGTATAATATCAACAATGGAAGTTGCAATAGATAGTGGTACATGATTTTTTATATTTTGGTTGTGGTTTTTGTGGACAATAGTTTATAAAATTTACTTTGTAGTTTTCTATCTTTATTCTCTCTATATGTAACTAACCATAAATTTTATATTGAAGGTATGATATATGTTGCATAAAATCCCATCTACTTAGTGTTATATGACTGGAATTTACTCCCAATCCCATATTGTAAGGCCCTTCCTTTTGTACAATTTAGTCAATTTTTTATTATCATTGGTAGATTTCCTTAGTGATAATTAGTTGATTTAAATTGATGGACTATGCAATCTAGGTTTAATGGGAACCACATGATTTACATTCTTTCGATACCTCGTTAATGTGTTAGAATGGGGTCAATATGATAAGGTATTGCAATGATTTTTGGGTACCATACACTCATTTCTTGAGACCTTGTCACACAAAGTGACTATTAGATTTGTAAGTTTTATTAATAGAACCTATACATTCATTCATGAATTTGAATGCACGCAACACTATTATAATATATAAGATAGTTCCATTAGAAAGGGTTGTATGTATCATGGAGAAATATCAATCTAAGATAACTATTATTTCCTTATATGATTGTTTACTGTGTATTAGATTTGAAAGAAAGGTAATCTTTGTGTTATTATTTATCACTGATGAATGGATTAGTCAATGATCCTTATATATCAACAATTAAAGGTTAACATTGTTACAAAATTTGAGATTCTATCATGGTGCACATTCTTTGAAATGATCAAATTAGTTATTTTAAAAATCACCTTTTGTGCAGTTGTGTGGTTGTTATCTTTAGAATTAGAATATCTTGCATAGTTCACTAACTATTTATTGTAATTTAAATAAGTATGGAGGGGAGATTTAACATGAGATAATTTCATTGTACAAGATAACGATCTGAATTATAATTACTAGGTTGATAAATTTCATTGCATCCAAATATTAACATTAAGTGGCCCATTTCTAAAAGTAAAAGTGTAGTTTTATAGGATGAATGTTTTGATTAGACTAAAATGGGAAGGGCATGTACCCATTACAAAGTGATCATAAAGGCCAAATGAGGGGATCGAAAGAAGTGAAACATCCAAAAAGAAAAGACAAATGAAACAACTAACTGACCAATAACAGAGATGAAAACAATAGAAAAAACAAAATTAGTAGGGGACCGATCTAGCTACTAGGCTCCTGGAAGCTTGATGCCACTTATGTCCTAGCACTCCTTAGCTAGGAAGTGGA
Organism: Sequoia sempervirens; assembly: GCA_007258455.2. NCBI lineage: Eukaryota > Viridiplantae > Streptophyta > Pinopsida > Cupressales > Cupressaceae > Sequoia > Sequoia sempervirens. The sequence goes on from VDFB02271358.1 coordinate 4,497,979, forward strand.
GTTTATCATTGAATAAGAGGAGTCCCTTATAATTATATTGGGTCTCCTCAGTTGTGGGCTGAGTCAAATTGCATACTATCTTTCCTTTTTTCCATAGGTGATTAGCCTCATGACCACCCTCATCCACAATTTTTCCATGACTATTCCTAAGTTCTTGTTCAAAGACCTAGATGATAACATTAGTATTCTTCAAATTATCCTTCCTATAGTCAATAATATCTTGGAGAAATTTCATTCTTTTGTCTTGGTTGCTATGAATAGTGGAAATTTCCTCCTACAATTTATTTTTGTCCTCCTTTGTACCCACTAGAGCTCTAATATGATTTTCTTGTCCCAATCAGCCCATCTGTCAAATGACTTAGCAAGAAAGGAAATTATATCTCAACACCCACGATCCTCGACCTCTCCCAACCAAGAAGCCTATTGATTGAGCACTCTATTTTTAGCACCTAGATGTTTTTATTCACAATAATAAATTCAGCAAGAAGCCACTTTATAATGTCATTCTCGATGTCAACAATCACTAAAATTTTATCCATTTTATGTTGAAGGGGAACACAAGAGGCACAATTTTCATTACCCATAATGGCTTCAATGAAAGTCCCTTCTAGATTAATGTAGAGATTAAGGGAATTTCGGGTGCAAGAAAGGTTTATAACAAGATGGATTTTAGAAACATCAGACATATCATCATGAACAAGGAGGTGCATAAAAGAGTTGCTAAGTGTATTTTTCTCAAATTTTGTACACAAAATTATATTAATTCAATACATTAGATTAACTTAACCATCAAATTCATGAACGTTAATTTAGAAATTTGAGTGAATTATGAATGTGATGGATAAGTTACTCTAATGTATTGAATTTATATAATTTTGTGTACAAAATTTGAGAAATAAGGTTGTAAATTGTCAGTGTAGGAAAATGTACTCATTTACATTTTTACACTTTGTTTGGGTCACCTAAATTTAAATTGGACTTAATTATGCATTAATAAGCCCTATTTTGCATCTACAAGCCTAATAAATTAAATTTTCTAAAGAGGAAACTTGACAACAATTAATGCCAACACATAATACTTTACCTTGAGCAATGTGTGTTCTAGGAATAGGAACCTGGGGCCCATTCTCCCATGGGTGAATGGGTCCTCCCTAGGAATTTGAACCTAAATTTAAAATATGTTTTTGGTGGTTTAATGCACCCAAATTCAAATTTTTATGTTCGCTTGTAATTTTTATGTTTTGGGAAATTAAGGATACATACCTATAAATACAAGGTGTTTTTATTAAATCAAGTCTATGAAGTTTTCAAGAAGTGTAAGTTGCACAATTTAAGTTTACAAGAGAACATATTATGATCAAGTGCATTCAAGAGAAGATTTATTAGTGATTTATTGCAACAGTCAAGATCTCAAGCATCATGTCAAAGTCTCTTGCAATCATCCATGTTTTTGGAGCAACCATTATGATGTATGTTTCATAGATCCAAGCCAACATTGAAGTTAAGATTCAAGTATGAAGATACACATCCATTGAAGCCATATCATGCAAGATAAAGATCAAAATTATAGTCCTGCAAAGGTTTATTCAAGGGTTTGGTGAGTTCCAACATAGAACTTGTTCATTCATCATTCCTTTCATGTTTAATTATTTCAATTCAAGGTTTAATTACCCAAATAGGGTTTGGCCAAGGAAAACCCTCATCCAAAAAAGAAAAAAAAAATCCTTCTTTTTTTTTGTTGTGGATATTAGGTTCAAGAAGGATTGAAGATATCTTAAAGATAAAAATTGGAAAAGTTGTTAGTGTTGCCAAAAGTTATCAACATTGTTGTCAGTTCATAGAATTGCACCTACAAATCTTATTTCTAAATTTTTTACATTGAAGTCTAGATCAAAGAGAAGCTATAGAATGACACCAAAGGAACCTTAAAGATATTTTAAACCTTTATACAAAGACCCATTCACCTATAGGTAAATTAGTCCTAGTTAACCTTCAAAATCGATATTTTGGTGATAGGTACATATCACTCTGCCATTTCTAGATCTACCATAACTTTGATGTTTATTTCTATGTTACACTTTAAATTGATGTCTCAAGTTTGAATGTGCATAATTGAGTTGATTTACTATATTTTAGTTTTTCTCCTAAAAGTGCTTTTTAGGCTAATAGCCCTATCCTCAATCATAAAGAAATCAATAGATTCCCTCATTGAGTTGACTCACCTAATAATTGTGTGAGTATAATCATAACACAAGCTAAAGACACTAGATCCTATAGATTGTAAGAAATACTTAACTAGTTAATCTATACTCCCAATTAAATACTTGAAAACATAGAACGAAGAAGCCATTTCAACATAATCTATTAGGAAATGCACAAAGGAACCTAGTTAAATGCTTCAAACCTCATCTCATTGGGGGATTGGTGGTACATTGATATGGAATGTCAATCATTTCCCAATCCCTAGATTGAAACAATCTCAAAGATAGATTCCATTGATGAAAATAAGCTAAAAGAGGATGGAAAGCTAAAATGGATGCAAGATGGATGAAAGGGAGTATGCAAATGTGTGGCAGAAATTTACTAAAATTTAAGTTGATCCATTTCTAATAGAAATGAGGAGTATTTATGGGAAAAATATTTGAATCAGTGGTTAGGATTGATTTGGTCAATCAATGGATGAGAAGCAATGAGAGGTGAAGGGATGAATCAAGGATTCTCATCAATGGATGAGAATGTAAGTTGAAAAGGATCAAGGATTTAATTAATGCCTCTTATTGATCCAAAGAACCAGACTTCCTAAAATTCAAGAAGTTGTTAGCAAGTTTGTTACAAGAATATTCCATTTTGGAGGAGTTCAAATGGAGGAATATTCTAGGAGAATATTCCCTTGCAATTTGGATGGTGAATTAAATAAGCTATTAGGATAATTAAAAAAATGTTTTAATTGTGCAAGATGGGTGAAATTCAGAGTTTCATTAAATAAGTAATTTATTTAATGAAAAGGGTTTAGAAGACATTTAATTAAATAATTAAGATTATTTAATGAAATGAGAAGACATAAGAAATTTAATTAGATAATTGGAATTACCTAATTAAATAAGATGAAAATTAGCATGAAAATGGGTGAATTAGCCAAATAATGTTGATCATTTGATTAATAAGAGAAACTAATTTTTTTAATTATTAAACAACTAGGATTATTCAAATAAATAGTTGAAAAAGAGGTTAATTTAGGAAGAAATGATGTTATTAATTAGATTTATATGTGCATTGTCAGTTAGGACAATTTTAATTTTCTACATTTTGCCGCTCTTTCAACTGAGGTACCTGTTACATAGGTTCAAAGATTGGCACTTTTCATATTTATACTTTTGCTCATATAAAACATTTAAAAATTATTGATTTTTTGGATTCCCCACTATTGCCCTATTGTAAGGAATTAAGCTAGTACCCTGCCCCCTCAAGAGATCAAGCGTAAATTTAAATTTTCAAGTTGAGATCGTGACAAAGGTTCAACATTGATCTAAGTGTAGAAATAGGCTATGTGACATGAAAACGAGCTCAGAAATATGAAAAATGTATCAAAGTAGGCTCCAAAGCTTAAAATTTGATGAAAAAGGATTAAAATTCCATTTTCCCCCTCAATTTAGGGCAAAAGTAATAATTTTTAGGCTTAAATAGAGCTGGAGGTGTCTTTTTCAAATCATTTGCACACTTTGTTTTAGGGAAAATCTACTATTTTTGCTCTAAAACCTTGGTGAAATGGTTGATCTTGAGCTCCCACAACACCTCACGAATAGGGTACAAGAGTACAAGTCGACAATAGTTGTAAGAGCCCTAGTATGCAAATCAAAATTTTCCTCTTTTTTCATGTTTTTAGGGATTAAACGTTAGGTCGAAAAGGTCAAACAATAACATCAATGTATAGTGTCACTTAAATTTTCTTGGTTAGTGACACTTTTTTAAAAGTACCAATGTTGTTGCTAATAGCATCACTTTTTCCTACTGAGGTACAATGTCACTTTTGAAAAGTCAGTGCACTTCTGCAAATGGCGGCACAATAGTTTTTAAGGTTTAGAAGTGTTATTGAAATAGCATCACACTTTTTCTCTTTAGGTTCAACAACATTATTGAAATATCGACATTCTTTTGAAAATATAATCACTTTTGAATTATTGGTATATTGTCACTCACACAATTCTAAAACACATTTGCAAATAGCACCACTTTTGCAGTTTAGGGTTCAAAACTTGAAATGTAATAAATTTTCAACAATTTTGATGTGATCTACTTCATTTGTGCAAGAGATCATTCAGTCGATTCAATCGAGGGAGCACAAACCCATCCTTTTGTCTCACTTTCGTCACTTGACCAACTAGGAAAATTTCTTTCTCAAGGTGATCGAGCTAGGTTTTGTGGCACATAAACCCGAGATCAAGAAACACCTTGTGATGATTTCAACATTGATTGAGAGGTGGCATAGCAAGACATCATCTTTCTGCCTACCTACCAAAGAGGCTATAGTCACCTTAGAGGATGTTTGGTGCATCCTATGAGTGTTGATCCATAGGGAGTGACTTATCCATGATGTGTATGTCGAGATGATGGTCTGCTATGACATACCTTGTGTAGATACCCTCTGGGTAGAGACTGCATAGATCTACTTGCAAGATTATTAAGTATAGGCACCAAACATGACCTTAGTTATTGGAGCTTTGATTTGTGGAGTGCTCATGCTAAACAGCCAGGTCAAGGCTTCAACATTGGTTGGGGACTTGCTTGGAAATGGATGATAGCTGACATGACTTGATTTGCTTGGGGCCATGATATCATCACATCTTTATACCATGATATGCATCAGGTTGTCTATGTGCAAGGATGGAGTGTTTTATCCAACATTACATTGTTACACATCTAGGCATGGGAGCACATTGTCATGCTTAGACCTACTATTACCTTAGTGGTCATTAACACAAATGAGCATGTAGTATATTGCTACAGAGCCATGAATACACTCCATCATATAGGTCCAACAGGTATCTCCTAGTGATGATGGGCTATTGATGAGATGATAATTTTCTAATGGAGACCTTGGTTGCAAGAGCCAGCATGGTTCAATGACCATTATGAGCTATTTTATGCCTGACATACCAAGTATATACAGTGTCAAGAGCATTCTATGATCAAGAGATACCTTCTAGATCAGGTTGTTGAACAATTTTTGGAGGTTCAAGATGTCATCCCTCAAGAGTACTGATTTATATTCACATGTATCAATAGAGAGACTGTTGCGGGCCTCAAATTCAACTATAGTTTGTCATAAATTATTTTTGACAGCTCGTCTAGTAGCCATGGGTATATGTCGATGGGCCATATGATGTAAGGACTACACTTGCCTATGATGCCTATTGGTTATAGTTTTCACTAGTTTGGTTAATAGACCCATTAGTGGGATAGGTGACATGTAAGGGGAGGAGACAAAGACCTAGTATAGGTCAAAAGGGAGGGCATTAGTAGTCTCCCCATGATGGTTGGTGTGGCAATGGAAAAATTATCCCTTTTCCATGATTTGGGAATGATTAATGTTAAAATGAATTTAAGGTCACCTTGATCTAGTGTTGTGATGTCTTTTACACATTCACATTACGTCTTGGGCCCTTTTTGAGCTAAATAAACTTAACATTTCCCTAATTTAATGTTGTCAAGTATATTCATTTACAGTGGCACATTAGATTTAGGGCCCTTCGACCTAATATTGCTTTAATCTAGTGTTGTAATGTGTTGTACACATTCACATTAGATTTAAGGCCCTTTTAAGTTAAATAGACCTAATTTTGCCTTAATTTAATGTTGTGAAGTGTATTTATTTACACCTTCAACAATGAATTTTGGGCCCTTTTGCATATATGACCTGTATATCATCATTAATAGGCCCCTAAGACCATATATTATGCATCCTAAGGCTTATTTCAACCGAAATCCCAACAAGATTAACAAATAGGCTTAATTTCTTAACTCCCCGACACTTTCTCTCTAAAAAGGTCTTGTGGGACCCATATGCTAGCTTGGGCATATTAATCCCACCCAGGTGGGACCCACATGCCAAGGGTGGTGTATGAGTCCCATTGGGCCCCTTTTTAGGGTTTTGAGCAAGAAATTAGGATTTTAAATTCTAATTTTGTGAATTTCAACCTTTGGGATCTAATAAATGGTAACTTGGATGGATTGCCTATATAAAAAAGGTTTGAAATAATTATTTCATTAAGCCTTCATGATATCAACATAAGCTATCAAGAGTATAGCATTCCAAGACTTTGCAAGAGTGTCAAGAGAGCATTCAAGAGCATTTTTAAAGCACTCAAATGTATATTTTTCCACCATTTATTGTAGTAATTCAAGATCCATCATCATGTCAAGATCATCAAGCATAAAGCATGTTATTAAGCTAGTGTAGATCTGAAATTGCAACTTACAACATGTTACTAGGTCTCATACGCCCCTTTGGGTGATTTAGTCCTAGTGTAGATCTGAAATTGCAATTTATAGCACTTAAAACCTTGTTTCTGCACTTTTGTTTGTTGTCATTAGTTATCTGTTTTTGTTGGTTGAGTTTCTATTGCATGCATTTCACTAAATCCAGCTCAAATCAGTTCATTTCATGCATTGCTTAATTCAAAATTTTCAATTACAATATTTCAATTTTAGATCATTACATGGTGAAATCAATAAATTACCTTGTTTGAAATCTGAAAATTGCATTATCCTTTTGCATGTTTGCTCTATCATTGTTGCATTTCAAGTTTATAGGACAATCATTGCATCATGTTTTCATTGCAAAAATTTATTGTTATCATACTTCATGTTCTATTTTCAGATCTTGTTGAGTGTTGTAAGAAAGTTTCATTAAGTGCATATGAATATGAGGTTCTTTGCCATCTCTTTTTGTTCATCATTGATCCCTCTCCTAGTATCCATTCTATGAGTGAGGTTATTCTAAAAGAAACCTTGGGTAATCATAACAATCACATTTTATCTTCTCCTAATATCTCTCCTCATTGTAAAGAAGATATTTTAGTGTTAGAAGAACTAATTGATGAGAGTCTTGAGAACCCTAGTTGTTTCTCTCTTCAAGTACCTCTCCTATTAGGCAAAAAAATTACTAAACAAGAGGAAATAAGAATAAATAATCATGATGATCACACAACACAACAAGAGGCCATTGAAACCTACCTACATTCATCTCCGAACATATTCCTCTCTTGTGATAATGATGAGGATATGTTAGTGTTAGATAATCAAACGTTTAAGATCTATGACAACACTGTTTATGATTCTTTCCTTACCTATCCTATTTTAGAAGATATTACATGGGACAAAGGCATAAAATTATGGATAATCATGATAATCACATTTATTCTTATCCTAGTATCTCTCCTAGTTGTGAAGAAGGTACTTGGATGTTAGAAGATACAATTGATGAAAGTCATGAGAATCTCAATTGCCCCTTTTCCACTATGGAAAACCTTATTGAACAAGACAATCCAACCATTTATAACTCCCTTACTTGCGTTGAAGTCATTTTAGAAGAACCAACCTTTGAATGTCATGAACATCTAGTTTTTAGTTCTCCTAAAAACTCTCCTCCTAGGGAGGATATCATGGTGCAAGAAAATGATAAAATTGACACATGTCTTTTAAAAACTAGTAATTAGGCTTCCTTGGATGAAGATGATGAAGAGGCATTAGACTCCTCTTCACTAAGAGATCATGCAAATAAAGATAACTTTTTTGAGGTTATGACAACACAAATTGAATCTCCTTTACTTAGCGAGCCTCCTAAATCAACTCCCACTTCATTACCACTACCCCAAAATTATTTTCCTAGTGCTCCTCATTCTCATATATATGATGTAGTTGAAAAGCTTAAAAAGACCCACTAATATATCCTTATCGCAACTCATTAAACTATCACCCACATACAAGTGTTTATTTCAAGAAATATTGCAAATAAACAAGACGAGATCCAATCTTATATGAAATTAAATAATGTAATATCCTCCTTTGATTGTATGCAAGTCACACAATCAAAAATATCATTCCCTAAACATGAATTACCCACACTTGAGAATCCAAACAAAAATGAAGCCTTGATGATAAAAGTTATCATTAGTGAAACCACAGTTAGGTGCACTCTCATAGACAATGGAGCAGGTCTTAATGTTCATAGTGCACTGACCTCCCAGATAAAATTGGCATGGACAAGAGGCTTATTCAACTTAATGATGTTAATATTTTTGGATTTGACAATGTTAATAGGCAACCATTAGGAATGATCACATTACCTATTGAGGTTAGACATGTGTTGCCTACCCCTATCCATACCATGTTGGGACCTCTTTCATACAACGTTCTCCTTCGGACACCATGGATTCATGCTATGAAAGGAGTCTCATCTAATCTTCACCATTTGATGAAATTTGAATACAACAACAAGATCTATACACAATTGAAGAACATGAAAGAAGCTATAAATCATATGATCACAACACTTCCAACTCCCCTAATACTTCCATTCCAAAATCAAAAGTTGAAACTATACAAGTTGATGTTAATCCAAAACTCTTTAGTGATAATTGGAGATCATTAGATTTTATGCCTCATTTCAATAAAGAATCCAAAATCTCACCCTCAAAGTCCAAAGATTCATATAGAAACAATTCATTTTCAAACACAAGTTATAGTGATGATTGGAGTTTATTAGATTTTACACCCTCCTTTATGGAAGAATGAAAAATATCACAATCTAAACTAAAACAACCTCATGGACCTCATTTGATCAACTTTGTTCTAAAATATTACCCCATGGTGGTGATGGGGGCTATTTAACTCCCAACTCTCATGAGAGGATGATGCATAACTTTAAAAAGGATTTTTTTTCTCATGGAGAAGCCAATCCTTCTTAGAAGCATGAACCCCCTTCATTTGCATTGATAGATTGTTATGGCATTGGATACAATAGCCCCCCTACACATGGATATAATGAACATACAAATCAAACTAATATACCATACTCTTTCAAGACAGATCTAGGATTACCACCTTTATCTTCATTTGCATCTAATGCCTTATCATTTAGTGTGTGTATGACAACTTGTGGAAATAGAATAACATCACCTACTATTGATGAAGAGGATATCTTATCAAGACTCGTCCAAGATCATTTGATATACCTTCCTCCAAGAGCACGAAAGAAATTATACTACAAGAGTTAATTTTTCACATATCATAGAGTTCAAGGTCATTCTACTAATGAATGGAAGGCTTTAAGTAACAAAATTCAACATCTTAGGGACTGCGGTGCTCCTCATTGTATTGAAGCACCTAGTTCCTCTAATTGAAACTTGTTTTCATCCTATTCAGCTCAACCTTGTCCTCCACTAAGTTGGAGCAAGGGGTTAGGTATCCTTGTCCTTGTATGTAACTTTTTGTCTCTTTTGGTTATTTGACCACGTTTCATGTACATATAAGAGCAAGCTTGAGATGTGGAAGACATGCCTTAAGTTGGCTCATATGTGATTTAGCTTTATTCGTAAACATATGACTTGTCATAGAGATTTTCAAATAATATCTCATGTCTTCTTCTACTTTAAAGCAATTGCTCACATTAATGGTGTTATAAATTTCTTTAAAGTGGGGGCATACATTGGCAGCATTCTTTTGCATTTTTCTTTTTCATTTTTCATGGTGTAGTCTTCTTACTTCTGAGATGCATTTTTTCACTTTTTGGTGACATTGGGTGTTATTTCCCTCAAGAGCATGATCTCTCTTAGCATATTATATTCCTCTTAGTGGCTTGATACGACACACTGCATCTCCTAAGTCACGAATCTTCTCTTCTTTGATCGGTCCTCTCTTGGAGACATTAGGAACAATGTTCCCTAAGTTGAGACCTTACATGAAATAAGAAAAATCCCTTTGAACACTCCACATTTACAATAACCATTATATGGCCACCTTACATAACACACTTTGTATGCTTGTGGTTCCATCTATGTTTGTTCATGAGTTTCAAGCATACAAAGCTTTGCTTGCCTCATGAAGCTTGAAGTTCATTAATAAGTGGTGTATTGTCAAATTTATCAAGATATATAGCTTTGGTATGGTTAACATATGATAAGAAGCCTAAACATGGGCATGAATTTCTCATTATACGGTGGGAGGTCGATACAAAGGCATGACTTTCTCACTAAGCCACCCTTTAGATAATCACCTAGCAGACAACCTCAATTTTTGTTGCCTCAAAGTGAGTGTGCATCTTTGGAGAAACAACTTATATTTTGTCTACATCGTGTTGAACACATGGTCAAGGCTTGATCCACCTCTTTTTATTTTTATTTTTGCTTGTTTTTGTTTTTCTTTATTTTAATCATTGGCATTGTATGTTTGTGTATCTTGATGTTGCATATTATACACCTTGTGTGTGTCCTTTCTTGTTTATGTTGGTTTTACATAGGATCTTGGATCTTAGGGGCTTGGCCACCTCCTTTAATCTTTTTTATCCTTTATCATCTAGATTGGTATGTTTGGACCCCTCTTGAATGTCTACTTTAGTGTGAGTTTGAAGTGGATTCATCCTCTCACTAAAGTGGGGGATACATGTGGCAACAAAAAAAATTATCCCTTTTCGTTACTTGATTTGGGAATGATTAATGTTAAAATAAACTTGAGGTCACCTTGATCTAGTTTTGTGATGTGTTTTACACATTCACATTAGGTCTTGGGCCCTTCTTAAGCTAAATAAACCTAAATTTTCCTTGATTTAATGTTGTAAATTGTATTCATTTACACCTTCACATTATATTTAGGTCCCTTGAACCTAATGTTTCCTTAATCTAGTATTTTAATGTGTTGTACAAATTCACATTGGATTTAGGGCCCTTTTTAGCTAAATAGACCTAATTTTTCCTTAATCTAATGTTGTAAAGTGTATTTATTTGCACCTTCACATTGAATTGTGGGCCCTCTTTCATTTATGACCTTTATATCATCATTAATCGGCACCTAAGACCCTATTATGCATCCTAAGGTTTATTCCAACCGAAATCCTAACAATATCAACAAATAGACTTAATTTCTTAACTTGTCAACACTTTCTCTCTCTAAAATAGTCTTGTGGTACCCATATGCCAAGGGTGGTGTATGAGTCCCATTTGGCCCCTTTTTAGGGTTTTTGAGCAAGAATTAAGGGTATTAAATTCAAATTTTATGAATGTCAGCCTCTGGGAGCTAATAAATAATAACTTGGATGGATTTGATATCAACATAATCTATCAAGAGTTAAGCATTCCAAGACTTTGCAAGAATGTTAAGAGAGCATTCAAGAGAATTTTTAAAGAATTAAAGGGTATATTTTTCCACCATTTATTGTAGTAAGTAAATATCCATTATCATGTGAAGGTCATCAAACATCAAGCATGTTGTTGAGCTAGTGTTGTGATGTAGCATCCTAGATCCATTTGCAAGCATTGTTTCATATCAAAGCTCAAGATCAAGATCTACATTCTACATGGTCACTTCATGTTAGATTGAAAATTTACAAGACATCATTCAAAGTATCATTGCTCATGTTTTTCATTTCATGTTTCATATCCTTATTTCATTATCTTATTATTTGGTTTAATTACCTAAAAAGGGTTTGACTAAAGCAAACCCCTATTGCCTAACAATCAACAAGTTTTTCCATCTCTACATGTGTGATTGTAGATCTAGGTGTCTTGGAGCTTGAAGGGTCTTTGAATATTAGCTTACAACTTGAATTAAGTTATTGGAGTTGTCTCCTCACTTGCAAGGTCATCAAAAGTCTTCTACAACTCTAAAATGAGAGTTTTAGATCCAAAAACGAGGGTGATAGGAAGAGCAGAGATACGAGAGAAGAATCAGGTTTTAACGCTCTAAAAAAGTAGAGTGGGATTGATACACCACTTGGGGCATATAATTCCCAGTATAGAAAAATTTCAAGATTTATGAGGATCTTACATCAACACTATCAAAAACCTATTTCAGCCTAGAAACGCTAGTCTAGGACTAATTTTCCCAAATTGGCATATGAGTCACAGTGTGCCCTAATTTTAGGTTATTCAACATTTTAGATCTCTATTTAAGCCTCTACAGGTTTCCAAGTGCTCCTCTATTCTTTTCCTATTTTCTCTTCTGATTCATATGCATTTTTAGTTCATTTATTCAATTTTCATGCATCACTAGATTTAAACATTAGATCTTGAATTTCATTAGTATTTTCAAGCCCTAGCTTAGTAGTGAACCCCTCTTTATTCATTAATCATACCCTATGGAACCCTATTGCAAGATATATTTCTCCTTCGCATACTTAGATTGAGATCTCTAGGGTTTCCTTGAATGTGGAGTGTAGAAGAATGATGTTCTATGTCCTAAACCCTAGCGACAAAAATTTTCTATCTTATAGATGGTAGCTAGGACATGATGGGAAATAAGAAAGACATGATAGATAGGTTTTGAGGAACATTCCATTTGTACAACCATTCAGACCACCATCACCACCATGCTAGTAGTAGGAGAAAGCATAAGGTCTAGACCCTTGGGATGCAAAACTTCAGGCCATTATTGCTGAGAGGGATAGATTGAGGATGAAGCATGATTAAGCACTTTAGTAGGTATAGGTGATCACTAGTGAGTGGTATTAGGACTAATAATAGGTCCAACAACTCACTATCCAACTCACTCAAGAGACTAGGTGGAGGCAACAACTAGAGGTTGTGACTATGCATACACAGGGCCAAGTGGCAACACACATGTATGGATAGGCGATGGTGGAGACCTCTTTTTACCACACTCTATACCATAGGGTGGTGCCTAGAGAGTAGCGAAAACCAAAATTTTCTCATAGGATTGAGGTCACTCCCACTGGTTTCACTCATATAGGTTGGATGTTTTTCTCTAGATATGAGTTTCCATGAGCCTTGACAAGTTTTCATCACAACTTTGAAAAAATTTGCAACTTTATCATTTTGGCACTTTTGAGGGCTTCAAATCCACTTTTTCTTCAACCTATAAACCTACAATCATACAAAGAGAGAGAAAAAAAGGTGTTGTTTTGTTAGGAAATAGGGGTTTTCCTTGGTCAAACTCTATTTAGGTAATTTAACCTTATGAAGAATCAATGAAACATGAAACATGAACAATTATACCTTGAATAATGTCCTGAAATATAAATTTGCAATCTAGCATGAAGTGGTCATGAAGAATGTAGATCTTGATCTCGAATTAGATGTAAAACAATTATTAACTTGGATCTTTAATGATACATCACAACACTAGCTCAACAACATGCTTGATGCCTTGTGCATTGGACATAATGATAGATCTTGAATTGCTGCAATAATCTTCTTCCAATCTGCCTTTCAATGCTCTTGAATTTTTCTTGAATGTTCTTGAATTCTCTTGTGAACTCTTTTGAAAGCACTCTTGAGTGTTTATGAAATTATAGGATGAAATTATGTGAAATAAGCTTTTATTTATGGGTAGGTGTAGGATCATGATGCGCCAAAAAGTGGTGATATGATGGGTATGTGGTTGATGACTTTTATTTTACCCAAAATTGATGAAACAAAAAGGGTTTTTAAAGGATATTCTCAGCTTTTCACCAATATAAAGTATGCTTTATTTTGAATTTAATAAATAATTATTATTCATTTTCTATTTGAATTATGACTAAAGTCATGATTGATAGCCTAATTCAAAAACATCTATAACTTTCAAATGGTACCACATTTTTTAAATCTGAAACATGTGTCACATTCTATGATTTTTATACTATAGGATTAAAAAAAAAAGGAATTTCATAAAGTTTTGACCAAGTTAAGGTGGTCAGACATATGAGTTTTTATATTTTTAAAATTTGTAATAAAAATTTCATAATTAATTATTTACTTGGAAAAAAAAATTTAAAAAGCATGCATCACATTCGGACATGAGTCCTCTACTTATATCTAAAATCTTATAAAAAAATATTATCATTTTATTGTGGTTAGGGTGGTCATACAAACACCTACTTCTTATTTTTTCCCTGAAATTTAAGTACTACTACATTGAAATTTCAAATTTTTACCAAATATATATATATATATATTTAAATAAAAATAGTAGTTTAGAAACTACATTCAATTTTCTACAGATTCTATTCTTACATATTTTTGAAATAATATAGATAAATTAGTCAAATTTTTACATCAAGTTTCCTAACTCTAATTTTTTTAAATTTTTTGCCACTTAAAGGTCTTTTTTTTCCATGATGATCTTGTACATACCCTTATACTTGTTGATACCAAATTTATTGAAGTCGCAACAATACAAGCTGACATTAGATCTAGGATAATAACATCCTACCAATAATTTGATTCAAAATAGGTCCTAGTTTAAGTGGGACTCATATTCCTGTTGTGGCATATGAGTCACAGTAGCTTTCTAGGAGTGTCTTGTTTAATGTCCAACTTGAAATTAGGTCCCAATACCTAGGTGGGACTCATATCCAAAAGGTGGTGTATGAGTCCCAGATCACCAAATCTAGAACACATGACCCAAAAAATTGAACTATGATTGGTTACTTGATAAGTTTCAAGATTATCCATGGAAAGGTGCAATTAATAAGGCTTGTGGATGAAAAATAGGACCAATTAAGGCACAAATAAGCCCAATTAATTAATAAATCCCTAGATTAGTGTGAAAGTGTTAAGATACACTTTACAACACCCTAAATAAGGCACCTTTAAGTCCATTTTATTTTTATTTATTCATTCCCAAAATAAGTGTGAAAAGGGGTTAATTTTTTCTACACTACACTAGGATAATAAAATCTTGACAAGATTTTGATTGAAAATAGGTCTTGGTTAAAGTGAGACTCATATGCTATTTGGGGTGTATGAGTCCGAGTGTCTTAAACATGAGATATAAACTATCTAATTTAATGTGAAATTTAAAATAAGGTCTCAAGACCTAGGTGGGACTCATACATCCAAGTTGGAGTATGAGTTACACCAAAGTTGGAGTATAAGTTACATATCCCTAGATCTAGAACACCCAATCTCAAACATTGAATAATGATTTTTCAATTAATAAATTTTAGGATTATCCTAAAAAAGTGCATTTAATAAGGCTTGTGAATGCAAAATAGGACCAATGAGGGCATAATTGAACCTTATTTTAATGAAAATGGTCCAAAGCTTAATGTGTATGTAAAACATAGTATGACACTAAATTAGGGCATCATTTAGCTCATTTTTTCAATTATTCCCAGATTAAGTGAGGAATAGGGATACTTTTTCTGTCACTACAGGTGATAAAGTGGAACTCATTGTGAGGTGGCTTCATGATCCCAACACAATAGATTTGTCTTCATGTGCCAGTAGCATTTTTTTCTATGTGCCATCAATGACAAAGAGGGATATTGTTTAACCTATGTTGTCATTGATGCCAAAGTTTTAATATCAAAGGAGTAATGTCAAATGTGATCACTAATGTAAAAGGAGTAATGTCAGTAAAACAATGAGAATTAAATGTAATCATACTCATATATCAAAGAATTTTGATAAAAATGAAGAAGACTTCTTAATTGTATGCTTTTAATATCACTATTGTATCAATTCTACTGATAGAAGTAATCCAAAACATTGATTTGGAATGTTTGAGGTTCGTAGCCTAACCAAAGATATTTTTTTGGTGACATTCTCATGATTTGTGTTCCTTCCTAGATGTGATTTCTAGTTTTCAATTTGAAATGAGCTTATTTCTACACTTGTTCTATCTTATTCTAGAGTTTATAGAATTTATGTTTAGTAGGATTTTTTTTTTGAAGTGGCAGTTGGGTACAACTATGTTGGTTAATTCATGAAATGATGCTCAATAATTATTTGATAGTGTCTTGTAGTGTGTGACCTCTAGAGATAGCTTGAGATTGTGAAATACAACTAGGCTAGGGTTCCTAAGGAATGGTCATGATATCATGTTCTTTTCGTAGAAACAAATTTGATTTATGGCATACCCACTACACATTTCATGTAAATTTAAATTTATGTCCACCTTAGTTGACCTAGTTAAGTGTGGATGGTGTTAAGGGTTTCTTGGATAACATGAAATTATATTAATTTAATGAGATTTATATAATCATTATAGTTTTAGATCATTGCTAATGAAAAGAGAGAGAAAGTGTGTGCTAGATATAAATAATTCAAGCAAGTCAAATTCAATGGGAGTTGCATCTCAATCAATGTGTTCTATCATCAAAAGATAAAAATCTATGCAAGAGAGTTTCTAAAGGAAGGTTAGAGATCAAGTGTAAGTTATGTAATCAACATGGAAGTTCCACAAGCTTTACCTTTGAAATCTAGTAGGGCTAGTGTCTTACATATTGGGTTAGTGCTCAAATCTTTGTATTGGGGGTTAGTATCTCCAATAGGTTGGTACCTACAATTATAGCAAGGGATTGATGTCTCTGGTAGGTTGGTGCCTATTTTCATGATTGTAACTTATTCATTATTTATATGAGGCTTTGTAGCATAGAAAAATGCATACCATTGCATTTTCACACGTGTTTCAGTCCGCCTTGCTTTATTTATGCTTCTTTATGGCTTAACTGGTTCTTTTTTACATCCATGGGCCTAATAAACTATATGTTTTATGGGAAATCCTAAAAATCTCAAAAGATAAATGATCATTTAATGTTTCTATATGTGTGTCCATGATTTGTGGAGTGGGACTAAAATGCTACCTAGGGTGTCTTTGTCCTCCATGGGTCTTCAGACCCTGATATTGAAAAAAACTGAAAAGGTCCATTTTTGGAGCTTGTGCCCCAAGAATTGAGCCTTGGGACTAAGATGCCAACTATGGAATCTTAGTTCTCCTTAGCTTATTTTTGGGATTCAATTTCAAATTTGGGTAGGATTTAGCCTCCTTTAATTAATGATTTCATATGTCATCTTGTTGTGATGTAATTTCAGGGTATTAAGCATGAATAAGTATAAATACAAGGTTCCTCCACTCATTTTCATACAAGGAAGATAAAAAGAATTCAAGTATTCATTCCAAAGGAAATTTTATGCATTAAACAGAATTCCAGTAAGCATTTGGAGACATCATCAAGATTAAAGCACCATGTCAAGGGTTTAGTGCATCCATTCATGTTGTTGTGCAAAGATTGTGGATGTAGCATTGAAGATCTATTTATAACTATTGTCCACATCATATCCAATGATCCAAGATCTAAATTCTTCATGGCCACTACATGGTAGATTGTAGATTCACTTCATAAGACATCATACAAGGTGATATCATTTACACATTTTATATTTCATAGTTCATTCCATTCATTTCATCATTTGGTTTAAATACCTACAAGGGGTTTGACCAAGGAAAACCCTTATTCTCAAACAATCAACAAGTTTTTCCCTCTTGTGTGTTTGTATTTGCAAATCTAGGTTAAAGACTCGAAGATCCTTTAAAGTTAAAATTTGTCAAAGTTACAAATTTGCATTACAAAGTTGTGATCTTCATGGAAACTCACCTATAGGTCAGATTTGGAAGTTTCAAGACCTCAAATCTAGAGAGAAGCAAGTGCGGAACTTGGAGTTCAGAATCACATTCAGAAACTTCAAAAATTTAGAATAGAATTAATATGCCACCTTGGTCGTCTTAGTCCTCCAAGTGGAATTTTGTAGAGATTCCTTCAAATCCTGATCTGGCATTTGAGGACTCTGCATTTGTCCTAAAAAATGGCAACATGACTAATACACCATCTTAAGTGTCTTAGTCCTCCCAGATTTTGGAAGCTTCTTTGCATTTCTAGAATACTCATAACATCTCTAGATTTCTAGTGTGTTTTCCAACATTTTATTTTCCAAGTTTACACTTGGTGGTGAACCCCTTTCTTATCTCAATCATATCCTAGGATACCTTATTGTCATATCTCTCATATCCTTCAATGGGTTAAGATCTCTAAGGAATCCTTGAATGTTAGTTGGAAGAAAGTGATGTTTTATATCTTAAACCATAAAGCATCCATTTTTTTACTACACATTTTGGTGAACCCAACTTCTTGAGCATTCATTTTCTAATTTGGAGTCTTAGATCTAGGTTGCATTCATTCGTGCATGGAATATTTCATTAGTGAAAGTGCATCTAGTGTTTCTCATATTTACATTAGTAAAAGTGCGTATAGATTTCTTTTTTTCTTTCTTACATCATTTTATCTCATGGAAAAACTAAAAAATGCATTGTTAATCATCCTAATTGCATTTAGGAACATTGTTACTGTATTCAAAATTGAAAAACATTGCATTCACTTTTCCATCCAATTGCTTCTCATTAGTTACTTTTTCTTGCATTCATTTACACAATTTTATGTTTCCACACATCAGGTCCCTAGGTAGGCAATCAAGGAACACTATAAACAACTCAGAATTTGTTATTTTTTCTAAAAAAAATCTCTTAATGGCATCTTAGTCCCTCTCTGGGTTTTTACCTCAAAATCCTGTCTGAGTTGATTGCATTTTGTTCCACTTTCTAGAGCCTTCAAATTCCATCAGTAGGAGTAAAACAACCTTACTAGCATCTTAGTCCCTGTTGAGTTTGAAGCTAAATTTTTTATGAATTATATCTACTTTTTCGTGCTTCCTAAGCATCTTAGTAACATATAATATAGGTCTAGAAATTTTCAAGAGCATCTATTTTATGCATCTAGGTGAAAAACATCAATTTAGGGCACTCATTTTTCAAATAATTTCAATTACAAGCATCATTAGACTTGAAAATTCTCACATTTCTGAAACTTTGCATAATATGGATAAAAGTACTTTTCACTTTTGCATATACAATGTTTACATTCATAAAACTTTGCATAAGTTTGGTAAAAATTCTTTTCATTTTGGGATATACATTTTTTGCATTCTTAAACTTTTGCATACATTGGATAGGAGTATTTTGCATCTTTCGATATACATTGTTTACATTCCTAAAACATTTTATTATATGGTTAAAATTACTTTTCATTTTTGGTCAAACAATGTTAGTACCTTACCTTTCTAGGGATTCTAAGAAAAATTTCATATCTCCTCCCTATGAGATTGTTTTAGAAAAATATAATACAACCTTGGACAATCCTAACGATCATATTCATTTTTCTCCTAATATCTCTCCTATTGGCGAAGAAGATATTTTGATGTTAGAAGAACTAATCAATGAGATTTTTGAGGGTCCTAGTTATTTCTCTCCTCTTACCTCTCTTAGTAGACAAGATATTGATCAAAAAGAAAACACAACCATAGGTAATCATGACAACAATATTTTTTCCTCCCCTCATTGCAAAGAAGATACTTTTATTAATGAAGTACATGAAAATCCTAGTTGTCCCATTTCACCTAGGGAAGCCCTTATTGAGCAAGAAAATTCAACCATTTGATCGTTCCCCTAATTGGGATGAAGTCATTTTAGAATAACCTACCTTTGAGTATCATGAACATTTAGTTTGTGGTTCTCCTAAAAACTCTCCTCTTAGGGAGGATATCATGGTGCACAAGAAAATATAAACATTGACACATGTAATGAGGCTTCCTCAGGTGAAGTGACATTAGATTATTCTTCACTAAGAGAACATGCAAATAAAGACAAGGTTATGTGCAGGATCATCATGGAAAAAATAGGCCCTTAAGTGGAAAAAGTTTTAGAAAAATCAGTGTCAGGAAACTTGACATAAAATTTTTAATAAGTTATCTATATTATTTCAAAATATGTAAGAATAGAATCTATAGAAAATTGAATGTAGTTTCTAAACTACTAGGTTTATTTAAAAATAAATAAAATCTATTTGGTGAAAATTTGAAATTTCAATGCAGAGTACTTAAATTTTAGGGAAAAATAAGAAGTAGGTGTCTAACCACTAACCATGATAAAATGATAATATTATTTTATAATATTTTATATATAAGTATAGGACTCATGTCGGATGTGATGATTTTTTTTTGTAATTTTTTTCCAAGTAAATAATTAATTATGATTTTTTATTACAACTTTTAAAAAATATAAAACTTGTATCACCTTAACTTGGTCAAAACTTCATGAAATTTAATTTTTATTTTTTTAATCCTATAGTATGTGAAGGATAAAATGTTATGCATGTTTTAGATTCAAAAAATGTGATACCGTTTGAAAGTTATAGATTTTTTTCAATCAGCCTATCGATCAAGACTTTAGTCGTAATTCTAATAGAAAATAAATAAATAATAATTTATTAAATTAAAATTAAAGAATAATTAATATTTGTGGAAAGCTGAGAATCTCCTCTAAAAATCATTTGTGTTTCATCAATTTTTGATTAAAAAAAATTCATCAGCCACATACCCTACAAATACCCATAATATTGCCACTTTTTGGCCCATCATACTCCTGAACATACCCACAAGATTTTTGAGGTTATAATGACACAAATTGGATCTCATTTAATTATAGCTTCCTAAATCACCTCCCATTAGTGAATTACATAAGAAACTAAGAGATTTTTGCAATCTACAATGCAATCAAACAATGTTTTGCAATAACCAAGATATAACACAATTTCTCAAACATGTAGGGGACCACAAATATCTCCCACAACATCACCATCACCTCAACATATTTCTCCTAGTGATCCTCATTCACCTTTTCATAATATAGTTGAAGATCTTAAGAAGATTCCTATTAATATATCCATATGGCAACTTATTCAACTATCACCTACATATAAGTGCCTATTTCAAGAAATGTTACAAATATAGCAAGAGGAGATCCAAGTTTCTATGAAATTGAATAATTTAACATTCTTGTTTCATCCCACACAAGTCACACAATCAAAAATCACATTCCCTAAACATGAATTTCCCTCACTTGAGACATAAAACAAGAATGAATTCTTGATGATAAATATGAGCATTAATGAAACTATAGTTAGGTGCACTCTCATAGAAAATGGAGCAGAAATTAATGTTTGTAGCATGGACCTCCTAGAAAAAAAATTCATGGACAAAAGGCTCATTCAACTTAAGGATGTTCATATTCATGGATTTCACTAGATGTTAATAGGAAATAACTAGGAATTATCACATTACCTTTTGAGGTCAACCCTCTAGTGTTGACTACCCCTATCCATATCATGCAGCAACCCCTTTCATACAATCTTCTCCTAGGGACCATGGATTCATGCTATGAAAGGAGTCCCCTCTACTCTCCACCATAAAATAAAATTTGAATAAAAAAACAAGATATGCATGGTTGAAGCAGATGAACAAAGCTATGAATTATGTGATCACAACACTTCCAATGCTTTCATTCCAAAATCAAAAGTTCAACCTATACAAGATGATGCTAATTCTTCACCTACAAGAAACCTCTTTAGTGATAATTGGGGGTCATTAGATTTTACACCTCCTTTCAATAGAGAATCCAAAATCTCACCCTCAAAATCCAAAGAGTTATATACCAACGATTCATTTTTAGATACGAGTTCTAATGATGATTGGGATTTTACACCTCCCTTTATAGGAGAGTGAAAAATATCACAATATAAAAAAAACAACCTTGTGTTTCATTTTCTCAACTTAATTCTACAACATTACTCCATGGTGGTGATGGGGGCTATATAACACCCATCCCTCATGAAGGAATGCCACAAAACTTCAAAAAGTATTTGTGTTCCCATGAAGAAACCAATCCTTCTCAGAAGCATAAACCTCCATCTGAATTGGAACATTGTTATGGTATCGAATGCAATCTCCTTCTTACACATGGAAACAATGAACACATGATGCAAACAAAAATACCATACTCTTTCAATAAATATCTAGGTTTACCACCTTTATCTTGACTTTCATCTAAAGCCTTTTCATTTACTGTGTGTACAACATCTTGTGCAAATAAAGGAACACCTTCTACTATTGACAAAGAAATTATCTTGAAAAGACTCATCTAATATCATCTAATCTCTCTCCCTCGAAGAACATAAAATAAATTATACTACAAGTGTTTATTTTGCACATATCATAGAGTTTTTGGTCATGCTAATAATGAATGTAAGGCTTTAAGTAACAAAATTCAACATCTCAAGGAGTGTGGTGTTTTTCCTTGTGTTGAAGCACCTAATTCCTCTAACTAATACTCATTTTCATCCTATTCAGCTCACCCTTGTCTTTCACTAAGTGGGGGAAAGGGGTTAGACAGCCTTGTCCTCATATGTCACTTATCGTTATCTCTTTGGGATAGTTGACCACCTTTCATGTACATTTAAGAGCAAGTTTGGGATGTGGGCGACATGCTTTAAGTTGGCCCACATACGACATACCCTCTTTTCCTTTTCAATTTGGCTACTTTAAAGTAATTTCTCACAACATGGTGTTAGAAATTCCTTTAAAGTGGGGGAATACATTGGCATTATTTTGGATTGATTTCATTTGCATTTTTTCTCATGTTTCATTATGTGATTTTCTTTCTTCTTGTGATACGCCCTTTTCTTGGTGGTGCCATTGGGCCTGATTTCCTTGAAGGGCACAATGTTCCGTAAGATGGGACCTTTCATGAACTAAGAAAAATCCCTTTGAGCTTATAGCTTTCTTGTTACATGTATTTTTTTACCTTATTAAAGTAATGGAGGTATGGCTTCAATATGGTCCCCTAGGGCTCACCTAGTGAACACCTAGCTTCACTAGCCCATGTGAGCATGCATTTTTATTTTTGTCCTTATCATAGTCATGGGGTTATGACTTTGATATGGACTTCTTGTGGCTCACCTAGTGGACAACTAGCTCCCACTATCCCTTATAAGCACACATTTTGTTTCCATAGTTGACAATGCATTCGACTTATAAGCCTCTTTCAGCCTAGACCTAGTCCACCACATTGGACAGCCAGTCAAAGCTTGATCTATTGCATTTATCCTTTTTTCTTTTTCCTTTTACTTTTCTTTCTTTTCTTTTTGGTGATCTAATTATGGCTTCATACATCATTTGCATGTGTGTTCCTTTGTGCCTAAGTTGGTTTGTCATAGGATCTAGACCTTGGGGGCTTAATCATCCCTCTTGATGATTGTCATCCTATCTTACTAGCATTTGTACATTTTAACCCATCTTGATTTTGTGGTTGGCTACTTTAAAATGAGTTTGAAGCAAGTTCATCCTCTCAAGTTGAAGTGGGGGCTAAATGTAGTGAAGAAAAATGCATACCCTTGAATTTCTACACGTGTTTGGGCCCACCTTTCTTTATTTATGCTTCTTTATGACTTAATTGAGACTATTTTTCATCCACAAGCCTAATAAACTATATATTTTATGGAAAATATTGACAACCTAAAAAGATAAATGATCATTTAATGTTTCTGTCTATGTGTCCCTTATTTATGGAATGGGACTAAAATGCCACCTAGGGCATCTTTGTCCTCCATGGGTCTTGGGATCCTAATATTAAAAACACCTAAAAAGATCCCTTTTAGGAGTCTATGCCTCGAGAATTGAGCCTTGGGACTAAGACACCACTGAGGGTGTCTTATTCCTCCTTGGCTTATTTTCGACATTCAATTTCAAATTTGGGCAAGATTTAGCCTCCTTTATCTAATGATTTCATATGTCAGCTTGTTCTGATGCAATTTTGAGATATTAAGAATGAGTAAGTATAAATACAAGGTTCCTCCACTCATTTTTCATATAAGCAAGATAACAAGCATTCAAGTATTCATTCCTAAGGAAATTTTATGCATTCAAGAGAACTTCATTAGGCATTTGGAGCCATCAGATCATGATTCAAGCATCATGTCAAGGGTTTAGTGCATCCAACAAAGATTGTGGATGTAGCATTGAAGATCTATTTACAACTATTGTCCACATCATATCCAAGGATCCAAGATCTACATTCTTCATGGCTACTACATGGTAAATTGTATATTTTCTTCACAAGACATCATACAAGCTTATATCATTTACAAATTTCATATTTCATTCTTCATTTCATCATTTGGTTTAATTACCTACAAGGGGTTTGACCAGGGAAAACCCCTATTCTCGAACAATCAACAAGTTTTTCCCTCTTGTGTATTTGTATTTGTAGGTATAGGTTGAAGACTTGAAGATCCTTTAAACTGCAAAGTTTTCAGAGTTGTAAATTTTCATTACAAACTCATCATCTTCATGGAAACTCACCTACACGTCAGATCTAGAAGTTTCAATACCTCATATCTAGAGAGAAGCAAGTGCAGACCTTAGAGTTTAGGATCACATTCAAAAACTTCAAAAAATCATAATGGAACTAATACGTCACATTGGGCATCTTTATCCTCCAAGTGGAATTTTGTAGAGATTCGTTCAGATCTTGATCCAGCATCCGAAGACTTCACATTTTCCATGAAAAATAGAAGTGAGACTAATATGCCATCTTGGGTGTCTTAGTCCTTCCAGACATATTTTGGTAGCTTCTTTGCATTTCAAAAATCCTCACAACATCTCCAAACTTCCTAGTGTGTTTTCCAATATTTTCTTTTCCAATTTTACACTTGGTTGTGAACCCCTTTCTTATCTGAATCATATTCGAGGATACTTTATTACCAGATCTCTCATATCCTTCATTGGGTTGGGATCTCTAAGACATCCTTTAATGATAGTTGGAAGAAAGTGATGTTTTGTATATTAAAACATAAACATCCATTTTTTGACTACATAGGTTGTATTTGGTACTAGCTCCAAGAAGCTCTTCTCACCATGGTTTTTCCCATTTCAAGTTTCTATGTATATCTGGTGTTTATTGTATCAATGTGTGAATTTATGTGGTTTATTAATTATAGATGCTTTGATTCATGTTTGATGATTCATGATTTAAAAATTCATGTTGAGTTAGTTTTTTTATAAATAGATTTGAGATATCGATTCACCCTCATCTCAATATATTGTGTGCTCTTCATAATATAGTTATCTTCTTATTTTTAGATCCATAATTTTGAAATTATAATTTATGTTTATATAGTGGAATTTGGGATAGATTAAAGTTTAGGATGACTCATTGATTTTTTTTTTTTTAAATTAAATTACTACCAAGGCCCAAATTGGAATTACATCTCTAAAAGAAGAGATTGAAAGAAATGTGAAATTAAATATGTCAAGAAAAATAGCTAGAATAAGCCATAGCGTTCCCTAGACTAGCTCTCTTATACTAAAAAAAAAATGGTTTGGGTGTTTTTATTATGCTAAATCATGACCTCTCAAATGTGAGGGAACTTGTGCTAGTTAATTTGATGATGTTCAATCAATAAGATATTTTCCAAGATAGTATAGATATATTCATTTGTGCTGATAGAATAATTTAAGGCTAAGGAATGTTTAAATACGGTGGTAAAAGGTCACTAAAGCCTATTCCAAAAAGAGCATGAAATTGTACTTTCACCTAAAAGGGAGTATAATTTTCAATGCTACAATCTTAATTTTATAGAACCACATTATAAGAGGAAACTTGACTAGACCTACACCAAAGCTTATTGAATAATTGGTGCATATAATAATATTTGACTACTTCTACCTAGAAAGAAATAGAATCTATATCAATATTAAATTATTAGATTCAATGGTGACTAAATAGAAATTTCTTCCTAGGTATGTTTATATCTCCATGCATAGAGAGAGAACTCTCGGATAACTTTATTAGTAAAAAAACCTAGTTAGCCCTTATCCTCTAGTGTGAGAGAATTTTAATGTGTATTCAACCTTTATGGGCTTGCAAGGAAAAACTAATATTGATTTGATAAGGTGTAAATAAATCCCTAAAGGGAAAAATTGTATTACCTTGATTTATTAAATAGATGAGGGATAATTTTATACAATTTATAAGTGTATATTCCTTCGTTGAGACCTTGTAAGGAGAACTATTTCTGAGTTCAATCATATTTGGAAGGGGATATGTAGGTAATACTTGGGAAAAGGACGTTGTGGTGTCCTCTTCTTCATAGGGGGGGGAGGGATTAGGGGGATAAAACCAAGGGCCAAGGTTGTTCCTAATTTATTTGACCTTCACTGTTTCATAAGATTTAGTTTAAGGTAGAAATGAGTATTAGATGGCTATGGATAAGTTAAGTAAACATGAACGACTTGTATTTAATGCATAGTGTGTTTTTGAATAGTAAGTTGAATGAATTAAATGGATTTGGTTACTTCATAGTTGTTATTTATCTATGTGCACATGTTGAGTGCAAACCATTTTGTGTTGGTCCAATATGATTCTTATGTGTTTATGTAATTCAACTATAGAGCTAGGGGGATTTATGAATATGCTCTTGAATATGTTGATTATGATATAATCTAGTACTTGTGAACCTTGATTTATAAGTTATGGGCTAATGATAACCCAACTATGAACCTCTGAGATATTTGAGTATTATTAGGTAGGAAATATACTATTCCAATGATCAATGTCAAAGTTTTTTCTAGGAATTAGTCAATATTTATTTGGATCATGGAGATGAAGATAGAGAGGTTCCTTGTTTATGATATGGCAGTAATTACAAGTAGTTATCCTACCATACATAAAATAGTAATCAAAGCTAACCATTATATCAAGAGGATTGGGTTATGAAGAGAATAGTTGAAAATATTATAAAGCTCACAAGATGTTATTACTCAAAAGCTACTTGGTCCTTGGTGGACAAATGTGTCGCTAGTGGCATATATAGGAAATTGAAGTTGGAATCCATTGGGCTATAGTATGTTCACTACTTGTTAAAATGATTAGGTTTACGACATGTCATCGATGTTAACTGAGATGCACCAAATCCTCTTCCTCGTTGCTTAATGAATAGTCCTACGTTTAAGGAAAGATTATAGATCTCAAACAAGCAGAGAGAATGAAGTCCCTCTAAAATTGGTGGGATAACTACAAAGCTTTTGATTTCTCGCAAGGGGATACATAGGCTAGGTCGAATCGAATGAGCCCCCAAGGTTTTGGATTAGGTCTAAGGATGATGTTGATATAGAGAGATTAAGCCCTTCATGTGTAAGCATATAAGTAGTGACATTGAGTTGATGCCACCTTGATCAATAGAAAAGCTATCAATTCAGCACTTGTAAGCTATACAAAAAAAAAAGTGCAGCTGATTACGTTGGTAATCATTGTGAATTAAATAAAAAATAGAAAATTATAGTGACTAAGGGCAGATTTTACATTACATTGTAACAATGTCACAACATTAAACTTTTGTGCATGTGCAAATGGATTCCATCTTTTTTTCCTAATACAAATTTATTATTAGATCATATGGTTTGACTACTTTATCACACATAGATATAGTTTAATAAGTTATGACAATTTATACTCATAGGTGTGTTAACAAGTACCTAGACATCAAGCTCATTTACTAACCAAACATATATAATTTCAACGGACATACTTATTGTGATGTTGAAGCCCTAACTCTACAATTGAATAAATAATAAGAAATTTGATGACAAGATTACTTAAATTTAAAAAAGAATCATGAAAAAAGGATCCTAATCATAATTGAATGATTAATAACAAATTTGGTAAAAATTATATAAATTTAAAATAAAAATATTGTAAAACAGGATATAACCATACAATTAAATAAAAGAACAACATTATTAACAAATATCTTATTTTGATTTGATTAACCCACAATAAATACTTTAACTGATGATATGTGAGACTGTTATCTAAAAATTTCTTAATAACTAAGAACAAATTCTTATTCTTACTAAAACTTAAAAATTTATTACTAAATAAGTAATAATTGCACGAGAATTTCATACATATTCTGTTACAGTAAGCCCAGTCAAAAAAGGTAAAGAGAAATTAAGATTATTATGCAGATCTCATACTACATTGTAAATGCCTTTCCTCCATGACAATTATTAAAAATATGAATAAAAGCAGGTAAGCAAGTAATGAGTAAATGTCCCTTCTAACACCCTTCACTAATACATTTATGTATATGCCCACACAATAAATCTGCAGCTGTTGTACATAACAAATAATATAGATTTCTTATTTCAAGAAAATGCGCAGCCAAAAGAATGTGGTAGAATGTCGCCTGATTTTCATCCGCAGCAACAGCTTTTTGAACGAATTCTGTATCAAATACCTTCACTTCCTCTTCTGATATAGCGCTGGATTTTGCCTGAGCGTGGAATTTACAAAACTCTAATACCATCTCCACCACTTTACCAGTTTTTATGTTATGATAGGGAATAGGAAACTTTAGAGGCTCCGTTCCCGTGTATACGTCTGCAAATTTTTTTACGAACTCTGATTCCATTGCAACTATTTTCTCCACTTGGAAATCTTCAAAGACTTCCTCATCCCTGAAAAGCCTGAATGTCACTGTATTTGCTGCCATTTTAGTCCCCTTAAAATTGAGTACAGCTTTTTCAAATAATATACACGGTGGAACGACAATGCAATTTAACAGTAAAATCGGAGTTAAAAGGCGAGAATTCCAAAAGAAATAGGAAATTGTATAATGAATTGAATATCGAACACTTAGTTTCCAATTTATACTGTCCCCTGTCCCAAATATTTAGGGGGTGCGACGTTCCAATTAATTTTGTTGTTGGAATTGAAGAAATTAAACGTGAAATTTAACAGGAACACAAGATTTCAAATTGCGGATTCAAGATAATCTTTCCCTTCGTGACTTACGACCCCCTATAAACTGCAGTACGCCTGGTAAACTTTTTAACGTGACCGGCGGCAACACGCCCTCCGGTACCACGGGACGGGGGAGACTAGAACTCGTGACCAGCAGAGCCGCAACGGAATTACTTAGCCAACCGAGCTAGGGCCCCCGCCCTGTTTTTTAATTTATTTTATTTTATTATATCGTTCACATTTTTTTAAAATATTATTTTATTTCTATTTATCAGGAAGTCATAATTTTTCTAATCTGTTTTAATCTTGAATTAAATATTATATACGTTATTTTATTTTATTATATTATTTTCATTATTTTTATTTGAAGAATTTAACTTTTTATTTTTCAAAAGTCATAATTTTTACAATTCTTTGTTTTTTAAATCTGGAATAAATATTATATATTCATATGTTACTCTATAAAAAAAAATTACTTTATAGTTATAGTTTTCTTTTTATAATAAATGTTGTCTATGTTTTAGTTTTTATCTTTATGAGATTCCATTACCTAGATCTATTGTAGTGTATAAGTAATATTATAAGTATGAGTGTGGTGATATGCAATGTCTTAAACATGACACACTATAGAAAAATATTTGGAGGGCTATTAGAATTCCTAGAAAACAAACAAATATTTGAGAAAATATTTTTAGTTTATGCAAGATTGCTCCCATACCTTGTATGCTCCACTGTTACTCATGAGCCCACAACTCCCTCATAGGTGAACAATTTGAAAGAAAACTAGATGCATCAAGAGATTTATTTTGTTCATTAATCTGACATTTCAAGAAGTTGTAATAATTTTATAAATAGATAGAACATTTAACAAATAAAGTTTTTTAAAGTAGCATAACATGAATATAAATGCTACAAATATTTGATGAAAACTTAAATTCTTTAATATAATTTTTGTGTGGAGATTTGAAATAGGGTATGAACATCCACCAATCCATCAAATTAATTAAGATAAGTCTAGTAGATTGTATGTATTGCAAGAAAATATAAATTATTTTTAGTAAAGTTGGATGTACTTTAGTGATAGAAGAAGATTGCATAAATAGTACACTTGAATGTACTAAGGTGGCTTTAGTATGTAAGTTTTTCTTATGTATTATTTTTTATTGAATGTTTTGACTAGGTTAAAGTCTTGAAGGGCCAGTATCCATTTACAAAGCACCCATAGAGGCAGTGGAGACTCACAAAAAATGAGACAAACAAAAAGGAAGAGCGAGAGTTCAAGACTCGCCAATAGTGGGCCTGAAAGAACAACAAACAAGTCATACTTTTGACCGAAGCATGAAATTGGAAAACAAAGACCAGTTACAAAGAGAAAAAGGTAGCAACAACAATGGAAACTAGCTCAAAAAACAAGTCACCCTACAACAGTAAGGAAAACCAACACAAACCATCAAATTAAAATACTAAAAGGAGATTGCAACCCCCATGTGGCAACTCCAAATTTTCCAAAATCGAACACAAAATAAACCAAAGAGAAAAAACAATCCCTTTCCACAATAACACCCACTTTACTAACAAACCCAAACTCCACCTGAATAGGAGATGTAAAGGAGAAAGCCAGCAAGAAGAAGGAGAGCCTTCCAACGCACCCACAAAACAAATCTCCGCCTCAATAGGAGAACCAAAAATAATGAGATGCAAAAGAGAAAATTGACCAAGAGAAAGGACAGGAACTGCTCCCTTAAGCACCACGTGGATCTAGATATATAAAAAAGGCAAGAATAACAACCCAGCCAAAAGTAGCAGAACAGAGGCAACCCCTACCCACAAGATCATAACCTTTAAAGCCAACGTACTAACACACAAATGAACACCCCATGTGTTGTGGAGGAAAGGAAACACTCCAAGCACAGGTCAAAGGCCACAAAGGCACAAGAGAACTGCACAAAAGCTGAAACCCGAGCAAGCTTGTCAAATAGAGCAGAGAAAAAGCCCTACATAAAGAGAAGAAGCAAGGCAACAACCAACCCCAGGCCAGAACCTCCAACACACGTATCCAAATCGATCGCAGCTCTTCCAATAAAGAGCTGAGGCATGAGAGGCACAACCCCAAGATCCGTCCTAGAGCAATCAAAATCCATAATAACTAAGAAGAGGGAAAATATACCCTCGGCCACAAGTATAGGTAACAACGCTTGGGCCACTTCCAACAAGAATGGAGCAATAGCACGTTACTCAAATCATCCGGACGAATGGCCTCCCCAACGCTGAAGCAACTGCAACACACAACTTTAACACCAAGGATTGAACCCAAGAGAATAGACGAGAACCCAAGAATAGAGGCCAGTCATCCTCATCGACAGCATCGACAAATTGCAACAACTCCAAAAGCAACAACTCCAACAACAACACCAAAGCTAGAGCCAAACACCAATGTAACCAGAAATAGGGTTAACGAGACAGAGGAAGCCAAATGTAGCAAACTACAAAAGGAAGCTGCAACCCATACGACGATAGCCTTCACCAAACAGAGGAACAAAAGCTGACGGTGGCCCAAACAGAGCACAACACAAGAAAATGCATCTGCTACATCTTTTGAGTCGTCGTCCTCATCACCATCTTCAGTAGCAGATTCAAAATTTCCTTCCCTATTCGCATTCCTGCTCGGAGCTATGAAATTTTATTTTTTATTGAAAATTTATGAGGATAAGTTATCACAATTAGGGTTCTACCTAGTTAATAAAGACTTCCATGCACCATGTTCATACTAAACATATATAGATTGTCAAAATCAATCAGTTTATAAGATGGTTGTGACTGGTAATGTTGTAATACAAAAGGTAGAGATTTTGGATAATGTATTAGATTTTACCATTAAGCATAGATTTATTTTTTTCTTTAACGTGGGTGGCTGTGCAGTTTAGTTCTTCTCACAAAATTTATTTCAATTTCTGTATATGTTATTCTAATTTAAATATTAAGTGGCATAATGCTTGTGTTATATTACCATTTACTTGTAGTCCTAATTAATATTGTTCTCTCCAAACACCTTTTAGGGGTATAAATTTCTACCCTAAGCTTTTATTTAACTTTTTTTTTAAAGAAATATGATTAAAATCCATCAAATATAGATTTTTAAAATGTGTAAAACATAAAAACTCCCTTAAAAAGTCTTAGAATGAACTTATAAAATTTTGAGAATGTGATACCTACAAAAAATAAAAGTGTAAGAGTAGTAAATAGTTAAGAAGACTAAATATTTTGGATATAAATAAAGATATAGGGATACTTGAGATATTACTGTAACGAAATTGAATAAATTGGCCATGGTAAAATATCAAAAATAGAAGTTGCATAGGAAAATTTCTCAATGAATAGTAGTGCATGGTTCTTTTGTTAACAATGATTTTGGTGGACAAGAGTTCAAAGAAAGTACTTGGCTATTTTTTCTTTTATATTATCTATACATACAACCATCCATAAAATTGATTGGGTGGTGTGATATATGTTGCATGCAATCCCATGTGCCCATTGTTAAATATGACTAGATTTTACCACCATCCATAATATTGATTGGGTGGTGTGATATATGTTGCATGCAATCCCATGTGCCCATTGTTAAATATGACTAGATTTTACCACCATATGTTATAGGCATGTGATAAAGGCATTGCATTTATTTTCAAAAATTTATTCCATCACCATATATGTAAGATATTTCAACTATGGGTGCATGAGATAGGAATTAGGAAATCAATGATAAAGCATAAATAATTATGAATATAAAATACTAAATTATATTTCATATAATAATAATTAAATTCTCCCATATGCAACATCCATCTTAGTAGTGAGTATAACAACTTGAAATATATGAAAACTTAAAGGTGCATAATTCATGGAATGATCAAGTCCAAAGATGTGTGTCAAATATTTTATTTTTATTTAAGGATTATCTATGTCCTTAAATGAGGATTATAATTAATATTTATAAAGGAAATATGCTTCAATGGATAAAGTACATTGAAAATACCATATTAAATATAATAGAGTTAAATAGAATGAATGATTCTCTAATTCAAATAATCTCCCCAATTCAATACAAAAATATCTTCTTGATGCCCTAGGTGTACTATTCTCAAGGATCTATAGATTTAGTTATGATATATTTCTATAAGAATCCAACCTAGTATATTCATTAATAATTTCAAAAGTCTAAGCTAAAAAACTAAATTAAAATGCTCAATATTATCTTAAGGAAATAATGATCTCATGTTCCATGTAGTTGTAAGATTAATTTTATATCACATTATATGCCTTCTATATGTAGTATTTTGTTTAGCATTCGAAAGGTTTGAATGTCATGTAACCTTTTTAGAATTATTATACCTAGGAGACTAATGCAAACTAACCCCCTAAAATCAATGAATAAAAATATAAAAATTAATTCCCTGAACCTAGGGGTTGATTGATTGTTCTCCTATCTTGTTAGGGTTGTTATTAGTTGTTCAGAACCTTGAAGTGAAGTTGTTACTATATATGGACAATTAGTGTAAAATTAAGTCGGTATTGGTGTTTTCATGCCAAAGAATTTTTTCTATAACATAGGTAGTGCTCAAGCTTGTGGAGAGTTGGTGGTATAGGAAATTGGAGCTAAAACCTATGTATCATCTTTCCTAAACTGTAAATAAAATGGTGTTTGTATATTATTATACTCACAATCTTACTGAATATTATTTTACTTTCTCTTTGCATTGTTGTACAGTTGATTTTTTTTTTAATCAATCTATGTTGAGCTGAGGTGTTGCATTATTTTGGTATTTGAGCAAATTGTTCCTATGTTTGTGACATATTATGCTCTATGTTATTATTTTTCTCTATTTTCTCCATTATCTATATGGATATCCCTTTATTTTCTTCATGTTAATACATAGGGTTGCAAATTTTCAATATGTAGAGTTGATATAATGTTAAATATTGAAGTCAAGGTGTCCTAGAGTTTTTTCTTCTTTATTATTATTTGATTTGAAAAAATTGTAGATCTCAGAGAGAATTATCAGAGGAAATATATTTATTTAGCCATACTTTTCATGCATGGAGTTTGAGGATACTTTAAGGTGGGGACCATTTTCTCTTAATAGCATCATGTTTTGTAGATTGAAGAATTTGTTAACTTGAAGACTAAATTTGGGAATTTCTAGTAAAAAGATCATAGGTTGGAAGAGAAAAGACACATAAAAATTTGGGTATACGTTTCAAACTTTAGTTGATTTTTATGGAGTTTATTTTTGTTCCTTTGAGACACCTAAGATATTCAATAATTATCCAAATAAATCTTGGTAAAAAGGTACTCCAATGGTTAGCATGGAAATTTTCACCATGAAGTTACTAAGGTGAGAAAGTAGAATCTTGGTAAGTCAACAGATAAGCAGGAGGAGAGTAAATAATCACTAATTTTATGGATTTGAATGGAGAGTGGATTTCTTTAGGTTCAAGTTGGATGGGTAATGTGATTTAAATTTAAGTGGATTTATTTGTAGCGATTTTTACTTGAAAGATCAAAAGAACTTCATAGAAAATATTATTAAGGATCTAAATTCTTGTGCTAGGGTCATTGAAATTTATTGTGGTAATAGTAAATTTGAGGAGATAAAAAATGTTGGATTATATAGCTTACATGCATAGGAATTTATCTCCCCACATTAGAGAAATTAAAGATGAAGAACTTTATGTGCTTATAAATAATTCTTGTTGTGATGTTAGTTCTAATGAAGAAGAAGATGAAAACATTCATCTATATCAATGAATTTTAGATGTTTTCTTATCAAAATTTTGTTGGTCTTTCAATTGTTAAGTGCATATTCCTAAGTTGAGGTCATTTTATACTGTCCTATGGAGTATTAACTTGTAGATGCGATCTCTAAATTTTTATATTGTTAATGGATCATGCATCTAGAACAAAAGACAAGGAGTGCATTATAGCTTTATTTTAGGGTTGTGGATGTGGTTTTGGGTACATATATGTGGCTATATAAAAATATAAGAAAGAGGATAACCAAAGTGGAAGAAAAGATAAGGAAAAAGAAAATGGATAAGCTAACCAAGTACCAACTAAAGGTGCTACAACAACTATAGTTTGAGTTGGAAGATTTATGGTGCATGTAATACTAAGAAGATAAAGAAAATGAAAGATATAATAATGGAACTAAATAATTTTTCTAAAGTGGAAAAGAATTGTGAGGATAAATATTAATCTTATGATCAAGAGGTATATTCAAAGAGGAAAACCACAGAGGGAAGGATTAGCCAAGGATAATTTTTTTAGAAAAAGGAAATATTTAATCCCTTAGAGAGTTGGCAATAAAATTAGTGGATAGAAGACCTTTAAATGTGATTCTCCAAGAGTTTCAGAGAGAATAGATAGATGAATGAGATGAAGATGAAGAGATAGATGAGTTGGATGGTGTTTTTGATTTGTGTTACCCAAAATAAGGGGAAGGCATTGAAGACTACAATCAAAGAGAGAAGAGTTGGATGACTGTAATCAAGAGGAATGCAACTTATCACAAGAGTCCCAACATGTTCTAGTAGTGGATGTAGTCTACATTAAAGAGGAAGCTACAACAAAGATAGAGATCTTTGTGAGCCCCATATGTGATGATGATTTATTGGTTTTAGAGAATTGAAATTTTTAGAAACAATAAGAGGAATGTCTAGAGAATATATTTAGTGATGAAAAAAGAGTAGGATATCATCACTTTCCTAAGGAGGGAATGAGAATTATGTAGGGAGAGAGTAGAGATGTGTTGATTTATGGTATAAAGGATAATTTCCAAAAGGATTTTTCTTGTGAACCACATCATTTTTGGGATAGGAAATGAATTCCACCTCACAAAATATAAAATGGAAATAATTCCTAAATGGAATAATGCAAAGAAGGAGGATGCACTTATGAGAAATTTTTATTTCCTTAACATTATTTTTGTTTTTTAATGATTTGTGTGTAGGTACAATAGGATTTGGTATGAGTGATGCAAAGACCAATGCTAGTTTTTTGTGGAGGACTACTAAGCCTTCGACGAGTTGTGAAAATAGGAACCAAACCAATTTATAGAGGAGAATGATCTTTATACACACAAACGACTAGAAAATAAAAAATAAAAATATAATGATTTGTAAATAAATATAATTTGGTGGAAGGGAACACCATGGCTTGGTTATTCAACCCAAAAAGGATGGTTCTACCATCTATTCCATAATAGCTATTGTGAAGGTAGATACACCAAAATGGAGTTTTTCTTAGGAAAGCCATTATATGACAACCAATTTCCACTCTATCTTATTTGCAAGATCAAGATCAAAAGTGAATTGGAAAAGGATTGAAGACTTAATTTCTCATTCAAGTATTCAAGTCCTACATGTAAACAAATAATTAGAAAGTGTAATTTAACACTGATAGTGAAATTTTTGATACTAAGTTGAGGGGTGGAGAGCCTATAGATAGGGACCAATAGAGATCTAAATTTTTTTAATCTCTATATTTGTAGGTCTAAGGCATCAACACCCATGTCTAGTGATTCCAAGCTCATATTTATATGCTAGGTTCCTCTATGTCTGAACTCTACTCTTTTGAACTATTTTTTGGTTTTTAGCTCTATGTTTTCTTTGAAATCATAATAGTTCATTTCATTTTAATAATTAAACTAGGTGAATATTTACACTATCAAATTAGATCAGTTAATCAACATCAAATTATACCATCAAATCAGACACATTTTCAAAAAGGACTAAAACCCTAATCCACCACTCTAACTCTTTCATTGAGGTTAGTAGCTAGGTTAGTGTTTTCAATCAATTTTAGAGAAATTTTTATTGCGATATAGGACAAGGTGTGGTTTAGACCTTAGTTCCCTTTCTTTTATATCACATATATTTCATCAATTTACATCATCCACTAAATAGAAAATATATGCTTTCAAATTATAAAAAATTGACTATATCAACATCACATCATCCTTGGGCATGTTAGCGAATTAATTAAAAATGATGTCAAAGTACTACACAAAAGAGATTGAGTTGGATCCTTTATCAATCCCCTGCATTATTTACCATGATTTACCATTATGGAAAATTAACTTCTGTAAGCAATCTTTTCACAAGCCTTTTTATTCTTAGCTCTAGTTTTATTCTTGACATTTCTATAGAACCTTTTTTATTGTTTGGTTGTTTGTGAATTTTTCCATGGGAGTCAAGCTAGTACAAGATGAAATTCTAGTTGTGAATTATGGAAATAGGATAAGGAGGTGTGGCC
Source organism: Sequoia sempervirens (assembly GCA_007258455.2). Lineage (NCBI taxonomy): Eukaryota > Viridiplantae > Streptophyta > Pinopsida > Cupressales > Cupressaceae > Sequoia > Sequoia sempervirens. Next base: position 4,534,976 of record VDFB02271358.1, read on the forward strand.
TATTATTCAACATGGGAAGATAGGCTTGTTCATGGAGGGCATGACCCTAAGTTGTCCATGGAGTTCGACAACTCCTAGAAGGATGGCACCATCACCATTAGTGGGAACTCCTTCCTATGAATGTGGAGTTGATCATGGTGGTAAAAGGGATTTTGTTGGATGGTTCTTGGATTCCTTGCAAGCATAAACAAAACTACTAGAAAGATATGGAGAGATTTTTGAAAGATGGGTAAAAGGTGAAAAAACTTCAAAATGGATACAATAGGGCCAACCTCCCTGGGGTGTGGAGAAAAATTGTTGAGGTGCTAATGAGGTATGTTACACTTGATGGTCATTTCTATCATTTTCGTGCCCATCTTTCTCCCATTCTCAACCATTTTTTCTATAATTGCAAAATGAATTTTCCTTTATGGATCTTTTCTTCACTTGAACACTCCATTAAGAATATCTTGGGTAAGGGTATAAATCTCCCCATTCACCAGGGTTTAATCCTTTGTCTTTTCCAAAACTGGGTTATTTTGTTACCCTCCCTGACCATCACCAAAAGTAACATTTTGGTCATTTGTAACCCCATTGATCCCACTAAGGGCACCAATCCCACTCTCACCCTAGATGAGAACCCACCCACCACTTGCCACATCACCCAAGCCTAGGGGAAAACCCTTACTAATGATGAAACCCCTCTCAAACCCATTAAAAGTGTATGCTTCCTTACAGCTATGCATATTTCCACATCTAGCTCTGATAACTCATATAACTCAAATGACGAGTCTTGGAACCCTAGCCTTGGAAATTCTCCTATGCACTCCCCTATTCATGCTAAGGTGTTTGATGTCCCCAACACCCATGTCCTAGATTTAACCCTCCTAGTCCCCATAAATATCCTAAACTTTAAGTTAATCTAGATCAGACCTAGTGATAACTTTAAGAAATCCCCCTCAAAAAAATATAAATCCTAGTGAATCTTCCATTTTTGGGGAAAGAATATTAATTTTGATAGGTGAATCTTTTATTTTTTGAAAAAATTATTAATTTTACTGGTAATTTTTGTTACATCATTAATTTTTTGTAGAAAATACTATGAATCTTGGAAAATAATAAGAAAATACATTAATTATGATGGTTAATCTTTCCAACCTAAAAATAATAATTCTTAATAAAAAAGTAGTGGCCCAAGGGTGGAAATTATCAATGGGTTTAAGGGGTAGAATATAGTATTACTTGTCTCACTGATTTGAAATATAATCTAAAAACTCCCATTGTATTTCTTGAGATAATATGTACCAGTGATTTGTAATGCTTATGGGACCTAAAAAAAAATTGGATCATTGATCTTAGAAGATCAATGATCCAAAAGTTATTTCAGGCCCCATAAGCATTATAGATCACTTGTACACCTAACCTCACAAAACACAACTAGGACCTTTAGATTATATTGTAAATCAATTGGAAATGAAATATTTGAAATATGGCCCTAAATCAACTAATAGTTATGATATACTATTGGTGAATTAATATAGATTTCTACTATAAGATATAAAATATAGGTGAATCTAACCTAATCATGTATCAAATATTGTGGAAAATTTTTTATTTCAAAAGTCTAATGAAATAAATACTTTCCAATTTAAATAAGAATAAAATAAAATTTTGTAAAATATGGTGATTCAAGTCACATTACAACTCAAACTATTAGCCAATTGGTGACTATAGGCCACTAACAAAATCACTAATAGGACCTCTACTAATCCCAATATGGGTAATGTTAATTTTGCTTTCTGTGATACTCTCTAGAATAAAATAAATGAGATTTCAGTGACTGTCAATGTCGAGAATGACATCCTCAAGTGGCTTCTAGGTTATCTTATTATTGCCAAAGAGAAAATATAGGTGCTTGACCAACAAGCTTTGTGGTTGGGTGAGGTTGAGGATAGTGGGCATTGGGATATGATTTCCTCCCTTTCTAAGTTATTTGATCATTGGTCCAATTGGGACAAGGAGGTGGATGAGATCAAGACTATTGTGGGTGTGAAGGAGGAGAAATTGAAATTCAAGCACAAGATTGGTACTATTCACATCAACCACAACAAAACCATGTAGTTTCTCTAAGAGATTACTGATTATAGCAAGAAGACTATGAATATTACCACTATGAACATCTAGGTTTTTAATAAGAATTTAGGAATATTCATGATAAAAGGGTGGTAGAGGGTGATATTGATGATAGCCACATGCAAAAAATTGGCAAGGTGGTGGGTAGTGTGGCTCAGGACAACCATGGAGACCTAAGCTATCTAAAAGGGACCCTTCTCATTCAAGGAGAAAATACACTTCTTGGCCAAGGATTGGTAGGTAATTAGTGGTCTCAGGCTTTTGGGAGTGAAACAATGGAAATAGGTGTTCTACCTTTTTGGGAGGTGGAACACAAACTAGGTGTTTAGGGACCTAGACCTATTTCCCTCAAGTTTCACTCAAGGAAATCCTAGATATCTCAATACAATGTAGAATGGGAGAAAGAGATATGACAATAGGGTGCCTTAGGGTGTGATTAAATACTAAAAGAGGGTTCACCACCAAGCTAGGGCTTGGAAAGACAAGAGACAAATGAATCATGCAAAGTATTATGCAAGACCCAACTAAATGACCTAGGAAATGAAACTAAAATACTGAATGATAAACTGAGAATGAACAGAGGTGCACCTGGAAGAGTGAGGAGGAAAAAACAAGCTCCAAAACCCCAAAAAAATGTTATTTAATTCTCATTAGGACTCATACACCAATCTAGGTGATTTAGTCCCAAACTAGGCTTTCTAAGCCAAAACTAGAATCTAGTAGTGTATGATCTAAAACAACTAAAATCTAGAAAATATGCTATATTGGGACTCATACACCACAAGTGGAGTATCACTCCCACTCAGCTTTTTCAAAGGGTTAAGCCTAATTCTGCTCTCCTAGTTCTATTATTTCTTCCACATTTCATTTCCAGATCTGAAACCCTGATTTGCAACTTGTAGGTGACTTTTCATGAAGATTGCAACCTTGTGATAACTTGATGACTTTATTTAATCTTACAACCTAATATTCAAAGGATGTTCAAGCCTCAAGACGCCTATATCTTCAATTACACATGTAGAGAGAGTAAAACTTGTTGAATTGTTAGTAAATGGGGGTTTGCATTGGTCAAACCCCTTTTTAGATAATTAAACCAAATGATGAGATAATGAAATAAGGACATGAAACATGAAATATGAATAATGATACCTTGAATGATGTCTTGTAAATCAAAAATATAACATAAAGTGTCCATGAAGGATGTGAATCTAGATCTTGAAATAAGTGTAGAAAAATGCTTAATCATGGATCTTCAATGCAACATCACAACACTAGCTCAACAACATGCTTGATGCTTAATAACCTTGGCATGATGATGGATCTTGAATTGTTGTAACAATTGATGAAGAAATTTACCTTTGAATTTCTTATATGTGCTCTTGTAAAATCTCTTGATGCTCTTGTGAAGTCTTTCAATCATAAAATTGCTACTAGGAATGATCTCTTGAAAGTTTTAGGTGAAAATGAGTGAAATAACCTTGCATTTATAATTGTTTATGTCAACTTGCGCAAAATTACAACACTACAAGCTAACATCAAATATAGGAGGATAAAATCCCACCAAGAATTTGAATTAAATTTTATTTTGGGTCACATGGGACTCATACACCACAAGTGGCGTATGAGTCCCATTAGGCTTAACTATGGGACATATTTTTCAAAAATGCTTAGAATGATGTAAAATCCAAATTGGGGCCCTAAAACCTAGGTGGAACACATACACCCAAGGTGGCGTATGAGTCCCAGATCACTAAATCTAGGCCACACAACCTAAAAACACCTAAATTATTATTGGATGTTGGTTTATGTCAAGATTATCCTCAGAAATATGTATAAAACAGGGCTTGTGGATGCAAAATAAGGCCAATTAAAGCATAAAGAAGCCCAATTATTTAATAAAACCCTAGAAAAGTGTGAAGTGTGTTACAACACTTAACAACACTCTAAATAAGGCACTAAAAATCTCATTTAGTTTACAAGGATGCTAAACTTAATGTGAAGGTGCAAGTAAATACACCTTTACAACACTAAATTAAGGCAAAATTAGGTCTATTTAGCTTAAAAGGGCCCTAAATCCAATGTGAATGTAGAAAACACATTAAAACACTATATAAAGGTGATATTAGGTCCATTTTAATGTTAACCATTCCCATATTAAGTGAAATTGTACCATCTCCAAGAAGTGAGTACAATTTTTGTTGTTATATCTAGCCCCCACTTTAGTGAGAAGATTACCTTGCTTCAAACTCACACTAAAGTAGAGATTCAAGAGGCTTCCCCATGTACCAATGTCGATGGTCTAGGATAGCAAGGATCAAAGGAGGTGGTCAAGCCCCTAGGATCTAAGATCCTATGTTAAACTGACATAAGCACAAAATGACATGCACAAGGTGTATAATATGCAACATCAAGATATGCAAACATGCAATGTCAATTACTAAAAGAAGAAAGAAAAAAAAGGAAAAAGAAAAAAGAAAAAAAGAGGTGGATCAAGCCTTGACCATTTGTCCAACATGTTGTGGATCAGATCTAATCTATTTGTCCAAAAATGCATGCTCACTCTAAGGAAATGGAACATCAGGCTATCTGTTGGGTGAGTATCCAAGGGTGGCTCAATGAGAAATTCATGCCTTTGCATTAGCTTCTCACCGTATAGTGATAAATTCATGCCCATATTTAGGCTTCTCATCATACATTAACCATACCAAAGCTATATCTCTTGATAAATTTGACAAGGTGCCACATAATAATGAACTTCGAGCTTCATGAGGCAAGCAAAGATTCATATGCTTGAAACTCATGAACAAACAAGATGGAATCAGAGGCATGCAAAGTGTATTATGAAAGGTGGCCATATAACAGTTATTGTAAATATGAAATAATGTAAGGTACATTCAAAGGGATTTTTCTTAGTTCATGTAAGGTCTCTTCTTAGGGAACATTATTCCTAATGTCTCCAAGAGAGGAGAGATAAAATAAATTTCACGCTCTCAAAGGAATCAAACCCAACGACAGCACCAAGAAAAGGACACATCACTAGAGTAAATAAAACCATGTATTGAAACATCGAGTGTTGATGTATGCCCCCACTTTAAAGCAGTTTCTAACTCCATTACTGTGAGAAATTTCTTTATAGTAGAAGAAGACATGAGAGCTTACTCGAAAGGCCCTATGCCAAGTCATATGTTTCCAATAAGCTATGTCATGAAAAGGGGAGAGATTTCCCCCAAAATTTATAACGCAGTGCATCATATGTGAGCCAACTTAAGGAATTTCATTCATATCCCAATATTACTCTTATATGTACATGAAAGGTGGTAAACTAGCCAAAAGAGTCAACAACAAGGCTACCTAACTCCTTTCCCCCACTTAGTGTAGGACAAGGATGAGCCAAATAGGATGAAAATAAGTTTCTATTAGAGGAACTAGGTGCTTCAACACAAGGAAGAGCACCATAGTCCCTAATATGTTGGTTTTTGTTACTTAAAGTCTTGCATTCATTAGTAGAATGACCATGAACTCTATGATATACACAAAATGAATTCTTGTAGTACAATTTCTTTCGTGTTCTTGGAAGGAGAGATATCAAATGATCTTGGAGGTGTTTCGATAAGATACTCTCTTGATAAATAGAAGAAGATGTTGATTTATTTTGCAACAAAAATATTTCTTTCTCAGTACAAGATGTCATACTTACATAAGACTCTTTAGATTGTGAGATTTTTTTTTCTTCTTTAAAGGAAGGTGTAAAATCTAATGTAATCCAATCGTTAGTGTTTTGTGTGATGAAATTGATATTAAGTGAAGAGTTCTCTATTTCTTTTGATTCTTTCAAAGGATAATACTAAAGACCACTAGTGTTGATCAATTCAGGATGCACTAATGTTAAAGTCAGCTTAGAAGAATCTTTTGTAATAGTGTTGAGATTAAGTGAAGGATTTTTTGTGGTTCCAAGGGACAATAACCAAGACCACTAGTCATTTCTTACGTGTGAGGCTCTTTAAGGACACAAATAACTTGTTCTCTAGTACCACATCCTTTTCCACTATAAACAAGTTGTTTCATCATTTCATAACCTTTTCCATAAAAAAATTTCATCTCTTTTGGATTTGGTGGTTGCTCATAATTAAGTTTAGCAAATTTTGTTGTGTAATTTGTTGTATTTTTTCTAAAGTGGTTAAGGAGGATGCTTTCAAAGGGTCTTCCAAATTTTTTGTTGACATTATTAGTTTATTTTTCCTTTTTAAAGTCTTTGTTTATGATCTCATATTCGCCCATGAATGATGTGAAATATAAGGAACCCTAATCATTTTCTAATAGTTTTGTGACTTCCTCAATATGTTTTTCTTTGTCTTTCTATTGCATGGATTTTACTTGTGTAGTTGGTGTCAATGTTTCCAAAGTATTTTCCTGATCTTTATCAATGTTCAAAGAACTCTTTAGTTTAGGGTCAGCTTCAAGTGTGTACACTTTGTTGTTGTAGACATATTTCATTTTACAATGAAGAGTAGAAGGCACCCCATTCATTGCATGAATCCACGATCTGCCTAAAATTAGGTTGTATGAAAGATCATGAGGCATAACATGGATTGGTGTTTCTAGTGTGTCCTTTCCAACTATAATAGGAAAAGTGATCACACAAAGCTATTTTTTTCCTACATTGTTGAATCCATGAATAGATAAAGAATCGGGTTGAATTTTTTATTTATCCACACCAAGCCTATCTAAAAGGTGTACGCTACACACATTAAGAGTGAATCCATTGTCAAAAATGGTTCACATTATGCATGTTCTATTATATCTAGCTATTATCACAAGAGCATCATTTTGTTTTTGCACTTCCAAAGGAGAGAGTTCATGTTGGTGGAAAACAATGTCAACATTCATTTCTTGAATTAGGGTTGTTATGCTATTTGATTACATATTAGAAGGGATAGGAACTTGTTGTAAAGGATTTTTAATCATGCTATGATAATGAGGGGAGGCTTGAATAAATTCCCATAATGATATCTTAGCAGGAGTATTCTTTAGTTGTTCAACAAGATTGTACTCATTTTTGCTTTGTAAAGGTAAACAAGGAGGACCGAGCAAGATAGTATTAGGCAATGGGAGGGATGTTGAAGGTGTTTATCTTGGTTGTGTATTGGGTATGTGCAAGATCTTAATGGGCCAAAAAGTGGAAATATGATGGGTATGTGTAGGTTATCTGGCTGACAACTTTTTTTTACCCAAAATTGATGAAATGAAAAGGGTTTTGAAAGGAGATTATCAGCTTTACATCAATATAAATTATGTTTTACTTTTAATTTAATAAATAATTATTATTCATTTTCTATTTGAATTACGACTAAAGTCCTAATTGATAGGCTGAGTGAAAAAAATCTATAGCTTTCAAATGATATCACAATTTTTGAATCTGAAACATGTGTCACATTCTATGCTTCATGTATACTATAGGATTAAAAAAAAAAAAATTCATGAAGTTTTTTCCAAGTTAAGGTGGTTAGACATGAGTTTTTATATTTTTTAAAATTTGTAATAAAAAAATCATAATGAATTATTTATTTGGAAAAAAATTACAAAAAATATGCATCAATCTGGACATGAGTCCTCTACTTATATCTAAAATCTTATAAAAAAATATTATCATTTTATTGTGGTTAGGGTGGTCAGACAAGCGCCTACACTTTTTTTTCTTGCAATTTAAGTACTATTGCGTTGAAATTTCAAATTTTCATCAAATAGATTATTTCTTTTTTTAAATAAACCTAGTAGTTTAGAAACTACATTCAATTTGCTACAAATTTTGTTCTTACATATTTTTCAAATAATATAGATAACTTATTCAAATTTTTACGTCAAGTTTCCTAACTTTGATTATTTTTAACTTTTTTCCACTTAAGGGTCAGTTTTTTCCATGATGATCCTGCATATACCCTATTGTTTCTAGTGTTACATGTATGAGCAATGGTATTATAACTCAATTGCTACAAAAAAAAATTCTTACGTGGTCAAAGGATAAGTTTAGGTTTATTTTGAATTTGAAATCATTGTGAGGGTGGGTAGAGAATTAGAGGATTGTTAGGATGTCCCACAGGATATGTAGGAGGTCAATTAATCAAGGGAGGTCTAATGGAAACTTGTGCATTCATAACCTCAATGGTCTCAGTTTGATGTTTTTCTAATGAAAGGGAATCTAGTGTCATCTTTTCACCATAATCTAAGGAAGCCGAAATGTCATCATTTTCTTGCACCATTATATCCTCCTTAGTAGGAGAGATTTTAGGAGAACTGTACAAACTAGATGTTCATGACATTCAAAGGTTGTTTCTTCTAAAATGATTTCATCGCAAGTAGGGGAGTTACCAATGGTTGGATTTTCTTGTTCAATAAGGTTTTCCCTATAGGAAAAGGGGAAATTAAGATTCTCATGTCTTTCATCAATTACATTTTCTAACATCAAAGTATCTTCTTCACAACTAGGAGAAGAACAAATTTGATTGTCATTATTGTCCATACTTTCATTCCTTTGTCCCATAATTTCTTCTAAAATAGGAGAGGAAACATAAAGTGGGTTTTCATAGATCTTAAAGTTTTGATCATCCAACACCAAAATATCTTCCTCGCTTATTCTTTCATCCTCTCACAAATTATCACAAGAGGGGAAGATGTTGGGAGATGAATGTAGACTAGTTGAAGTTTCAATGGTCTCTTATTGTGTTATGTGATCATAATGATTACCTATGATTGTGTCCTCTTGTTCAGAAATATCTTTCCTAATAAGAGAGGTAGGAGGACAGAAACAACTAGGACTCTCAAAAATCTCATTGATTGGTTAGACTTCTAACAACAAAATATATTCTTCACAAATAGGAGAGATGTTAGGAGAAGAACAAATATGATTGATATGATTGCCCAATATTTTATTCTCTTGTGCTAAATCCTTCTCATCAAGAGGGCTTATCTTTTTTCCTTAGCATGCCTAGATAGGTAAGATACTAACATTGTTTAACAAAGAATGAAAAGTACTTCTAACCATATTATGCAATGCTTCAATAATATAAATAATGTACATCCAAAGATGAAAAGTACTTTTATCCCATGTATGAAAAACTTTAAGAATGCAAACAATGTGTATCCAAAAATGAAAGGCACTTTTATGAAACTTATTCAAAGCTTTATGAATGTAAACATTGTGTATGCAAAAGTGAAAAGTACTTTTATCCATATCATGCAAAGTTTCAAAAATGTGAACATTTTATGATCTAACGATATTTTTAATTGAAACTATGTCAAAAATGACTACCCTAAATTGATTTTTTTGACCTAGATGCATAAAACAGAAGTTCTTGAAAATTTCTAGACTGATACTATATGTTACCAGCAAGCTTAAGAAATGCAAAAACAAGGTTTTCAGTGTTGTAAAAGGAAATTTTAGGACTAATCGAGGAATAAATTTCCTAGAGGGGCATACGAGTGCCATTCAAGGTTTTTCAAGGGTCTAAATTTTGAATAAAAGTCACTACATAAACCTAAAAGTTGGGAAAAACCACCTCTACTAGGACTAAATCAACTAGAGGGGCGTATGAGTCTCATTTTAGGTTTTTTGCACCAAAATCAACAAATTCTGATTTACAGCCAATACTTTTAGTTTGTATTATTTCCAAACTATGTTCAATTATATTTTTAAGAGAAAATTCAATTATGCCATCATCTACTATTGAGAATCCTAATTTTTTTCTTCCCAGCTCCCTATGTAGCCTTTTTCCAACATAGCGATACATGTTCAAAATTATCATGAGCCATTAAATGGGAACAACACCATTTTTCTAATGTAGGAGGTTAATTTTCCATCATGTGATGATCATGTTCCTTTAGTTCCATCTCAAGCTCCTCATATTCCATCATGTGAGGAATTTTCCTTAGACTTATGCCCTACTTCTTCTCTAGTGCCATCAAATCTATAGCTCCAAACTTATTCATTCTCTTCCCATGCTAACATGTATGCTCCTCCTTCATCATGTGAGTTTCCTTCACTATCTATATAGGCATATTTTCATCACCTAATACCCAAGTTTCATAGGAATGTCAATTTTGAGTTTAAATCACATGATTCCTTCACATTTTGGTTCCCCTATTCTACTTAATATGTAGCAAGTTTCACCAGTCCACACACCATGTGATTCACCTCCTTGTCATTGTGTGAGGTAAATTTACATCCTTCAATGGGAAATTCAATTTCCACATAGACACACTAGCATCCTAAAAATAAAGAAGATGTCAATAACAATGCCAGATTGATGGGAGAGTTAAATTCAAATAAAAATAATAATTTTGGTGCATCTATTTATACTGATATGTATCCAATTAATAATCAGACAAAGGCATGTGATATGAATATGTCTTCATCACATGAATCTATTGATTGAAATTTTTATACACATAATTTATCATTGTCTCAAAATAATGTGTTATAGAGGAACAATATGGAACAAATTTACATCAAAATAATTTGTAGGTGAAATGAAAGGGAAAGGGGGGTCTATCAAAGTGAATCAACATGATAAACCACACCATTTCACTTGTTATTTCATTCAATTGTGCATATAATAACATCATAAAAATAACCTAACTATTATATAACAATATAAAGGTAGGTTTTAAGATGTTAAAATGATGTGTAATTGTGGCTAAAAGTGTTTTTCTGGGCCTCAATAAGGACTGATTAGCCCAATGGTGAATGGGTCCCTACTGGGGTTTTAGATAATTGATTTATGGGTTTTACTCTTCAATCTTTGCACTTATAGATCCTAGGTGTTCAACTCCCAAAATTCAAAAATAAATTTTTTAGCTTAGTTTTTGTGATCTTGCAAGAAAGATGACAACTTTTACAACTTGGAAACTTTGAAAACTTTTGCAACTTTTTTTCTCCACTTGATCTTCAATCTAAAACCTACAATCACACATAAAAGAGGATAAAAATGTTGATTGTTAGGGAATATGGATTTCCCTTAATCAAACCTTTTTTTGGTAATTAAACCTTGAAATGAAACCATGCATAAAAGGAAAGATGAATGAACAAAGGGATGCTACAACTCACCAATCCTCAATGGAACCTTGGAGTACAAATAAATAATCTTGCATGAAGTGCCCTCAATGTATGTAGATCTTGATCATGAATTTTGATATGTAACAATACTTGAATAGGATCTCCAATGCTACATCAACATATTAGCTCAACAACGTGCATTATGCACTATGCCTTTGACATGATGAAATGACCTTTGATTGCTACAATAAACTTTAATAATCTTCTATTGAATACCTTTTAAATGATCTTGTGAACTCTTGAACTCATAAATTTTCTACTAGGACATGAATACTTGAAAACTTGGATATTCTAGAATGAAACTATGTAAAATAGTCTTATATTTATACATAACTTACTATTAAATCTCAAAATTCAAATAACACAAGCCTACATTAGATCTAGGATTTAAAATCATTAAAATACTACCTAAAATATATCTCAATAGGGGTTTCCTAAGTTAAGGAGGACCCATTCATCATAGAGTGAATGGTTCCTAACATACCTAACTAGGACACATTTTGGGGGATGTGAAATAACATGCAAAAAGGGGGTCCTAGGACTTAGTGAGGGCCTATTCACTAGGTGGTGAATGGGTCCTAGGCCACTATCCTAGGAGACATTCCTTACAAAATTAAGTGATGTGAAATATTATTAATGAGTGTTAGGTTTTATCCCTTGCAAGATATAATAAATTAGGCTTGGATTTGAATTAAAGGGCCAATTAAGCTCAAATTAACCTCAATTAATTAATAAATCCCTAGATTGGTGTGAAAGTGGTAAAGATATACATTACAACACCCTAAATAAGGAATCATTAATTCTATTTTATTATTAATTATTCATTCCCAAATTAAGTAAGGAAAAGGGATACTTTTTCTATTACTATAGTAGATAGTAGCTCCTCAAGTGCGTAGGTCTACCTAGGAGCACCGACCTTCAAAAAAAATTGATGATTACCAATTATTGATTTTTTATCACCTAAAGCCCGCCATCTTTATATAATCTTACAAAGATATCAATCGGGAGAAGTGGATGGATGTCATGATGAATGAAATGGATTCATCAATGGAAAATAACACTTGGGATTTGGGGAAATTTCCACCCAATCGAAGAGAATTGAAAAATTAATGGGTGTGTAGATTTACAAATGAAGGAGGCAAGAAATGGTATTGAGAAATATTGGTAGTTAAGGGTTATGATCAACAAAAGGAAATTAACTTCAATGAGATCTTCTCACTAGTTGTGAAGATGGATACTGTTTGAGTGGCTTTGGGCCTCACAATGGTTTCTTATCTTGAACTTGAGAAACTTGATGTGAAAACTACATTTCTACATGGTGGTATAGAAGAGGAATTGTATATGGATCAACCTGAATGTTTTGAGCAACAAAGTAAAGAAGGTTTGTATTGCAAGTTGAGGAGAAGTTTGTATGAGCTCAAGCAAGCCCCACAATATTGGAATCTTAAGTTTTATTCTTTCATGGCTAAGCAACACTTCACATGTTGTGAATCTGGTCTATTTGTTTACTACAAGGTATTGGATTATGGTGAGTTTGTTTTTTTACCATAGAAAAAAGGAAACTTGCTTGACATGAGAATAATTCAAGATAAATTGGACTTAATGAGGCCTTGATTAAGGTTTTTTGATGCATTTTATGTATCCACACTAGGTGTTGGACCCTTGCAAATTGAATAACATGCTTTTAACGATGTCTTCTAAAGGTGTTGTAAAGTGTTGTAAGATACTTTCATGCTTTTCTAGACTTAATGAACCCATTTCTCCCTAATTAAACATTATAAAATGTGTTTAATAACATTATCACCTCAATCTAGAAGACTTATAACTTAAACTTAATGTTAAACTAGTGTTGTAATGTGTCTTTCACATTCACATTGGTTTGTGTGCCTTCCTAGGCTATGTGGACCTCATTCTAGTGTTGTAAAGTGTATATAATCACACTTTCACATTCAATTATGTTTCCCAAGCCCTAATTGGCATACACATCATCACTAATAGGACCCTATTAACCCATATTGTGCATCCTGAGGTAATATTTGATAAAATACCTAACAAAGTTGTAATTTAAACCTTATTTCCTTATCTCCTATCATCCTAGTTGTCAAAATTTCCCCTATGGGACCCATTCACCATCCATGGTGAATGAGTCCCATCCAGGTAGGACCCATTCACCATGGGTGGAAAATGAGTCCCATTTGGCTCATTTTTGACCTTTGAGATGGAAAAATTGAAATTTAAGTTTATTATTTTCACATGTTGGCTTTAGGGGTCCAATTTTTGGGCTAATAAGGTGAATTTACTATAAAATAAACTCTCCTAACTTATTTTTAACATTCATTATTCATTATTCATCCATCATTCTTCCATCTCAAGTCAAGAAACTTAGGGCTTCATCATTGCAAGCAATCAAGATAGCAATTTTTAGACATTCAAGGGAAAATTCTTCATGTTTTGTTGTAGACATTCAATATCAAACATCATGGAAAGGTAATCAACTCCATTATTGCAAGTTTCATTTGATTATTCCATCATTTTATTTTAATTACCTAAAAGGGGTTTGACTAAGGAAAACCCCCATGCCCTAACATCCATCATTTCTCTTTCTTGTCTTATGTGTTTGCAGATTTAGGTCTCTTGGAAGATTGAAAATCATTAAGAATCAAGTTGAAAATTTGTTTAATTCTTATCCTCATTTCCTAAGTCAAAATAATAACAAAAACTCACTTTCAGGTTTAGAAATCAAAGTTTTGAAAGTCGACACTTATAGAAAGTCAAAGTGCAAACTGAGAGCTCATGTTTCCTCTTTTGAATCTTCAAAAATTCAAAAGTGGACTCATTAGCTCATGTTTCCTCTTTTGAATCTTCAAAAATTAAAAAGTGGACTCATTTTCCATTAGTGGAAAATGAGTCCCATTTCCAGGCCTGAACATATTTTTCTGCTTTTCTAGATACCCTTTTGTCTAAAATAGATTATGGCTCAGTTTCACAAAACCTGGACTAATTTTCCCACAAGGTGAATGATTCCTAGTAGGAAAAATTTCCAGAATCAATAGCATTTCAAGTGTCATTTCCAAATTCCTTTAAGATCCCAAGTGCACACTTTCAGTTTGGTTCATTTTTGTTTAGTTTTGCATTCATTTCTAGGTGTTTTCTACATATCATAATGTGTTTTCAAACAAGTTACATTTCTTAGGTTTTGCATACTAAATCAATCAATATTATCGATTAGTTGCATTTAGATCATCTCATTTAGCCTTAATCACACAAAACATTTCCTAATTTGAGTGAACCACCTAGATTTTGGGTGTGGGATCTATCTCTTTCCATTAGGTGAAAGACCCTAATTGAGAAAAAGAGACATAACATTCCATCAACCTTAAAATCTATGGTTCAATTTTATTGTTGCTTTATGTTGATGATATGCTTGTTACTTAGACTAGCATGAGAGTTTTTTTTAATTTGAAGCAATAGTTAGCTCAAAATTTTACAATAAAAGTCTTAGGAGTAGCAACTTAGAGGATACTTGGTATTACCATAAACTAGGATAGATGTAAGAGGGAAATCAGATTGTCATAAGAAAAATACATTGACAAATTTTTGGATAGAATTAACATGAATGGTGCTAAGCCTGTGAGCACTCCACTTGTTGATCATTTTCATTTTTCATCTAAAATGTGCCTCAAAATACCTCAAGATCAAGAAAACATGAAGGGTATTCCTTATTCATTAGCTTTTGGGAGTCTTATTTATGCAATCATGTGCACTTATCTATACATTTCCCATGTAGTGGGAGTAGCAAGTAGATTTATGAGCAATCAAGGTAAGAAACATTGGAAAGCAATGAAGTGGATACTGATATATTTAAAAGGCACAATTTCATATTATGTTTTATGTTTTTGAGGCAAAGATGTATAGCTGCAAGGTTATATAGACTCTAATATGGTTGGTGACTTGGATAAATGAAGGTCAACAATAGGTTATGTGTTCACATTTTTTGGGGTAGCAAGTAGTTAGGCTTCACAGTTACAATAGGTGGTTGAACTTTCTACTATCGAGGCTTAATATATTCCACTCATTGAAGGTGTGAAGGAGATGATTTGGTTGCAATGACTTGGGTGAGTTGGGTTTCAAACAAAATAGTTTCACTCTTTTTTGTGATAGAAACAATGCTATTCATTTGGAAAATAACTTAGCTTTTCATAATCAAACCAACCATATTGAGTTGTATTATCACTTCATCTGAAATGTACCTAAAAAAGGCAAGTTGAAAGTGGAGAAAATTGATACAAAGGTGAATCTAGCGGATACATTGACGAAGATAGTGTTAGTGTTAATTTTATAACTTAGGGATAATTACTTAAGTAGTTTTCTTGTATTGAATAGTTTTTCCCTAAATCATTTCTCATGCCTTAAAAAGGCCTGTACACTATGTATTTTAGCATCTCAATTTTCTAAATATCATATTGGATATTTGGCATAATAGTCTTTGTGCTTCTCTCATGTATGTGTAAGGGTGGTTTGTTTTCACAAGTTGAGGATCTTCGGAAGGAGTTTTCATGTCCTACATGGTATCAAATCTCCTATTGCACACCCTTCAGGATAGTTTCTACCAAGGAGATCTAGTAAAGAGGTTGTTGCATTAGATTTAGGCTACGATTTCCACTATTTGCAGGTCATACATGTAATCTAGCCTCAAGTGAAGGCATTTTTTTTCATGGTTGTGTTTCAACCTTGACAAATTGTGATTGAAGATTTTGTAGACCCACACAAAGGAGGTAGGTAACATTTGGGAAGTGATTTGTACAATTTTCATGTGTAGTGTCATGATTTGCATCTATAGATCCTTTCCTCCTAGAAACAACAGGAAAACACATTCATTTGGAAGCCAAGAGATTCATTTGGAAGCCAAGAGATTCATTTGGGAAAGAAATTGCAACATCAGGTCCAAACACCTCCTTGTAGGGCATGTATCCCATCTAGAGGCCACAAATTTCATCTGTAGGTTGCAAACCATTTTTGTGGCATCATTTTGGAAATTAAGAAGTCGTTGTTTTTGGGATATTTTCATGTTTCTTGGTTGGTTGGGCATAGTGTTTCCTTTTTTTTCACCATTTCCTTGTTGGGCATGAGTTTAAATCCTTATTGGGAATGAGTTTATTCTTGTTGGTCTTGTAAAATAAATTCACTATTTTTTAACCTTGCTACAAAAAAACTATCCCACATTGGTGAGAAAATTGTTAAAACATACCTTTTTATACTCTAATGCCCTCTTAGTTGCATGAACTAAGGATCATGTAGGGTTATTGGCTATCTTTCCCTGATTCCTATGTGGGCTCTACTCTCATCTAGCATGGAGATATTTGCAAAGATGGTGGCATGCAGTGAGATTTGGGTAGCATTTTTTTCAAAGGGAAAAATAATCCCACATTCCTAATACTTGTGGGATTTCTTGGTGATTATATACAGCTCTAGATGTATATTGTGTTATGAGAAAATTTTTAATGGTCATATGGTGTGACCGGAAGCTTGGTCCATGTAGTTTTTTTTTTAATATTTTTCCATCGACTACCATTTTTTTGGTACCTTCAAGTTGCATGTAGTTTTCTTGCTTTTGGTGCAAATTGTTGTCATGGCTACTGCTAATTCAGTTGAACTTTTAACCCCCATAACTATCATACCTAGAAGATAAAAATATAAAGTTTTCTCCAATCTAAAGTTTTTTGGTCCACACTGAATGATAATCAACCCACTTTTACCAAGGAGTATGAAACATCTACTCATAGAAACAAGTGTGATGAAGCTATGGTCTTCTTTTCCACATTGAGGAGTGTAATACACCCAAGGAGGTATAGGATGAGTTCCAAAACCTATTTGGCCAAATTAGTGAATTTTGTGCTTTGCAACTAGAGGTAGAATTAAGTTCTCTTTTCCATGATGCATTTCCTTTAATTGATGATTTCCTAATAAAGTTCAAATATGTGGGGTCACAATTGGTAGGATGTGGGAAGGATAAAACTGATAAGGAGTCCATTTTTTTTGTCCAAGTTGAGAGGTCCATTTTCATTTTTTTCTTCTATCTTCTACTCCACCATGGATGCTTTGGGAAACACATTCAAAATTCCTTCTTTTGAGACATTCTATGACTGTTTGACAAGTAAGCAAGCCAAACTTTCCCAATTAGAGGGGTCTCTATGAATCATGCATTACTTGCACAAGAATTTCAGAGCAAAGGGAAGAAGAAACCTAAGGCTAATAAAAATTCTAATGAGTCCTCCACCTCTTCAAAAGAGGATAAACCTAAGAAGGAGAAGTTTAGTTGTGTGCATTGCAAGAAGAAAGGTCATGATGAACACCAATATTATTAATACGAAGAAGATTGATGAGCTTTTACATCTTCTTCAGAAGAACAATATTCCACTGCCCTCACCTATGACTCCTTCTACACCCTCTCCATCTAAATCACCTTCACCTTCATCCAAACCTACACAGTCAAGGAATGCAAGATTTGAAAATGGAATGAAAGGTAAAGAAGATAAACTCAAAGGGAATGCACTAGCAACTTCTATAGTTCATTATGGTCATGATAGATGGTTTTTGGATTCAGGAGCATCTCATCACTAGGGTTTTACTCCCTATCCTTTTTTGGGTCTTCATCCTACTGATACTTCTAAGTTTTTTTGGGAGATAGTAATTTTTTTGGATGTTGCAGGGATAAGAAATGTTGAGATTGGTGATGGTTGTTTTATCTCTAGATGTACTATGTATTCCTGATTTGCACACAAATATGCTTTATATCTATCAGATTACTCATGGTGAGGTACCTAATACTATAAAGTTCAATGAAAATTATATTTTCATTAGAGAATTTGATACTAGGAAAGTCATTACTATTGGTGAAGCTAATCGTGAGTCTCATCTCTATGCCTTTTCTCATTTTGTTGATGATGATGATTATAAGCCTTGCACCCCTCTTGCTAGTGTTGATAGTAATTCCTCAGGAGAGATTGGTCATTTGAAATTTGGAGTTCTTCAAACCTATGTTGATTCATTTCCGATGTAGTGCCCCTTCGTCTATGATGTCCTTGTGTTTCCTTTGACTCGATTGTAAAGTTAGTGTTGTTTGGCATGATTTGAATTGATTCAATTTATTCGGTTTGTGTTTTGAGGTATTAAATAAAATAAAAGTTATAATACTTTTGTGTTTTTTCCAAATAAAATATTATTAATGTTTAATATGAATTAAATAAATCAAACTTGAATATTGTAAATTAAATAAATAAATAAATAAATGATTTTGGAAGTAATGAATAATAGTACAATAAAAAAAATTAAATGACTCCATTATTATTATTTTCGAAGGATAAAATATTTCATATGCAATAAAAATAAGATTTTTTATTATTATTATTTCTGTGTGAAATGAATAATAAACATGCAAAGAAATATTATTGGAATTTCAAGTTTCGGTTATGGGGAATGTGAAAAGACATTCAGTTTGGTTTTGAAGGGGCACCTTCAATAGTATATTGGTATCTCTAGCATGAAAGTCCAGGGGACGGCGGGAAAAATACTTACCCACATTCAACATGGCCTCTCATCTGATGAATACATCATTCATTTTTCCATTATTCAACTTCTCCTGCCATTTCCCTGTTTGGTGAGGTCACAGCCATTTAGTAGCTATGACATCTTCTTCACTCCCGCTCCATTTGCTAACTCTGCTCAATGCATGCCCGTGGAAAGGGTTTAGAGTGAGATTTGACCTAGAGGATGACCTTTTTCAATGGTGACAATGGCAAAAGAGGGAGACCCTTAGCCGACTTGTGCAAACGAGAGTCTTCAAAGTTCATCGTCAAGCCTATTGGAAGGAATATGGAGTGGTCCTCATTTTTCTCTTGGGATGATACTAGTATCAGGTTCACACTAATATTGCTGATAAATCATCAACCTGAATTACTAGACAGGTTCTATTTTCTCAACTCTTATGGGTAGCTATATCTATAGTTTGAGATGTTACAATTTGGTGCTTTCGACTAGGATGATGAGTGCTTTAAGCTACATTTTATACCTAAATGTTGTCCTGCAATTTCAGAACTATGAGCTCTGTTCTCCAAGCTTCTCTAGTATTATTTCAGACCAAATGTATCTATCCTTGTCTGGATATCATTGGAATGCCTGTTATTAAGTTGGACTTATTTTTCTTCTTTGGAATTCAATTATAAGCCTTTTCGACAAATCTAATTTGTGCCCACTGTGCCATTGTTTCTTGCCTTGAGCCAAGATCACCTTGAGGCCATCTAGAAATCGCCTTCTTCCTCCCTAGTTTATATTTTACCATGCCAGTAGTGGAACCCAAGTCGAATCCAAGTGCTCAATGTACTTGCACCCAAATAGCTTGCGCAGTAGAGTCGTGGCTTGTTAGATTTGGAATAGAAAAGTCCTCACTGTGGAACTTGAATATACTTGCCCCTTTTTGGAAAATATCCATCTATAAAATATGGTAAACCAGGCATGGCCGATGGCCAAATCCCATCTCTTTACCCTGTGATCTTGTTACCTCAGCGACACTCTAGGGTTATCTTTGCATTTTTTATTAATTACTGAATATGACATTTCTCTTCCTTCTAAGATAAAAGTCTTACCTTTTAGAATATTGGGAATTCACATTTGAATTAGATTGTTTATCTTTGAATGTGTATACATGGGCATCTGTTCAATTCTAGAATGTGATTTAACTTATCAAGTTTGACATTCGAGAGTCTTCCACTATTGGGAGATTTGTGAGTCATTACCTGAACCCAATCAATTATAATGGAAGCCTTGGTTGTCAATAATATAAGATCTTGAACTTAAGATGAATTTTACATGTATGATATTGAATGAACATAAACCATGCGAAGGGTATAATAGCAATAAATTCTTACGCCATCAATGATTTCATTTAGAATTATCTTAGTTTCTATAGAAATTGATACTTCCTTATTGCATCTATTCTTTGTACTTTGTTTTCAGATTTTATACATTGAGCATTGATAGAAGATCGAATACACTTGTAAATCAATTTTGTTGTGCTTTATTAGAAAATCGAATCACATTTGTAATTTGATTGTGATGTGTTTTATCAAAAAAAAAAATCAAACACCATAGGTATTTTAGTTATGCTATATTGGTTTGGAAAGCAAACCTATAGGTTATTTGATAATTCTGCATTATGTTTGGTAGTCATTCATATAAATATAATTCAATGATTTTTATTTTATAAATGGTATTCAATTATATATATATATATATATACCATTCACATAATCCTCCATAAGTGATATGTTATTTTTCTTCTCTTGGATTTTAAATTTTGTCCATTCATTTACCCTCTTCCCTATACTTTTTTATTTTTCTACTTCTCCATAAAATTTATGAATAATATTCTCGAACAGATATGTATCCATAATATCATTATTTTGGGTCAAATATCATAACATTATAATCCATATCACTTCAATACTTGAATCCTAAGAATACTATCATATCAATCCTTATCGTGTGGAAATGTTTTCAATTACCTCAAATGTGAATATAAATATCTATAGATTCTTATTTACAAATTGGTCATTAGATTTAGTTTTTCCTCACATTAGCCATGTAGTTAGCCATTATGTATTAAGGATGGAGAAGTATAGAATCCTCACATTTGTACTTTAAGAGGAAACATATGTTCTTTTAGAATATTAATCATTGTATCTAATTTAGAATGGAAAGGTAGGTTAAAGATTTTAACTTGAGATTTATTTAAATGAAAAATTTAAAATATGGAGTATATATTGACCTTTTTCTTATATGTTCTCTTATTTGGTGATTTAATTTTTATAGTACTAATTTTGTGATATCTTTTAATTCTTTTATATTTCTTTTAGTTTAAGAATTAAATAAATATTATATTATCTTAATATCTAACTCCTCACATCTTATAGAAATTTACTAGGAACAATGATTCTCTTATTTGTATATTCTAATTAAGTAATTGTTGAGTATCGTGTCAGGGGTGTTTGTACTGAACTTTTATGGAATTGTGTATCCTTGGCCATGGTTAAGTATTATAGTAAACTCTATTTGACTTCCTTATGATAGTTTTATAAAATTGATTCAACGAAATAAATTGTTCCTTGAATTGAGTTTTCATTCTTAATTATTTCATTTGGATTGTTAGCTAGTGGATCACTTTATGACAATTCGAGTGTCTAATCGATGAGGTTCTTATATGGATAGTTATTTAGAACTTGAGATTGTAATTGGCCTGTTTGTTGAGAAGATTGATTTTTGTTCTGATTGATAATGTGAATAGATAATTGTTGTTGTTGCCATGTTTTCTGATTTTTATTTACGTACCAATCTAAGGGATTCTTGTGAGGAGAAAATTGAGGTCTCCCATGGAATGCCTAATTGGTGATTTTTGGATGTTGAATGATTTTTGTTGAATTAAAGGTTGATTTTGTTCTATGATTCCTTTTTGAGATGATTGACAGTTGATGTTCTCTCTCTTTATGTGCCCTTGATGTGGCAAGTGTTTTGGTTTCATTATTTTGAAAGGGTTGTACGAGAATTGTTGAGACTCTGATTTTGTACTTGTTAGCGAGATGGGTAATGCCTCGCAATGCTTTTATGTTGTGATTCTTTGTTCAAATTATGATGGTACAACCCTTGGTTTTTATGTTGTTGGGTCTCTAGGGAGAGTGGCTCCTTGTGGGGGCCGATGCCCTGTTTAAGGGGAAGGGCTCAGGATAACCCACGAGTGAGTTAGTAATCAAGTGAAAACCTAATAATTAACTTAGGAGGGTTGGGTAGTAATATCATTATAAGATTTTAAAAATGGATGCCTCATCTTCATTGGTGCTTTCGCAGACTAATGGAAGGCTGAGAAGGTCGTGGTTGGCAAGGTCATGACCTCGTCTTCACGAGAGGTCTATGACTCCGCATGAGTCACCTTATGGACCGGCACCTCTAGTTGGGAGGAAGGGCACAGGACATCCATAGATGGGACCGGCGACTCCAGTTGGGAGGAAGAGCACAGGACAGCCCATGTAGGACTATGCGATGACACTCCCCCCTAGTTTCCTAGGTGTTTTACTTTATTGTGTTCCTCTGGAAGTATGTTATGGGAGTTGATTTAGATTGGTTGTTTGAATTGATTTAAATTGAATTATGATTATTGTCTTAATATATATTTGGTGTACTTTGTGGTCTTGTATGATCTCATTAATATTTGACTTATGACCTTGTACTCTTATGGTACTGTGATATGATGTTATTGTATTGTTTAATTGTAATTTGGAATTGTATTATGTTTATTAATTCAGTTTGATTTGGAAGTATTTCATGATCATCCTTTGATTGCTTGTTTATTGTTCATTGCTTTGATTTATGTGATGAGATTGATGACATTAAGTTATTATGTTGACTCTTGGATGTTGTAGATTATGTCATTGTAATCTTTGAGTATTATGATACTTTTGTATGTCATTGAGTCTTGTGGTTCCCTATTTGGATGTTCTTGGTTGAGGTCTTTTTCTTGTCAGCTCCTTAGCATGGGGGGTGGGTCTTCGGACTCACATGGTCGGGTGGAACGTGCTAAGCACCCCATTGGGTCCCCAGTCGAGGATCGAGAGGTGCAAAGTGGTGTTGTTGTAGCGACTCCAGAGTTGTATTTGTCTTAGAGCCCATTATGATACTTTGTATTCATCTGTTTATTTGTATCATGTTATCTTATGTATGGTTTCCATTTATGTTTGGAAAGAATTTTGTATCATTGTACCTCTAGAGCATTGTATTGTTATGTAATGTTAAACTCAGTGTGGATGATGGCTATAGCAGTTGTTAATCAACGCGTTAAATTAATCATGCATATGTTGTATTTATGTACACAAATGGTTTCTTATCAATGAATTTTCATGTATGTGCTACATTTGAACTAATTTTTACTTTATTATGGATTATATCTTTGGATTTTATTCTGTACTGTTGTCGTATGGATTTAAGTTCATAATGTCTCCTCATGTACCCCAAGGGATGTATGTGCTAATGAATCTACTTAAATGAAATTCATGTCATGACTTAATGTGTATTACATATATGTTATGTTAACTTTTAAAATAAAATAAAAATGTTGTACTTATTGTTTTATTGTCCTTTGGGGTTCGCATGACGGGGTGTTACATCCTATTGCTTCAAAGGTTGGTTCTTTAGCACAATAGGATGTTTTTTATCCTTTATATCATTCTTTGTTGGATAGTCACTTGACAGGACTTGCGGAGTTGTTTTATAAATCTCACCTTTCTAATTTGGATGATGCATTTGATGGTATATCCCTTCTTTTTTATGATAGTATCTACATTGCTATCACACCATATGTGTCTTTAGAGACTGTTGCTTCAGATTTTCCACATGTTCTTGTCCATCCACCTTCTTCAATTGAGGTTGCACCTAATCATGATGTGACATTTGTTTACGTGGAGGCACCGAGACATTTTTTAGAGGAATCTTTCATGTTTATTCTTCATCTCCCTTCTCTTGTTTCAAAGTTCAAGTTTCTCTTGCATCAATGGTTATTTCTCCCTAAAGGGAGGCATTTTGTTGGGAGACATGGATATTTTTCATACTTCCAGAATTAGTTTAGGAGTTTCTTCATCATGGGGGGATCTTCATCATTTCTACTCTTTTCTATGGGGGGCTATGTAGTCTCTCTCCTTTTGTGTATTTTCTGACATCAGTGATGGGAGTTGTCCTTAGGGGGTCTTGTGAAGTCTGCCTCCTTTAAATTTTTTAGTTTTCTTTTCTATCTCTTTTGGAGAGGATTTTTCTTCCACGGGGTTTTTCTCCTTTTCTTTGGTTGTGAGAGATTGCATTGCATAGTAGTTGTGCATGGGTACCTAACATGGCCTTGTAGCCAACACCCATCTTGCATTTCAGTTTGCATAATAATCTCCCTAAATTTACACTTAAGGGGGGGTGTTAATGTTGATTTTTTAACATAGGGATAATTACTTAATCAGTTTTCCTCTATTGGGTAGTTTTTCACCCATCTCATTTCTTGTAGCTT
Organism: Sequoia sempervirens; assembly: GCA_007258455.2. Classification (NCBI taxonomy): domain Eukaryota; kingdom Viridiplantae; phylum Streptophyta; class Pinopsida; order Cupressales; family Cupressaceae; genus Sequoia; species Sequoia sempervirens. Next base: position 4,559,287 of record VDFB02271358.1, read on the forward strand.
TAAAGGGAATGTATACTATGTATTTTAGTATCTTGATTTTTTTAATATGATCTTGGATATTTGGAAAAATGGTATTTCTACTTCTCTCATGTATGTGTGAGGGTAGTTTATTTTCATAGGTTGAGGATCTTGGGAAGGAGTTGTCATCTCCTACAAATACTACCAAGGGAGAAGTTTGAGTTTTGCAAGACTTCTCTTGGAATTCTTGAGATATGAGAATAGGGGTGAAGTGGGGGAATATATCTAAGATTTGCAGCAGATGTTGAACTTCAAGTGGGAGATTGTTGGCTATTGTTTCCCTCCAATTGGACAAGTCCTTTCACATTCCCATTTGAAGAGTTATCCATATTAGATAATGTGTTTTCTAATTCATTATTGTTAAAGTTATATTGTTGTAGATATATTCAAATAACTGAGATAATAAAAGATATTTTCCCTACTTCAAATAGGATGCAACCATATTGGTGAACCATTATAAGTCTATATTTTTTTCGTGCTTGCAAATTGTCTCTTTTTTGAGTTTAATTTCTATAAAAAAAATCATTTAATTTCTAATAAATTCTACAACACCTTGTCTATGCTTCCATGCATTGCATATATGTCTACTAGAGCAATTGCAACTGTCAAAATGTTCATTGATGATAACTCACAGACTATTTGAGATATCCATTGATGATAATTCGTGAGTTGTCATTAATAGACATCTTGACTTCCTCCTTCCACAATCAAGAAAAATCAAACCATTAGAGTGATGAATGAGATGTAAGCCTTATCCAACTAACTCTCCCTAAATGTTTAGTAGTAGCAACCTCTCTAAGTAGTGGTAGAAGGTGATGGGTGATCTTGTCCTACATACTTTGTAATGAAGTCACACATAGTTGGTGCTAAAAGAAAACTAGCAACTCATCTCTACAATTTCTAATCCTCATCCTCTACATTGAAAATGGATTGTATAGTTGATGGTAGGCAATAGAATATGATGGTAGCTATTTTTTGGGTAGGATAATATGATGGTGACTATTGATTGGGCAATAGAAAGAATTTTGAAAAAGTTAAAATTTAACCATGTGACAATGATAACTGTGACTATCATTGAAAATGGGAAAATGGAAATGGAAATAAGACTTTGACTTATCTAAAAAAGTTAGAACTTAGAGAAAGTTGGTTAAGCCAACCTAGGAGACCATACTGCTTTGATAGCATAGCAAGAATTTGTTCTTATTGATAGCACAAAAGGTCTCTCCTACATGCATGCCAATACTTGTGTCATGCCCTTATCCTCCCCAATAAATTCCCACACAAGAGGTCCATACACAATCCATATCTCACTAAATGCATCTTTTTCCATAATATTTTCCCATCATGGATGTCATAGTTATGTCATTACTCTTTCCATCTACCATTCTTTACACTAGACTTGGTTGGATGTGAAAGAGACATACACCTATAATTTTATCAAATGCTAAATATTTTCATTATTTTTCCTTAATGTATTTTGATTAGGTTTGGATTCTAAAAGATAATATCAAATTGAAAACCAATTCAAAAATAAAATGATATAACATTGTCCTAACTAAATTGATCTACATATGATAGACTAAAGAGATATCAGTCTACAGTATATTCCTATTTACACATGTTTACATGTTATAAGCCTTGGAATGGAAGTTGAACTCTAGAAAGCTAAAGAGACAGTTTACCATAAAAAAAATAGATTTGGATTAGAAGTTGACAAAGTATGAAAATCATACAAAGTGGCCACAAATGTCAAAAGAAATATAATTAAGGCTAACAATCCAACCAACTTAATGTCATATAACTATCAGTGAGTACTCATTTTACATGTGAAATGAAACAAATTAATAAAATAGATTCATTAGTCAAAGAGGACAATAGGAGACAACCTGCATTTAATTAGAATGTTGCACATATGGGCATGTACATAAAGAAGAGAGGGTCACATAGTAAGAGAAATAAAGGTGTTTTTCCCCTACTCCTTAGGCCATCTGATTTGCAAGTAAAAAGGTCAAAATCTCAACATGTTGACAACCTTCCACCTACTACCTCCTTAAATTGACTTTATTGGGATTATTTGAAGAAAAAACTATGGAGTTAAAACCACAAAAAGCTTGAGCAGTCTGAGGAAACGTAAGCAAGGAGAACATTAGGAGAAGTTGAATTGGCGATTTGGAAGGAGATTTTGCTAGATTTTTCCATGCACAAGGAGAAAAATGTGAGAGAAAGGCAGACAAAGAGAAAGGGAGAGGAAAGGAAAAATATTGGTGCTTTTGGAGTAGATTAAAGACAATGAAAATAGAGGAAAGTGTACAAAATTCTGTAGAACAAAGAGAGTTGAGAACGTGAGGTGTTTTGGCCGAATAGGGAGTAGGAAGGAGTAATAAATAAATAGGATAGGAAGGTCAACCAGAGTCATGCAAAGTTGTTGGGAGGAGTGTAAGGGTTAAGCATGACAATGTTGGGTATCACAAACTGAGTAGATCCAAAACATGAGAAGACCATAAAACCCCAAAATGTGAGCAACTAGGTAGAGGCAATTTTGGGAGTGTCTGAAGGCAAGACAGTAGAGGTGTTGTGGAGAAAATGTAAATAAAGGAGCATGAATAGGTGTCCAACGAGATTCTACCAAGATTTCCAGCATTCAATTTTCCTATGCCAAAGAAAATACTAGCCAAGGTGATGAAGAAGACATCTGATCCAGAATAAGATAAGTAATGGATAACAAGAATATTTATAATAGTAACCTTGTGATTCTTTGTACTTATCATAGTTTATATTTCAATGGGTGAAAACATATAAATATCTATGAATGGTCAACATTTCTAATGACATGAAGGAAACAACTTACTCTAGAAACTATTGTGTTAATTATAAAATGTTAATGCTTCTTGTTGATGACTTAACATAATTATCTCCTAGCTAGTTTATGTATGGTTATGAATGGATGGATACATGTGCCAAGTATCTTGATATGAAAAAAAATTAGGAGGTTTATTATTGATTATAATTATTTTAAGTATGAAGAATCAAACTAAGGGTAAGGTCATGAATTAATCAATAGATATTATTAAATCATTTACTAAGTTAATGTTTATGTATGTGGGACCAAGTGGATACTCCTACTAAGTTATGAATATGGGTGAATATTATTATCCAAATGTATGGATATAGATAAGTTGTGATTTGATAGCATGCAATTTCTCAAACTTTAGAAGTTGAAACCCTATTAGCTCAATAAAAGGGAAGTGTGGCCTTGAAGGTTATCGAATGAAGTTTATTAATAGATGTGTAATAATTTGGGATTTATATGTACCTAAACTGAACCATCTTTATATTATAGGATAATACTTCAGGATTAAATTAATTTATTTTCCAAAGGCTTGAACTTCTTACTATAAATAAAAAATGGAAGATGGTGTATATGCTTACCTTAATGTTTTTCATGGAATGAGGTGGGTTAATAACATAGGTATATAAACCTCCTGATATATTATGAACTAGGAACCTAATTACCTAATATAAGTATTGGATTGTGATTGCATAATAATTTAAGAAATGATGACTTGATAGTGGCACTAGAACCACATTGTACTAAACATACTTTTAATGTTACAAATTGATACTCTTAGTGACCCACCATGGATTTGTGGATAAATGCTTAATATGACTACATGAAGACTTTAAACCCCTTAAATATGAGAACCTTAGTATAACATATGAATGAGAGAAGGATATTATAGATGCAGTGAACCATAATATAAATTATATACCAATTGGAAAGAAACTACATCATTTAATTTGACAATGTGGTTGAGATCGAATGATGAGATAGATCCTACATATATAATCTCTTAATGCCTTAATAATGACCATTAAGGATGATTTAGACTGAATGAAAATTATAAATAAACTATCTAGTTTATTAAATAGACTACCATAAGAATGTGGGCTTTACGCCATAGGTAAAGGAGTTTAGAAGACCAAGAATATTATTAATAGTATTATTAATGGGATTATGTTTTCATATAATTGTCGAATGGATAAAGTGTTTCCATCCTTCTTAAGTAGGATTCAGGAAATGAATCTTATAACTCAAAACAATATTATAAATATTATTGGATATCCTTCAAGAGAAACCTATCGACATCTTGAGTACAAGGACTTCAATATTAAATCTCATATGTAAATTCCAAATTGAAGTACCTTCCTATGGGTTTGTGAGAACCAACGTAATTTCATGTTGAGTAATAAGCTTAGCCCCTATGTTGATAAGATGAACTCAAGGATGTTCAAGTTGGTTTACGAATAATAATGGGTCAAGTTTAATTTAAGACCTTGATATCTTAAAAGGTAAGTGTTATTGTATGTGTTGTTAAATCATATACTTAGTTATGTTCTCCTAACTATTGTTAAGCATTCATAATGAAATATAAACATTAGAAAAGCCTTGATTATGGGTAAACTTGTGTGTAGCTCCTTTGTAAGACCTTGTGAGGAGAACTACATGTGACTTTGATCTGTTTGGAAGCGGGAACGTAGGTAGTCCTTGGGTGAAGGATGCCTCTGTGACCTCAAGTCCATAGGGGGGGTCTAGGGGGGAATAACTCCCAGATGTTGGGATTGTTCCTACATGGTTTGACCTTTCCTCCTCTTCCATCTTCAGTTGAGGCTAAAATTGGTATCAAATGGGTATGATCAAGTTAAGGGAATTTAATAACTTATATATTTAATATATAATAGGTTTCTATTAAACAGAATGAAGTAAGGGGTTTAACTATACTATATAATGGGTGGTTGATTATACATATATGATGGGAAAATTTGATTTAATGTTAGTTCCATTTATCCCTTATGTGTCTCTATAATTCAACTCTATATCTATGTGTTTATGTATAGGCCCATGTATCTGTTGATTGAGATTGTGATTATTGTTATGTATGACTTGTCCAAGAGTGAACCTCTGGGATATTTGAGTAGTGACAGGAAGCCATTAGACCATGCCAATGACTGATGTTTGGGCTACTGCTATGGATTAGTCAGCATTCACCTAGTTCACACAAGTGAAGGTAGAGGGCTACCTTGGTTATGATACAGCTATAGTGGTTACATGGGTGGGGACTCATCCATACATGTTTAACAATAATTCAGGGTTAACCATGTATTGAGAGGGTTCATTAGCTTTCACTAGTAAGCACAAAAGTGACCAATGCCAAGTTTTACCTAAGATTATGAAGAAGATAGCTAATAGTACCACTAAGGTCACAAGGTGGTATATATCAAGAACTACTTCTTTCTAGGTGGACAAACTTGTCGTCAGTGGCCTATAGGAAATTGAATTCATAATCCATTGGGTTTGGTAAGTTCATTACTTGGGAAAAACCTTGGGATGGTGGATAGACCCGTGGTGTAGTATGGGATGCACCGAATCCCCAAGTCCCATTTATCAGACTATATACCTAGCCTTTTGGGGTTGAGGATGGACCCGCAATGTAGTATGGGATGCATTGAATCCTCTTCCCATTTTTCCAATAGTGTAGAAGACTGAAGGAAAGGATAGGACCTACGGTGTAGTGTGCATTGCACTGATATTATTTCTATCTAGGATGCAACATGTGTTAGCCATTGTGAAGTGTTAATCATCCATTATGGATGTGATGTATGTTGGAGCTTGTCACTATGTATTTGTGATGTATGTTGGAGTTCATTATTGCATATTTGAGATGTATGGTGGAGCTTGTCACTATGTATATGTGATGTATGTTAGAGCTTGTCACTATGTATTTATGATATATGTTAGAGACAATCATTAATGTAATTGTGTTATGTGAATGAGATAATAATTGTGGTACTTGTTATGTACATATGAGCTAATCCCTATTGTACTTGTGATCTATGTATAATCTAGTCACTGTTGCACTTTTTATTTGTGTATGATCCAGTCAATGTTATACTTGTGAATCAAGTGTATGATCCAATCATTGTTTTACTTGTATGGCGTATGGGCTAATCAGCTTGTGTATATGGGGGTATGATCATGATGACCATTGT
>VDFB02271358.1:5165452-5325507 GCA_007258455.2 Sequoia sempervirens
AATTTAAATAATTCTAAATATTCGAATAACAAATTAAAATAAAATATGTAACAATATTTCTTATTTTAAATAACAAAAAAAAAAAATTAAAAATAATAATAAAGCAGCCACTTGGAACTGCATACCTCCCCATAGGGGAGGACGCAGTCCCAAAGGGCTGTGTACAGCAGTCTAAGGACTACTATACAACAGTCCTTCAACTGTTGTGCGTGGCCCTTTATGGGCTGTGCAGGGGGTACGGCTGTAGCCGTCCCCCCCAAACTTTCATAAATATTTTTTTTTAATTTTAATTTATTTATTATTATTTTTTTAAAATAAAAGTTCAAATATATATAATTTATATAGATTCTGATGAATTCCTACGTACGAAATTTTGTCAGATTTTATATATGCAATTTTTTTTTAATTTTCAGACAGGGAACTAGCATAGAAAAATATTTTTTTCAGAATAGCATATCATGTTTACAAAGAATTTCACTAGCAAATCAAAAGCTATATGATAATTATTTTTTAAAATTTAAATAAATTTGTTCACAATTTTCTTTGCACAAATTTTTCTAATTTTTTCCTATTTAACAATGGGGTTTTTGAATTTAAAAGCAACAGAGGTTCTTTGTTTTCTATTGTTTCCTCAAAGTTTCTAACACAGATAATCTATTTTACTGGTTCACTAAATTTTGTCGTGAAAAATTTTCTAAAGGAAAATATTCTACAGAAGTAACAGCCGGGAATAGTTTTCTACAGAAAAGAAACTTATATTACCTACAGACAATCTTTCATAATAGGAAGAAATTTAAAATGAAATAAAGAAAAACAAAAGGAAGGAACCTGTTTCCTGTAGGCTGTAGAAGTAAGAGTTGCACCAAACTTGCCACAGAACCCTCCAGCCGTAAAGCTCTTCCAAAATTCCAAAAGAAATCCTTGCAGCCTTTTTCCAAATTTCCCCACAAGTATTCAACAAAAAACCTGAATTCCTTCACCAATTAATACAAAACTAAAAGAAAACAAAATCTCATCACACAGCCAAAATTTTTCATGAAGAGCTTCTGTTACCCATGCCTCTTTTTCTTCTGGGAATAATTTCCTTAACAGAATTTCATTATTCCCCACTACTTCCTATACAATACCAATAATTAAAAATTAATAAATTTAAAAATCAATTTTAATTAATTAATTTATATTTCATATTATTTATTTTTCTAATAATAATAATATAACTTTATAAGCTATTTAATTAACCCAAAAAATTAAATAGAAAATTTAACATTCTACAATCAACCAAACACTTATATTTTATTTTATTTTATTTATATTTATATTTTATTTAACTTTCAAATAATAATAATATAGTCTTTAAAAAATAATTTAATTAACTCTAATTTAAAATAGCAATTCTCACATTCTAAATATTAACAAAGCAACCTATATTTTATTTAAATTATCCTTTTAAACCATAGTATTACTTAATCCATTTAAATATAGTTAACTTTAACAACTCTTTACAAAATTAATTAAATCACACCTAACAAAATTTAATTGAATTAAAACTAAATATGAATCAATGCCAATACATTCCCATTCTAAAACAAATAAAACAAAGACAACCAAAGACTCACAATAGATGGACTTGGGATGGGAATTCTTTCCTAACCAATCTGTTCTAAAACATCAATCCCATTGAGTTTATTTTGATGCTCGCCCTGTCCTGCTGAAGCAGGTGGAATTGAGACTTAGTACCTACATCCTGCATAGAAACAAATGTCATGAAGCATGTAAATCTCCATAGAAAACACACCGTGAAAGGTAATCGCAGGGTGACAGGGCACTTGCAAGCAAGTGATGCCACTCTGTCCTTTCACCAAGACTCACAAATAAACACACCAAACATTATAACAGCATAAAACTCGCAACATCATCTTATATATTATTAAAGAACACCACCAAAAATTCATATAACATAACCACCATAAAAATTATCATCTAACCACATATGTAAAATCTAATGCAACTAAACAACCAAGCCATAAACCCATGCACAACCAAAATGGTGAACTGATCACCCACACAACCAAGTACAAGATTTGTCCATAAGAGTAACAACAACATGAGGGGTATCACACCCTAACCCTAACCCTCACCCTAACCCTAACTGTAACCTTAAGCCCTAACCCTAACCCTAATCTTTTCCTGTACCCTAATACTAAGCCCAACCTTAAACCTAATCCTAACCCTGATCATATTAGAATATTTTAATTATTATAATAATTTTATAATAAATTAATTTTATAATAAAATATATATTAAATAAAAATAAATCATTAGAATATTTTAATTATTATAATAATGTTATAATAAAATAATTTTCTAATCAAATATATAATAAATATAAATATAAATTAGAATATTTTAATTATTATAATAATTTTAAAATAAAATATATAATAATAATAAATATAAATATAAATTAATTTAATTTTTATTTAAGATATATCTCATGTTGCCCCGCGACTGCTACTAGCATATATATATTATTTTAGTAATAATATATATAAAATACGCTGAGAGATATCCTTCTCGAGGCTCCTAGTCAATTTTTATAATAAAATTTTGATTAAAAAATAGGCGCCTCAAAAAGGATATCTCTCGGCATATTTTATATATATTATTATTAAAATAATATATATATATATCAATATTTTTAGTGACATGGATTTATGAATTTGGTGGAATTTATGAACTTATAATGAATAGTATATAATAGTATATATTTTACGACTATCTTCTAGATCATGATTTCTCTTGCTGAAATTTTGTAATATATGTGTGTGTGTGTGTGTTAGACATAAAATGAGCTTTTGTGAATGTTTCAAGTTTATTGTTTAGTATGTATGTGCATGTATTAAAAATTTGCATATATAGTTCTTAAATTTTGAAATTTGTATGTATGTACATAGTTTAGTTTAATGATTTGTACACATGCAAATTATGCATCATATTTTTTATTTTAAATGTACATGTACATACATTTAATTTTGAATTTTGTATGGACATGCTCTTGAGTTGAAGAATCAATGTATATATATGTGCATTTCAATTAAATATATGATCTTAATACATATGTTGCTCATCCTATTTCAATTAAATATATGATCTTAATATATGTATGCACATGGACTATTTTGTATGATTTAATGCGGGTGGACATTTATATCGAGCATATCATGGATGATTTTAACATTGATGGTATCATCAATCCACCACCTCAGCGACATCCACATCTAGCTCCCCCCCTTCACCTCCACCTCCACCTCCACCTCCCTCTCCCCCTCCACCTCCACCTAATATGCCACATCCAGCACCTATCACATCTGACGAGGCTCACTTCAGAGTGCATGACATATTTTGGTACAATTTTATTATTAAATTCACTCATAAAGGCATGCACACTAACTTTTTATGTAACTAAATCACAAGGCTTTCCTTTTTTTCCATCTTTTAAAGAATAGTGAACATTCCTAAATCTTTTGACATCTACTAATTGTTGTCCAAAATCATGATCAAAACTCTCATGCAAACAAATTCTTAAAAATGATAGATTTCCACAGTTAATGCATTGTCCAGAAATACAAGAACTTAAATAAAATAATTTATCATTAGATTTTTCACAAAATAAACCTGAAATAAACTCTCTTATTGCTTCAGGTGGCATATCAATACCAAAATCCTGTATAATCATGTTAGTATGCAAGTTACAACATATTTATCGAAAAACATCATAAAAATAATTAAATTGAACATGTATTTTACAACAACAAGATATTCGTTGCTTATTAATTTTTACATACCAGGGCTTACATTTTTCAAAAGACCTTTGACTTATTTTAATAAATTACCAGGTAACACTGAATCACTACAAAATTTTCTATAAAATTTAGTTTGTGTTGTATCTAATAGGTGTTTTGGGTGAGGATCACGAACTTTGGACCCCACCCTTAATTTAAAACATCTCTAGCATTAGATGAAACCCTAGTATTATCATGCCAATATTTTTCGATCAAAGATTTAATTTCAACATTCAATTTTATATCAAACCTTGGTAGTCGTCCACTGAAACTCCAACATTAATTGATAGGATCATTTTATATACTTTCTCTTCTTTTTGCCGCTCTTAGTAATGTTTTAAGATGCATTTTTAAAACTTCACTAATATTGCTTACCATTCTTTTATTCAAAGTTGCTTTATTAACTATAGCAGTAGTTATAGCTCTTCTTGATGCACTTTTATCTTTAGATTGAATATTTTTCCCAATAGATTGAATGGCACTAGCAACAATAGACATAACATGTTTTAATGATTGATCTTTTTTTTTTGGTTTAACATAAAAGCCTAACCTTTTCATTACTTTCCTCATTTTTTGCATTCTCATCAATTGCATCATTAGTTGACATTGAAATGCAATTTTTTTATGATAAAATAATTTGGTGTATATTCTATTCACATTTGTTCTTATTTTCCTCCAAGAAATTTGACCAGGAAGATTATCGAAAATACCACTTCCAATTTTAAAAAAAGTATTTTCATTAAATTCAACATCGCATTCTAGATTTTCATCTTCATTTTCATCTTCATTTTCATCTTCATCTTCATTTTCATTTACATTTTCATCTTCATTTTCATCAACAAAATGGTTTTATTTTCATTTTCATTTCATTTTTCATCATTTTCAATTTTCATCAACAAACCATTTTTATTTTCATTTTCATTTTCATTTTCATCAACAAAAACAGCTTTTCATTTCATTTTCATCTTCATTTTTCATCAACAAAGCGGTTTTCTTTTCATTTTCATTTTCATTTTCATCAACAAAACAATTTTCATTTCATTTTCATCTTCATTTTCATCAACAAAAGCGGTTTTCATTTTCATCAAAAATATAGGTTTTTTTTTTTTATTTTCAAGAAAATGATCATTTTGATTTTCATTTGCAGCAAAAGATTTTTCTTTTTTGTTTTCAACAAATTCTATAAAAGTTTCATCTCTCTGAATATTTTTAATGTCAACATCATTAAGTCCAGCATCTTGTAAAACATCTACATACAAATTTACCATTTCACTAACATGTGGATTTGAAGACATACCTGGATTTGTGCATATTGAAACATTCTCCATAGCATTCAAAGAGGGATTTGAATACATAGTAGTACTTGTTTGTATAATCATATTCTTCTCCAAATTGACTCCTTGCAAATTAGCTTCATCTACAACCATGGTATCCTCAATGTTTTCATCTTCAATAGTTGTTGAATTGGTTGCTCCACCATCATTCATTGATTTCATTCTCATTCTTCTTTCTCTTTGTCTTTGTCTCTCTTTTTCCCTATTTGCTTCAACTTCTTGAGGAGTCAATGTCTTCCTTCTTTTATTATGAGCTTTATCTCCCATAATTATAAAATTCTCAAGCACAAATGAATGTTAATAGTGAAATACTTCAAAATATTCAATCCAAATTGGAAGTTGAATACCTATTAGGACAAAATTCTTCCTCTTGTGTTCCTCAAAACAAGTAGAAAACTACCACAATTCCACTTTAAAAATTGTTTTCTTCATGCCTCCTTTGAAAAATTCAATCCATATTTCAAATTGAAACCTTTTGTTCCTCCAAACAAGCACAAAAATAACACAATTCCACTTCAAAATTGGTGTAGATGATGCCTCGTTTGATAAAATCAACTAAAAATCAAGTTCACCAACTGTAAATACAATAGCTTATGAAAAATAATTTACTTTTACTGCTCTTGGCCATACATGTGAAGTTGCAAACTCCACAGTAATTTTTTGAAATGTATTTAAATAAAATAAATGGGATCCCATTTATAAAACGGGATCCCACTTACTATAAAATGAGATCCCACTTATAAAACCAGGATCCTATTTACCGACATTGAATGTTAGAACTGTTGGCCAGGAAATGGGATCCCGTTTATGAAATGAGATCTCATTTCCTTTACAATGGTCTGAATATTGTCAAATAGGGAACAGGATCCCAATTATAAGACGAGATCCCGTTTATTAATAAACGGGATCCTGTTTTATAATCGGGATCCCGTTTTTTAAAATTTGAATTTTTTTTTTTGCATTGTGGTTGGGTTTTTTCCTAGGTTTTTGGTTCGAGAAAAGCATTGGAAGTCCGAACCTAGGCCTCCAACTTGGTTTGACCTACAAGTTGAAGGTCCTTACAATTTCAAAGTAAAATATCAACTTTGGACATATGGCTGACCTTTTTTGCAGAATTTTCTGATAAAATTAAAACCCATTTTAGATGAAACAATGCAAATTCTCAATATGTAATTTTTTTGCAATCAGATTTTTTTTCTATTTTTAAATTAATTTCTAATAAAATTGGTCCATAAACTTTATATATCAAGGTTTTTTACCATTTAATAACTTTTGATCAACATAATATTTTGACAAACGAATTGCACGAGAACAAACTTCAAACAATTATTTTCAATTTTAAAAAAAAGTTAAAAAATGATAAGTTTAGGTCATCTTATGCATTTCATACACGATGATTTTTCAAAACGACAAATCTGTCTAATAAAAATTTAACAAAAAAAATATATATTCAATAAAAAATTACAAAAAAATATCAAGAACAAGTTTCAGTGAGTCATAAAAATTTTCCCAAAAGTATTTAGAAAAATACAATAATTTCAGTCAAAATATGGATGTCGTACACGTGCATGGTATGGTAAAAAAATGACTTTTGAATAGTGGTTTTTAGAAATTCCTATTAAAACTCAATTTGTACAATCTAGGTATTGAAATAAATTACATATTTGGAAACTAGATTCCGAGCACTACATTTTATGATCAGTGACTTTTTTAAAGATTTCATCTGTAAGTGCTTCAAATTTTAAGGTCAAATGTGTCAAATTCTGATAATCAGGAAAAACACTTCCACTTTTTGGCCAAAAAGTGGACTCAACTTCTTGCACACACCCTGTTATGTGGAAGCTCTATAAGCTCCCAAGTATCATTCCTATGAATGGAATCCATATCTTCTTGCATTGCTTGCATCCAAACCTTATTAGTACATGCTTCTTTAAAACATGATGATTCAAAATCAGCCTTGGCAAATAAAGAAAAATTAATTGTCTCACCTATTGGATTTTCTTCATGTGCTTGATTTGCACTCCTTTGATAAATATCAGTCAAACTTCTTACCTTCCTTCTAGAACTTGGAGTTCAAGATGTACTTTCAATTGGAATTGAACTTAGACTTGAAGAATTAGATGAGGGGCTACTTGGTGGATTAATAACACTTGGAACAACAACATTGTGGGCTACTCATGATCAATAATATCAAATAATATTTAAAGGCTCTTGAATAGAATTCACCTCCATTATCAGTCCTTAAACATTTTATTTTGCACCCTTTCTCATTTTCCACAAGTGCTTTAAACTTCTTGAATGTATCAAGGGCTTCATCCTTATCCTTCAAAAAATACACCCAACTTTTTTTGTGAGTAATCATCAATAAAAGTGATAAAATATGATGACTTACCCAAACTCTTTGTTTGCGTAGGACAACAAATGTCAAAATGAACTAGCTAAAGTGGGTGATGGACCCTCCATGCCATTCCCTTTGAAAACTTTTCCCTTGCATGCTTTCCTTTAGCACATCCTTCACAAACTTCCTTGTTCTCTTCAACTTTGGGTAAACCAAAACCTAATTCTTTTGAGGTCAAAAGCTTCAAAATGTGAAAGTTTAAATGTCCATACCTGAGATGCCACAACCAAATTTTATCCTCATATGCCATATTGGCAAGGCTACTGGTATGTTCACCAAATCTCAATGGGAACATCCTATTTTTTGTCATAGGCACAACTCTGACCACCCTATTGCCTTGACTCTTATCATAAATTGTACATTTCTTATTTTCAAAGACAACCCTATAGTTCTTCTCACACAATTTTCCAACACTTAACAAATTATGTTTTAACTCAGAAGTGTAATAAATGTCTTTAACACTCTTCATACCTTCTTTTGTGTGGACCTCCATAGCTCCTTCTGCAGCAACCTTCAATGATTTATCATCACCAAGTTGAATCTTGGATTTGAAGCTTTCATCCTTTGTTGAAAATAACTTCCCATTTTCTGACATATGGTTAGATCATCCAGAATTTAGGTACCAAACATCTTTACTAGTATTTTCACCTTTACAATAAGATAAAAATAAATTATCTAGAGGATTTTCATCACTTTCTTGAGCATAATTAACACTTTTACCTTATTTTAATCTGCATTCTCTTTCAAAGTGGTCATACCTATTACAATGGTAACATTGAGCATTCCTTTTATCAAATCTCCAAGGGCTCTACCTCTTCCTCTAGAACCACCTCTTCCTCTTGAGCCACATATGCCTCTACCTCTTGAGTTATTCTAATTTTGACCTTTACCTTGGCCTTGATTTTTTTTGCTACTACTGCTTCCATCTTCACTCTTTGTGATTTGTACTTTGGAGGAAAAGGATTTCTCAACACTTTCTCCAAAAGAATTTCTTAGTCTTTCTTCATGAGACATCAAAGATCCAACGAGGTGATCAAACTGAAGGGTTTTCAAATCCTTGCTTTCTTCTATGATTATGGCAACATGATTCCATCTTGGTGTGAGAGTCCTCAACACCTTTTTATCATAATCTCATTGTTCACAATTTATCCAAGTGTATCCATCTTATTGACCACATCTTTAACTCTAACACATTATTCACTCACACTTTCAACTTCTTGCATCTTTAAATTCTCAAATTCTCTCTTCAATGTCTATAGCTTGACAACTATGACTTGAGCACTACCTTGGTTATCTTCTTTTAGAGTCTTTCATGAATCCTTAGTTGTCCTCATCTGTCATTGCACCTACGATTCTTGGAAATAGACTTTTATCTAGAGCTATTTGAATATGAAACAAGGCTTGAGTATTCTTCTTCTTAGCCTCCTACTTAGTTGTTCTATCATTAGTTGGGAGAGCATTCCAATCAGCTGGCTCCTAGTAACCTAATTCAACAATCTCCCACAAATCTTTTCCTATCAAAAAAGTCATCATTTTTTATGCACCAATAATCATACTCATTTCCATCAAATTCTAGAATGGGCAAGGTGTTATAATTCAACATGATAATCTTTGGCAAAATTCCAACTACTAGATCTTAAACCAAAAATAAAATACCTGCTCTGATACCAACTGTAGATTTTGAAAGCAGACCTCAACTCTAAACCGACTGATTCAATGAATAGAACAACATAGAAAAAGAAAATACCTCATAATAAACAAATTATATATTCAAAAATATTAAATTGTGTATTATTTCATAACTGTCTCTAATATAGAGATGCCTCTTTATTGCTACTTGCAAAATAATGCAATTGTTTGAATATAAATAGAGTTTGTGGTGTTTAGAAAAAACATGTAGCTTCTAAACTAAGTGGTGTTTAGAAAAAACATGTAGCTTCTAAACTAAGCATGCATTACATGCTTTATTCAATGAAAGTAGAAAAACAAATCTTTGAAAAAAAAACCTACTTTAAAACAAAGTTGCTAGCTAAGAATAGAAGATGGTTTTTTCCATATAACAAAGAAAACTTAAAGAAAATCTAAATAAAACTACGTCATGGTTGATTTTTTTTCCAGGCTGGAAAAAAAAATCTCCACACATGAATGATCTCCTCAAGATAATAATGCGCTAGCATCAATTATCCACAGTTAGAGAGGAGTATAGCTAATGGAGAAGAACTAAGAGGTGAATTTCACCACATCAAGTAGAATATGTGTGAAGAAAAACTAAAGGGGGAGTCCACCTATGGAATGGGAGTAATCTAGAAACCATAAAGTAGACCTATGAATTCAATTGTAGATAAGATCAAAATAGAGAAGAGGCGTTGTGACTTAAGAGGAGAATTCAAGCATGAAAAGTGAGAATCTGGCAGATTTTAGGATTTAAAAAATATAAAAACTAGTATGCGTAGGATCATCATGGAAAAAACAAGCCCTTAAGTGGCAAAAAATTTAGAAAAAATTAGAGTTAGGCAACTTGATGTAAAAATTTGAATAATTTATCTATATTATTTCAAAAATATGTAAGAATAGAATCTATAGAAAATTGAATGTATTTTTTAAACTACTACATTTATTTTTAAAAAAATAAAATCTATCTGGTAAAAATTTGAAATTTCAATGCAGTAATACTTAAATTTCAGGGAAAAAAATAAGAAGTAGGTGTTTGTCTGACCACTCTAACCACAATAAAATGATAATATTTGTTTATAATATTTTAGAAATAAGTAGAAGACTCATGCCTAGATGTGATGCATATTTTTTTGTAATTTTTTTCCAAGTAAATAATTAATTATGAATTTTTTATTACAACTTTAAAAAAATATAAAAACTCATATGTCTAACCACCTTAACTTGGTCAAAACTTCATGAAATTCAATTTTTCTTTTTTTAATCCTATAGTATGTGAAGCATAGAATGTGACACATGTTTTGGATTCAAAAAATATGGTACCATTTTAAAGCTATAAATATTTTTCAATCAACCTATCAATCAAGACTTTAGTCATAATTCAAATAGAAAATGAATAATAATTATTCATTAAATTCAAAATAAAGCATAATTTATATTGGTGGAAAGCTGAGAATCTCCTTTAAAAACCATTGTCAATTCATCAATTTTGGGTTAAAAAAAGTTGTCAGCCACATACCCTACAAATACCCATCATATTGCCACTTTTTGGCCCATCATGATCTTGCACATACCCAAACACATGAATTACATATATCTTGGGCAGACAAGTGAGCAGGTGGTAGTGAAGATTGAAATAAGGAGTGTAAGTTGTAGACAATACCCATGAGCAGGTTGGGTCTAAGGCTAGAATAAAGAGATCGCAAAGGGTTGTGGCAGAATAAAGTCTAAAGAACAAAAAGGAGTTTACCAAATTTTCCAGTGGTTTTTGGAAAATTCACTGTCAGTAATTCATCAACAGAAAATTCACAATCAGCAATTCACCAGGGGAAAAATCATCACTATGACAAATTCACCTTAAGTAAAATTCACCACCAGCAATTCATCACCATGGAAAATTAATCGTGAATTTGTCATGAGGGTGAATTTTTCTGCAGTGAATTGTTGGGGGTGAATTTTTTGTAAATGAATTGCTAATGGTGAATTTGTTGTATTCCTTTGCCAGTTTATAATGTATATTTGCCGAGACAATCAAAGTATGATTATTCAATTGAATGAAACTGCATTTGAATTCAAATAGCATTTAAATTTGTATGTTGATAGAATTTAAAACTTGGCAATGTTGGTCTGGTTGAATTTGATAAATTTTTCCTCTATTGTTTTGTGAGATTTTAAATTGATTTACATTGGAAAATGGGATTTTCAATTAAATGGTGATAGATTATAATTCATTAATTGGTGAAATTGTGTGAAGTTTTGAGTTTGAGCAGGAAGGGTTTTTGTTTACTGTCTGCATCAAAATTTTAAATTGTATGGTAGTAATAAACCTCTTAAAATTATCATTTAAGGAAATTTTGGAATAAATCCTACCTAGTTAATTATCTTGGGCATGTAAAGGATGCTAAGTTATTTGATGGAAATATTTCCTACACTAATAATAATTCATGAATTATTGAATATTACTATAAAATATGTGTGGCCTTTGAGTATTCAAATGCTAGCTACACTAAAAGAGGGGTGGAATCATTTTCAATCTATGGTCATAGATGAATTTTTATAGGTCCAAAGTTATTTGTTTCTATTAGCACATATTTATGACAAGTGTTTTCATCACATGTACATTAAGATATTTTGATTCTCTATTTTCTTTCTTAGTGATTTTTCTCAATTAATAGAGATTTGTAACATATAATTGTATGCAAATATTTCTAATATTTCTTTTTACATTCTAAACACTTTTTTACATTATAACAATTTATTAACATACATGTAAATATCTAAGGTGTGTGATTTGAATTATAATTTTTTATCTTATAAATATTTTACTTCATTTGATTATAGATGTATCATAAATTATTATTGGCTATATTGCAATTAGTTTTGTGCCTAGAGTTGAACAATCATCAATGAAGATATTATTGAAAAATTTATATTCAAAGAAATATTAGTAAACATAAGGGTTGTGTTTACAACATATGAGTAATCCTGGTGTGGCGGGATGTGGCAGAGTTATAAGGGATTCTTTTGGAAATTTTCTAGGTGCGATTGCTACCCCCTTGGCTCACAAACCAATCATTTGGTTGAGGATGTCAAAGCTTTTCATGTAATAAATTTGGCTTATAGTCTGAATTTTAAAAACCTTTAGCTTGAAGGGGATTCAAAAAATATCATTGAATGTCTTCTAGGTAGGTCCCCCCCTCATGGACCATAAATTCTTGGATTGATGATGCTATTTCGACCTTAGATAAGTTTGATAATATAAAGATATCACATGCCTATAGAGAAGCCAATGTTGTGGTGGAATTTTTTGCAAATGAAGGGGTTAAAAGTAAAGGACAATGTGCATGGTTGGATATCAGTGATTTAGGTGTTGATGTCCAAGCCTTATTGAACTATGATGCATCACATTGGAAAGATGTGTGTCACCTCAATCATGATGATAGAATGGGGTAAGTACATCACTATCATTAGATTGCATGGGGCCCAGCTAATTAGATTTTCTTGTAAGTTTGCATGGCATGCTTTGTGGGCTCACAGGTTTGGTGGGACCATTTTGCACCAAGATTCTGTCTCTATCTGCATTACTGTGCTTGCTAAAATGGGAGGAGAAAGAAAAAGAGTTGATCCAGAAAGCTTCGAGATGCACACAAGAAACACTAAAGTGTGGAACAAAGTTAAAAGCGGGGGTTTATTCCCTTTTCTGGAGAAACTCCATGGGTCTAATAAGGAATCTACAGAGCTTTTTGAGAAGAATTGGAACAATGGTGAAATAACCCTTCTTGGCAGGAAAGTTAAGCTTGATGAAAATATCATCGCTAAAGTGACTGGTATGCCCAATGAAAGACATAAATTTTTTCAGGACAAGAAATTCTCTAATGAAGCAGTGGTTAGATTTTTGAAGAAAGACAAGGAAAATTTGAAACTTGTGAAAGTTTCCAATAGTTACTTCGAGGCTGACTCCATTAACGCTCTCTGGAGAAAATTTATTCACATCATTATGGAATATATCACCTTGTATGGATGGTTCACTAGGGTCTACAGCTATCATTTTACCTTGCTCAATCATTTTCACTATAAGGTCAGGGTTTCTCTCCCCTACTACTTACTATGTTCCTTAAAAAATAGTCTAGAAGACCATAAGAAAAACCCTAAAAGATATCCTATATTACATACTAGTCTAATAAGATTAATTTTTGAACATTTCCAAAAAATGTCAACCATTGCTAACCTGGATGCCTCTTTGACTTCTGAGGATGATGACACTAAACCTAGTTGTTCGAGGAATAAACCAAATTTGAGTTCGGTAAGGATGGTCCTGGACCCTCACATTGTCCAGAATGGCAAGAAAATCCAAGTCCATAATCCCCAGCCTGTTAAAGTTAGCCCTGCTTCTGAGCTTGGAAGTTCTACCCCCAAAGCCAAAGGCGCCGAAAAGAATTTCCCTGTTAAAACCCTTGCTTCTTATTCTAAATATTGTCTTGATTATGAGGAACCCAGTGCAAATAAAAATTCTTCCTCTTTTGTCTCATCGATGCACAGAGATGATTGAACTAGGTCCCCTGGATCCTCTAACCCTGCTAAAAATTGTCTCAATCTTGATAGGGAATCTACTGTTGATTTTCTAGGCATAGCAAGGTTTAATGTTGTGGACCACTTCAGAATGTCAAAATGGGTCTTTCATGAAATTAATGAACCAAAAATAAAAAATTGGGCTCTCTAGAGTAAATTGGAAGAAGTGGAAGCTAAGGTTTCTACGTTATGCAAGAAGGATGAAGAGCGTAATGAGAACATTGCTAGTAAGGAGATCCAGGACAATGCGGGTAAGGACAAAAGCATAGAAATTGACTTTAAAATAATAAAAAATGTTGTGAAGATAATTATTGAACAGAATAATAGAATGGCAAGACATATTGCTATCATTATCAATGCAATGACTGAAAAACTAGATAAAGCTCAACAGGGGTCCTTGGTTGTTGATTTGGAAGAGGTTAAAGATAAAAACTAGGAAGTGGACATAGGGATTTCAAAGAGAACCAAGGCTAATCTGAAAAGGAAGGCACCCCCCATGCCACAAATGATTCAAACTTTCAAAAAGGGTGTCAGGGATATGCAGGATCTGGAGGTCGAGACTAAGAAAGTTCTGAAGACTCTAGATTAATTGTTGCTAGTTTTTTGGTCTACGCCTTAGCTGGCTCTGTGGTGGTCCTTTTTGGCTTATTTTGGTTGGCTACAATTTTTTTAGGGTTTTTCTTTTTTTGCAGCCTGTTTAATTCAAAGGACTTTTTTTTTTCCTTTCCTTTTTTATGTTATAAAATTTGTAGTTTTGAGTCCC
Organism: Sequoia sempervirens; assembly: GCA_007258455.2. Classification (NCBI taxonomy): domain Eukaryota; kingdom Viridiplantae; phylum Streptophyta; class Pinopsida; order Cupressales; family Cupressaceae; genus Sequoia; species Sequoia sempervirens. Next base: position 5,180,030 of record VDFB02271358.1, read on the forward strand.
TGTAAAACCCATTTTTTCCTTTATCAAAAACATACGAGTACTAAAAATTATATTTGGGGCAAACAAAATTTTGACTAAGTATTGAGTAGTAGTAAATGTTTTATGCATTTATGAATTTATAAGAAAAAAAATATGGTCATTAGGGAAAATAAAGAGAATATTAAAGTCACTAATTTTTCTAGTTATCCATAGTATGTCTATTTATACTAGGTCTACATAATTAGATTATATAAATAAAGGATTTTGAAAATATAGTCCTACGTGTTTTTCAATGTATAATGTTGGTGTGTGATTTGTGCTTGCAAATCAGAATGGTTAATGTGGCAATTCACACTAGAAAAATGCATTGTATAATCAACGTACTCAACCACTGGACTTGTCATTATATTTGATCATGGAATTTGATAATTATGTCAACATGGTATAAGGCATTAATAAACTAGCGCTTCTCCCTAGTGCAATTATTACAAAGGTTGATCATACACAAATCACAATTAAAATGCAATGAGATAATTTAACCATACATAAATCACAATGCATAACATGTAAAAGGGACATATACATGTCAAAATTGTAGAGAGAGTAGGTTTGACACTGAGTGTGATCTCAAGAGTTAAATTATATGTCAATTGGTTGGCAATATTGTCAAAATTCTCATTTGAGAAATACTCAAATGCTATATACAAATTACTTTAAAAATGTAAAAAAATGAATAAAATGAGTTACAATCCTTGTCACATTAATAAAAAATGAAGGTATCCAAAACATTATATTTTGTATGTGATGACTTAATATCTATTATTGAAATAATATAAGAATCTTAGTAAGTAGGTTGAATTTGGTATTTACTTTTACTTATATTTTGAATATCTCTTTAATTCTTCTTATATTGTGTATCTATATGACTCAAATTATGTTATTCTATATATAAATATGACATCAAAACCTAATATATCTATTATTTTAACACACTGTGGTTGATTCATAAATAGACCAAAATTGCTAGAATACTTGGCTGCAAGGTGGAATCCTTACCTGCTACCTATCTTTGTTTACCCTTAAGCCTTAAACCTCTTGAAGCCTTTTGGACTTCATTGGTTGAGATATTTAGCAAGAAGCTTACTGGTTGGAAAGGAGCTCTATTAATTCAAGTGGGAAAAATTCAACTCCTCAAAGCCTCACTTCAGAATTTTCCTATCTATACTCTAAGCCTCTTTAAGATTCCTGCTAAATTCGCAGATGCTATAGAAAAGATTCAAAAAGGATTTCTATGGTCAAGGGTTGAAGAAAAGAAAATACTTTCTTTAATTGGATGGGATCTAGTTTGTAGACTAAAAAAGGTTGGAGGATTAGGTCTCAGAAGAATTATAACAGTTAACAAGATCCTGCTAGCAAAACAAATATGGAGAATCTTCTCATCTTCAGGGGAAGGGATAGATATTCTTGCTAGCAAATATTTAGAAAACAATCATTCCTTTATTATTCTGAAGGATTTTTTTTACCTTCTTCCAAGAGGTTCAACTTGCTGGAATAATCTTATCAATGGAAAAAATATAGTGGACTCTAGAACTGGTTGGCAAGTTAGAAGCAGAATTTTGGGAGGATAGATGGCTTTTTAAGGAACCCCTTATAAAAATCAATTCCTTTAGTGAGTGGGATGAGAATTGCAAGGCCCATTTTGGTTCTTATGTGAAAGATTACATAATGAATGGAAAATGGGTAGATCTGTGTCTTGTCAGTCAGGCTCTTGCTCCTATTCAGTTTTCTTTGATGGCTATTAGACTTTGCTCTGATCAGTTGGAAGATCATCTTGTCTAGTTTGACGAACCCTCGGGAAATTATTCTGTGTTGTCTTCCTTTGCCAGGATTAATTCTTCCCAGGAATCTCCTCCCTTATGGTCGAAGGCTTGGTTCAAACATTTGGTCCCTAAAATCAACATCTTTTTCTAGATCCTTCCCCAAAATAAGGTGCTCATGATTGATAACCTTTACAAACGCGGATTTAAAATTCCTAATAGATGTTTTCTTTGTAAGATGGAAGTCGAGTATGTGTGTCATTTGTTCTTTCATTGCTCTTTTGCTGCGACAATTTGGGAAAAAAATTCAATGTCTGGCATCTTTCTTGGGTTTTCCCTTCATCTATTGAAGACTTCTTCCTTCAATGGAAAGCCTCGACTAAAAATTTTGTGCTTAGGCTTTTATGGGATTTATCTTTCCCTCATGTTTCTTGGGGTCTTTAGAAAGAACACAACAATAGAATTTACAGATATAAAGAAGCTCCTGTGGAAATTTTTTTTGAAAAAATCTTCAGATTATTGAAAGAAAATGTCAATGTCATCTCCTAGAAGGTTTTCAATTTTGAGAAAGCGGTTCACTCGTCCTATGACTTTATAGTTGCTAAGGAATGGAATATTAGCCTTGACCTGCCTTGCACCCCTAAGAAAGCCAAGATGGACAGAGAGGAAAGAGCTAAAAGAGCTAGCTCCCCTGTTATTCCAAACCCTGTAAAAACATGTTCCAACTCTGGTAGGGATCCCCTTATGGATGTTATGAATTTAGCTAAAAATAATGCTGATACCCATTTCAAACTTTTGAAATGGACTTTCAATGAAATTAATGAGCTAAAGATAAAAATTTGGGCCCTTTAAAGTAAATTGGAAGAGTTGGGAATCAAGATTGCTATGATTGAAAAGAAAGATGAGGAACGAAGAGATTACGGTCTCAACAAAGACATTCTGTACCACGTTGACAAGAACAAAAATATTGATATAGAGGTTGAGAAAATGAAAAACACCATCAAAACCATTGCAAAGAAAAACAATCGAATGGCCAGACATAATGCCATAATAATTAATGCATTGACTAAGAAGTTAGATAGAGCCCTATAGGGATTTCTAGTGGGGATTTGGAGGAAACCAATGATAAAAGCCAGGAGACGGATGTCGACATCTCAAAGAGAACCAGGGCCAACCTAAAGAGAAAGGCTCCCCCCACTCTGAAGATGATTCAAATTTTTAAGAAGGGAGTTCATGAAACGCAGAACTTGGAGGCAGAGATGGAGTCTGTCCTTTAGACTTTGGGCTAATTGCAGTCAATTTCTTATTGTTTTCTTTGCTGGCTCTTTTTGCTTGACCTTTCTGGTCTGTTGCGGTTGGCTGCTGTGTGTTCTAGTCTTTTCTTTTTGTGCAGCTGGTGTTTCTTGTTGGACTTTTATTTCCTATCTTTATTTTTGTAAACTTTGTGGTTTCGAGTTCCTATAAAACCCATTTTACCTTTTATCAAAAACTATTTATAATACTGCTACAAAATAATATAAATAGTTATATTATTAAATTATGTTAGAATAAAAATTAATTTTTTAATTAATAATATAACAACCAAATTAACAAGAGACACATTTGCGTCAAGTTCTGCCCATTGTGGGGTGTGCTTGGTTGTTTTAAACATCTAGTTAATAGAAATAGCTAGGGGTTTAATGTGATTGTTTGTTGTTTTATAATGTCATTATTATAGTTGATTAATATTGAAAAATAAAAATAAAAAATCTTGTGGGGTGTACTTGTTGTTTTAAGCATTTAGTTAATAGAAGTAGCTAGAGGTGTAATGTGATTGTTTGTTGTTGTATAATGTTATTATTATAGTTGATTAATGTTGCATAAATAAAAAATAAAATTCATATGGGTGTGTTTTGTTGTTTTAAACATTTAGTTAATAGAAGTAGGGGTGTAATATAATTGTTTGTTGTTGTATAATGTTATTATTATAGTTAATTAATGTTCCAAAAATAAAAAAATGCAATTATACAAATATATTATTATAATAATTTCATATATATATTTATTTGTATCCTTTTGATAATGTGATATTTATGTAATTTTTGCCTTGCTAAATTATATTATTACATGTATATTTTTTAAAATAGATTTTATTGAAATATTAATTGTAGATACATAATGTTTTTTTTATATTTATTATAGATAGATAAATTTTATTGTGATATTTAATACACACTTGATAAACAAATATAAAATATGCATTGAGTGTACTCACATTTATTTAATAAGTTTGAAAATCTTACCAATTATTAAATAAAATATGTAAAATAATACTTGTAAGTCAACAATGTAATTATATGATGATGTATGTAATAGTGCTCATGTCATTCAAGTCATTAATAGGTTTGAAATTCGATTCATGAATTAAATGCATTGCATTGCACATAATCTAGAAAAATAAAATCCTAATTTTTGCAATGACTGTTGACAACATGAACCAATAAAAAGAAAGATAAAGAATATTTTAACAATTTTAGAAATAGACAATTTAAAATAGACTATATAAAATTGTTGGCAAAGTTTTTAATTCTAGATGTTTATTGGTTAGATTGTCACTATCACTCAAAAAACTTGAATTGAATGAATGCTTTAATATTCTGCCATGGGCAGAACTAATAATAAACCTATTATATTGCATTGATAAAACATATACTCAAAAAACTCTCTTACACATATAGCGTGTTGAGAATCGTTTCATTTAATCTCTCTTCCACACATATAGCGCGTTCATGCTTTCATGCTCTTTGTGTGAGTGTATTCGGCTTTTCCTTTATTATGAAACTGATTGAATTAATTTCCAAATGCATTGTAGTTTGACTCTCAATGAGTTCTGATCACTTTTGTTTGAGCTGCTCATTACATTAACATGAATGGCACTCCTAACATTTAAGGACGAAACAGGTCTGTTTTTCCATCTGTAAAATTCTCTCCTCGTATCCTTTTATTCTGTTTTAATGCTGGCTAATTGTAGTTGTGAATTACTTCATAGTGAGTAGCTTAGAGATTCTGCTTTTTCTTTTCTACTATTCATGTAATATTTTTTTTTTTAAAATAAATAATATTTTAAAATATTATTATTTGTATAGTGTATTTGCTAGTGGTTAGGTTATAATTAATAGTTGGTCTTATATTTCGTCAATTAAAATAAAACATGCTATATTATTACATGTGGCTTGGTAACTAGTGTATGATTATTATTTTATTTGCAAACATATATATAATTTATGATTTTTAATAAAAATTTAATGTTTAATTAGATTGTATAAAAAAATTTTAAAATATTATATGTTGAAAAAGTAAATAGAAAAATGATGTTTTATAGTATATATAGAGTGTAATCAAAAGAAAATTGGATATTATGTATAAAAGTATTCTTTCGGACTTATGAGCACTTGACCTTATGTCACTATTTACAAGTTTAACTTCTAGCTAGTAGTTCAAGATATGTTCCAATTTACATAATGTCAAGTTTGTCTAAACACATTTTATCCTCTTTTAATAGGTGGGATAGAGAAGCCAGTCATCACTGGCTGCAGTTATTTATGGATTTGGAGGCATGGCATATTGAGAGCTTTTGAGTGAGTAGAAGACTTGGAAGGTGTTTAAAGGAAAAAATCATTGTGGTGTTTAATTCACCCTTTGATATAGATGTTGTGCTAGATGGGAAACTATGGTTGTACGTCACCATACCCTAATAATCATGCCTTAATTTCCCTCATTCAACCTTACAAATGATTCTTTTAACATAAAATTATCTTGGATCAAATGTCTTACCTTCCACTCTACTTTTGGTTATATTGCTCTTATGATGCTCTAGATAATGTTTTGGGGAGCTTTCTAAAGGTTGATGTGGCTACCAAAGCTTTTTTCACGTATATATTTTGTCTCAATTGTAGTGGACATTGATATCTTATAGGATATTCTCATATAAATTCCTTTACATGTGTAGGATTGATCTCATATTCAACCTATTGAATCTTACAAGTATTGTTCCTTCCTTTCTCACTAGTGTTTTGCTAGTAATTATTTGGTTTTGAAGTGTCCTCATTCTAATTGTTTAGTTTTCTTAAGACTTATTGGTGGAAAAATGATCTTCCCTACTATTTTACTATTCCTTTCCCTCTTCATGATTCGGATACACCATATCTCTCAAGTTTTGGTACTATGTCATATGTGCTTGCTCGTTTGTAGTGCTTATTGATTTCTTCAAATATTGTGATAGTTCATTCTAACTTTTTCATACATGTCCCTATGAGTTTTAAATAGCTATCTTGGAACTCTCCTATAGTTATGTAAATATGCCTCCCTCCAAGGCTATTATTATGTTTCATCTATATCAAAAGGTGCCTCATATTGAGAATATGAACCCAAGCTCTCTTCCTTTAGCCTCTTGTGCTATGGATGATAGTGATAGCACTTCAAAGATAGCATTTAAAAGAAAGTGGAAAGGCTAATGAATTATTATTTTTAGTGTATGCTAGATTTTATTTACATCATGAATAGCTAGAAATAGAAATATTGAATTACTTAGAGTTATTTTTTCAAAACATTTTTGAAATAAAAATACCTTCGTCAAATGTAAACTACAAGAAAATATAACAATATATTGACTCTGATGTCAGAAAGGATCAAGATAAAAGTGTAAGCATGGATTTTTCCATGGAAAAGAACAAAAAATTAGAAAATATGACAAAAATGTAAGAATTATTAACAATGGAAAAGGGAGCATGCAAAGAATGATTTACAATAATTCTACATTCACATATTTTTTTATGTTACTTTTAATTGAAATGTATAATTATTTTTGAATAATATAATAATATATAAGCAATTGAATTCTAACCACATAATAGGTTTGTAGAGATGATACATATTTTAATTTAAAATTTAATTATTAAGTATCCAATAAAACGTAACTACAAAAATAAATCATTCTTTTGAAGATAAAAGAAATAAAATGAAAATGAAAATAGATAATAGATTTTAATTAAATATTATCTAATAAATTATTTTATATAATTATAGATTTTATATATTTTATTGTGTATTCTATAATATAATTTTTATAAATATTTATTATCTAGTTTTGCTGATTCATTATTTGCTTTGATATGGAAGTTGTATATATTACATTCAATTGATGAAACTAATATTTAGAGGTTCAAATTTTACAAGATAATCCATTTTCAAAGATAATTAAAGAAATACTAGATTTATATCATGGTTTCAACTTTATACATACTATAACCAATTAATTATATCCATATCTAAGAAATGAAACCTTGACAATAAATAAGATGAGAATAAAACAATGAAATCTCCACTTCCTCTCTTATTTTTTTCTTATGTACTACCTATGACTTATCTATATGATTTTCTATCACTGCATCCATTCTTCTCATTCTTTCTATATGGGGAAATATATGTTTCTTTTATGTGGCATTGGGAAGTTTCTCTAATTAATGTGGATCCTAGTTCTAGCCTTACGATATTTTTTGTTGATTATGTGGAAAAATTTATTGAAGTTCATGGCCACAATTCTCCTTATATTTCCTCCCTCACCAATGCCCTTGAATTTGGTAGGCTCAACATAAAGATTGGTGTTTCCCTTGGTTTATTTATGGCTATGGTATTTGGACAAGATGTGCTAGAGGGTGACACTTATTGTTCCAATAAAGGCTTGATTTATACATTTGACCATTTTTTCCTAGCCTTCCTAACATCCATCATTGGATTTCAAGGGATTAGTGTCATCTTATCAAGGATGACCTTGAGATTTACTTGCATACCAAGATTTTTTCTTTGGTATTAAAATCAACCTATAATAGAGATGTAGTAGTAGAAGAGAAGGTTTAGTTTTATGTTACTAATATATAATTCTTGGGTCCTATTTCTTGTTCATCCTCGCTAATCTTCCATTCTAGTTTTTGAAAGCTTCCTATTATGAGGCTATTGGTAATGCACTTAGGTATTTAATAAAGGTTTATGTAGCTAATATAGTTTTCTCATAGATGAATTTTATCTTATATTGATAGATATTGATGTTTGAAAGGATTTTTCTATGGAAATTATTTTATAGGTGGATAAATAGTCATAGGTTTAGTTTCTTAAATCTTACAAAGTTATTTTCTTCTATTCTAATTAGTGTTTTTCTAATTTCTATTTAGTATTAGACTCATTCAATTCTAGTTGTGTAGCTATTTGCACATTGCTTGTGGAAAGATCCTCTTGCACACAAACTTACTATTAATGACCATCTTAATGACCATCTTAATCATGAAATGGATTTTTTATATTTTCTACTATAATGTGATCACTGTTAGAGTAATAAGTTGTTTCACTTAACTAATTTAATCATATTGGTTAATTAATTAAGTCACTTATCACTTTAGTTACTTAAGCTAAACTTAGACACATTAATAATTAATTATTTATTAATTATTAAGTCTGCACACTAGGCTTTCTCTTTTAGGTTTCACTTTAGGGTTTCTTGATCTCCTTTTATAAGGATTGATCTCATTGTACTTATTAATGGGATAATATTTGTAGCTTTCATATCTTCTTGAAATTTTTCTCTTCTATAGTTTTTTCTTGTTGAAGATAATTGCATATATTTGTTTGTAGATCTCTTGTGTGGAAGGTGTCTTTGTTAGTGTTTGATCTTGTGGCTAGTGGTTTTTCTTGTTTGCCAGATCCAAGAGGTGCTCATTTTTCAAAAGAATTTTGAGCCCAAACAGACCTCACTGTTACGTCTGGAGTGGCCAAAAACCTAAAGATCAACTATACACTGGCCTATATTCAATCCAGTTGATTTCTGAGGAAAAAAAAAATTGCCCATATAGCTCTTACATTGCCTGCATGAGGATCGAGAAAAACTCCTTTTAGCCTGGTAAATTTTTAAAAAAAATTCTAACATAATTTTTTGTCAATTTTTTTTTTTTAAATTATTGTTATAGTGCTTTGTTTTTTATTCAAAAAGAAGGAAGTTTTTTATTGAAAAGCTTTTTAAAAGCTTGGCAGGGAAGGTACGAGGGGTACCCGCAGGTACCTGCGTATGCAGGCCTGTAGGCCCCATCTGGCCTGTCACCTGCATCAGTTTCCGACAACTTTAAAGTCATCTAATAGTCTGACTAGCGGCTACAGCTGTACATTTTTTTTATGATTTAAAAAAAAAAATCAATGTTTTTTAATATATATTTACAAAAAAATTATTTGTAAATTTGTTATTATTTTTTTATAAAAAATATTTTTTTATAATAAGTCCAATTGAAGAAGTGTGGTGACGGTTGTTTGGCTATCAATTTTAAGCCAAGAGTTTTGTTGTGACGGCCGGTTGACCATCAAATTTAATGCACCACTATTTTTTCCTCCCGTTGGAGCTGTTGTCTTCCAGAGGCCGTAACTTGGGCATACGATATCTTTTTTGGCAAATGAGATATCGTCGGAAAGCTTATTCCATCAAATTTCTAGTGGTATGGGTTTCATCACTTGTTTCTTCTGTTGGTGCATTCTACAACATGTTGAAGTCAAAGGAGTTGTTTTTAGTCCTAAGCTCATAACTTTTGACCAGTTTCTTCATTTTTTGCAATCTCAATGGCATTGGAACCATCTTTCAGAGTTCTTCAGTTTCATCCATGCAATTTTTTCCAAATTTCACTCCATGTACATTTTATTTAGTTTTTTGTGTTTCCACATTCTAGTGAATTACATGGACATATTAGCTCTTGGGAACTTCTCGTTTGCATAGGATGCTTCGGTTTTGGTTGTTCTTCATGTATTTTTAGTTTTTTTGTTATTTGTGGGCATTTGAGCATCTTTTGTAAGAAAAATCTTATATGTAAATGCACTGAGATAAAGTGCCACACTATTGTACATGTATTTTGGGGATTTTTCACATAAGGTTGTGCCATATTTTATACTCGCACTATATTATAAAGTGCCATGGGGGGTTGTGTAGTTCCTTTGTTTTACCATCATACCTTTGTCTGGCGAGTGTCCCTCCACAACAACAGTGGATCCATATGATTCCAACCTCATGCATGTGTGCTTCTTTATGCACACTACTTTTTCAATTGTAGGTGCTTTCTTGTGCACTTTCAGATGTTGTTTCTTCTCCTTCATGCACTACAGGGTGTTACACAACATTTTAGTGGATCTGCCAGGCTCTCCTAGTCAGAATTATGTGGGGTATTATACTATTCATGCTAATGCTTACTTGGTTTTTCCTTGGAAGGAATCTTCCATTCTTAGTTGATCAGTTTTCTTCATACTATTGGCACCTATATTCTCAACTTTCATTGGTTGAGTAGTGTCGTTGGGGTCACTCGTACAAATTCAAATGTCATCTGTATCTTTGAGTTCTAGGTGTTTGCCTTTGTTTTCCATCTAATTTGAGTAGTGTCGTTGGGGGAACTCATGCAGATTGTTGTCTTCTTAATTTTGATCATCCTATCTTCAGAGGAGGTTCTGCGGCACTGTAGTAGTCATCTTTCGACAAATTTCGCAGCTTCTTCATGTTTTTATGATGTTCTACATGTTCTTCTTTTTCAGGACATTTCCTTGATTTGGAGGCTTTTCAATCCTTCAATCACCTTTGATCTCTTCTTGGAGTAGAGTTTTTTCCCACGAGGTTTTCTCTATTTCTCTGCTTTATAGAGATCTTATGTTTGTACATGGGTACCTTACTTTTCCTTGTTTGTCGGGACCCATCTTTTCTTTCAGGCATCTTTTTCTTAGTGTTTTAGCTACTACCTAAGTTCATCTTAAGGGGGGGTGTTAGAGTAATAAGTTGTTTCACTTAATTAATTTAATCATATTGGTTAATTAATTAAGTCACTTATCACTTTAGTTACTTAAGCTAAACTTAGGGACATTAATAATTAATTATTTATTAATTATTAAGTGTGCACACTAGGCTTTCCCTTTTAAGTTTCACTTTAGGGTTTCTTGATCTCCTTTTATAAGGATTGATCTCATTGTAATTATTAACGGGAGAATATCTGTAGCTTTCATATCTTCTTGAAAGTTTTCTCTCTTCTGTAGCTTTTTCTTGTTGAAGATAATTGCATATATCTATTTGTAGATCTCTTGCATGGAAGGTTTCTTTGTTTGTATTTGATCCTGTGGCTCGTGGTTTTGTGCTTTCTTCACAATTCTAACAATCACTCCTATAGATTAATTCAATTGTAATCATAGTTCATCTTGAGTCTATTATGCATGCTCTTGTGAGTTTGCATAGATATCTTTTATCTTTATTATGTAGAAAAAAATGGATCTAGGATCTATATCACACTTCTTCTAACATCACAAGGGAGAGGACTAAAATTGATCTCAACACCCTTTTGCATACTAACCTTAATACAAGAGATAGATCAGGTTTCAATCCTTGTAGAGAAACATGTGTTGATACTAATTAGTTTTTTGTTAATTGATCTACCTATGAAAATTTAGCAATCTATTATGGTTTTTTGAAAATACTTGATATTGAGATAGAAACAAAATTCAAAAAAGAAGATCACAAATGAGGATGGCGAGAAAGGGGCATTGGTGACCTAGACCAAGAAATGAGGATGTTAAGAATCATAATTTGCATCCCTATTGGTCCCTATCTATAAGTTCTCCACTTCTGGACTCAATATCAAAACTTCATCTATCACTAAAAATCCACTTTGCATAACTTTTTGGCTTGTAGGACTTGAATTATTGAATTAACAATTAGTTCTTCAATACCCTCCAAATTTTCTTTAGATCTATAACCTTGACACAGAAAAAGAGGGGAAATGGTTGTGTTTTATAAGGGCTTATATAAGTAAAAACCGTGTTTTGATATTTCTACCTCCACAACTACTATGATGATGTAAAAGAGAGATTATCCTTAGTTAGGCTAGGGATAAATGATAAACAATTGAGAATTTGACAACTATTGAAACTTACCACTTAGATCTTGACATAGATGAAAAAAAAAAATCTCTCCTTATTCATCTATATTCAATTCTTATTACCTTTCACTAAACACAACCAATGTTCCTCTAATCACTATTTCATCTTTAAAGTCAATTACAAAATTGAGCTTATTTACAACATCTCTTGTAAATTTGAATTCACTTTGACAATTTCATTTATCAAAATCAACATTGAATTTAAAATTGATACCAAATTAATGGAATCAAAAACAATTTATTAAAATGATCATTTCCACAGTCTTACATTCATAGAGCGACTGAACTTCAATGTGTCTAAATTTTCCAATTATATATTCTAACTTCCAGTTATTTGCAATTTATCTTTTACTTCCCTCCTACTAGATTCTTCTCACCATTCCTAGCACAACCTATTCATTTGCATTCTACTGAGATATCATCTACCCTTTACAAGTGTCACCCTTCATTAGTTTATATCTCTTTCCCAGATGGAGTGGAATAGCCTCTCCAACACCTCAATCTGCATTTTCTTTGAGTATTTTAACTCTACCTGTTTCTTCCATTTCTTGCTTAATTTATCCTCTTGAAATGCACTCTATTTTATTGCTCACTTAAGCAATTTTAATTAGAAGATCTTCGCATCCTTCTCCAAGCTATTGTGTAGCCCTTATCCACCTCTTTCCCTCTAAATAGTCCCTTCACTCTCTCTTCTCTATTTTATTCTCGTAGCATCGACTTCTTATCGCTATTTCATCTTGCAGCCACCCCATGCATTATTGTCTTCCTATAAGGTTTCATCTTCACATTAATTTTTTTAACTGCCTTTAATTCTTCTCCTCTAGCCACAACTTCCTATTTTTAGCTTGGTGCAACTTTCTTATTTCTACTCAACTACCAAAGGAAGGAACCACCTCTATAAATATTGTTTTTTTTTTACTTTTAGTCTTCATCTACCTTCATGCCATCCCTCTATATTCTGAAGATGGGTGCTACCTTCTCCTCTTCATACTATGTGACCCACCATTTTTCTACAAATTTTTAATCTTCTATGCCATGACCTTCTGGTTATTTCTAAAAATTTGAATAGTTAAAAATGGTAATCAAGATTTCTATTTTAGTTTCTCTTCAATAAATTCTTGACAATTGAGAATTGAATCTAAATTATAAAATTGTGTTATGAAATTTTGTCAATAAATGACAATAATGTTGATCAAAGTCCATCACATCAACCATTGAAACCCAAAAGGAAATGTACACCCAAAGAAAATGCTAAAACCAATATATATCATGACTTATATTTTAATTAGGAATGTGTTGCTATGATTGAAAATAGCTGCTTCAGTTATGTCTTTTTAAAATTCAATATTCATAATGTCATTTGCAATAAATATTTAAGTAATAAATAGAATAGGTTGTTACAGGTAGATCAATGTTTCTAATTATAATGCTACTTGTAGTCATTGAGTGAATTCAAATTATTAATTCATGAAGATCGACATAAAAAACGTGTCACATTATAAAAGATTGATAAATTAATTATTCATAGTCTAATATGTTTTATATTGAAGGAGAAACATAAATTTTCTTTTGGAGTGACCTTCTATTATATCAAGATTGATTTTGTAATTGACTAATAATTCCTTATTCTAAATTATAGATTATTAGTAATATATATATATGCAATGTGGAATATACACTTGTTTAGATTCATAAACTAGTGAATCTCAAATTCAAATTCTTGAAGATCATGTTATTGATCTTAATGTAGAAATGCATATATTGAAAATGAGAATTTTTTTTCATTAAAAGATACGTAATTATCTAATATTGAGATTATTTGTTAATGGGAATTAAACATAAAATGAGATTGAAATTAATTTAGAATGAGATTGAAATTAATTTAAATTTCTAGACATTTTACAAGAAAAGAACATGTTTTTCTATACATAAGATGACTAGGAAATCCAATTCAAGGATTATTTCATCATCCATTGACTCCTATAAGTGATTTGAGTGTGAAAAAGATGTTACATTTGAGATAGTCAACGAAATTTGATGGAGGAGTATCCTCTAAGTAGTCAAGGCTTAATCTTTAATCATGGGTCGTGAGTGTATGGCAAAACATGGTCACGATTGTCAAAGGCTTCATAAAATTTAATTCGGTCGACTGCAGCATTTAAATTTTGGGTAGTATGTGCGTTTGTGTTCTTGAAGTGACACTCCACATTGTTGATCACCTTTTATACAACAACCAGACTACCATACAGAGTGTCACAAGGTAGAAAGGGAAGGTGATAGGGTGCAGGAGTAATTGGACGACCAAATTCAGATTGTCAGGCCGCGCCAGTTCTGATAAGGGGATCTACCAAGTCTAAAAGAAAAAATAAAAAATGAAAAAGGATACCACATCATAATAGAATGCGAGAAAACGGTATAGGTAAATTTACTTTCAGTAATTTATCTACAGAAAATTCACTGTCAGTAATTCATTGCCAAGGAAAATGCATCGCAAGTAAAATTCACCCACAAAACAAAATGTCACATCATAAGGGAAAGGGGCCCATAGTGGGTAGGGGTCCAATGGTGGGTATAGAAGTAGGTCTGAGTGGGCCTCATAGGACAAATATTCAATTGCAAAACACTTAATATCCAATTGTAAAACACTTTTATCCTTAAAAGTACACAAATTGACAAAGCATGTGCTACCAGATCAATGCACCAATTATACATGACTTAGTGACCCACTATTGATCTCACCCTTTTTGGGGGGACTTTTTGGATACCTAGACAAAAGGCATGCTATGTGGTGTCATATGTGATGATATGGCATTAAAACTGATTTTTATAAGCAGGAGACTTGTCAAATAAGCTCCTGTACAAATTTGGGAGTGATTTGAAATTGTCACATAAGACTTTGAGAAGCCTGAAATTAGGGTGGTCCACTATAGACCCCTCTCCCTTAATGAGAACATTACCAGACATTAAAAAAAAAATTAACAAGCTGCAATCTTAATAGGAAAGAAGGTCAGCGCCAAATCTAAAGTAGAGGAATGCAAATCGATGGAAGAGAAAAACGATACGTTGCTAAACCAAATGAAAGCGATCGGTGGTGGGCATGGAGAGAGATCCGATGCCAGCAAGATAGAGGAGCATTTTTAAAACTCTGGAATCAGCAAACAAAAGAGTGAGAAAGTGAATGTGGCGTGAAGGGTAGAGGAGCTGCGCAGAAAACTACAACAGAAAGGCTGTGAAGAAAGCAACAGGTCGCGAAGGTTAGGAGACTGTAGGAGAGAAGAGGGGGCGGCAGCCTTGAACCACATAACAAAACAACCTGCTTAAAATTGCAATCCAGAGAGAATTAAATACAAAGTGAGAGAGGAGTATAGCTAATGAAGAAGAATGAAGCGGCGAACTGCGCCACATCAGGTAGAATATGTGTGAAGAAAAACTAAAAGAGGAGTCCAGCTGTGGAATGGGAGTAATCTGGAAACCATAAAGTAGAGCCATGAATTCAAGTGTAGATGAGATCAAAATAGAGAAGCAGCGCCGTGACTTAAGAGGAGAAGTCAAGCATGAAAAGTGAGAATCTGGCAGATTTTAGGATTTAAAAAAATAAAAACACATGAATTCCAGATCTTGGGCGGACAAGTGAAGAGGTGGTAGTGAATATTGAAATAAGGAGTGTAAATTGTAGACCACAGCCATGAGCAGGTTGGGTCTAAGGCTGGAATAGAAAAATCAGAGACGGTTGTGGCAGAATAAAGCCTGAAGAATAGAGAGGAGTTTACATGAATACTTGTAGGTCCAAAGTTATTTGTTGCTATTAACACATATTTGTGATAGGTGTTTTCATCACATGTACATTAAGATTTTTGGATTTATTATTATTTTCTACATGCTAAACATTTTTTGCATGATAAAAAATTGTTAGCATAGACGTAAATCACTAAGGTGTGTGATTTGAATTATAAATTTTTACCTTACAAAAAAAAATTTACTTCATTTGATTATAGATGTATCATAAATTATTATTGGCTAAATCGTAATTAGTTGTATGCCTAGAGTTGAACAATCATCAATAGAGATATTATTGAAAAAGTTATATTCAGAGAAATATTAGTAAACATAAGCGTTGTATTTGCAACATATGAGTACTAAAAAGTATATTTGGGGCAAACAAACATTTGACTAATTATTGAGTAGCACTAAATATTTTATGCATTTATGAATTTATAAGAAAAAAAATAAGGTCATTAGGGACAATAAAGAGAATATTAAAGTCACTAAATTTTCTAGTTATCCATAGTGTGTATTTATAGTAGGCCTATATAATTAGATTATATGAATAAAGGATTTTGAAAATATAATCCTACTATGTGTTTGTCAATGTATAATGTTGGTGTGTAATTTGTGCTTGCAATTCAGATTGGTTAATGTGGCAATTCACACTAGAAAAAATTTCTTGTATAATCTAGGTATTCAACCACTAGACTTGTCATTATATTTGATGATAGAATTTGATAATTATGTCAACATGGCATAAGGCATTAATAAACTAACACTTCTCCCTACTGTAATTATTACAAAGGTTAATCATACACAAATCACTATTAAAATGCAATGAGATATTTAACCATACATAAATCACAATACATAACATGTAAAAGGGACATAGATATGTCAAAATTGTAGAGAGGGTAGGTTTCATACTAAGTGTGATCTCAAGAGTTAAATTATATGTCAATTGGTTGACAGTATTGTCAAAATTCTCATTTGAGAAATACTCAAATGCTATATTCAAATTTCCTTAAAAATATAAAAAAATGAAGAAACCCAGTTACAATTCTTGTCAAGTTAATCAACAATGAACGAATCCAAAACATTATATTATGTATGTGATGACTTAATAACTATTATTGAAGCAATGTAAGAATCTTAGTAAGTAGGTTGAATTTGGTATTTACTTTTACTTATATTTTGAATATCTCTTTAATTTTTCTTATATTGTTTATCTATATGACTCAAAATATTGTTATTCTATAAAAATGTGACATCAAAACTTAATATATCTATTATTTTGGGCATAAGGTAAATTCACCACGGTACAAAAATTCACCCTCATGACAAATTCCCCACCAGCAATTCACCATTGCAGAAAACTAACTACTTTAATATTTTTTTGTAATGAAGATAAAAATTATTAAATAATATTAATGCCCTTTGAACTAGGAGTAATACTACTACAAAATAACATTATTTCCTTAAAAACAACAAAAATATAATTATTTATATTACTAAATTATATTACAACGAAAAAAATTAATTAATTAATAATGTTACAACTAACTTAGTAAACCTATTATAAACCTATTATATGCATTGATAAAACATTTACTCGAAAAACTCTACACACATATAGCGTGTTGAGAATCGTTTCATTTAATCTCTCTTCCACACATATAGCGTGTTGAGAATTCTTCACGCATATGATCGATGGCTGCCAATGTACATAGACAGCTTTTTCACACAAGCTGCACCACTGTCACCGTACGTTCAAGCTTTCATGCTGTTTGTGTGAGTGTATTCGGCTTTTCCTTTAGTATGAAACTGATTGAATTGATTTCTAAATCCTTTGTAGTTTCATTCTCAATGAGTTCTGATCACTTTTGTTTGAGCTGCTCATTACATTAACATGAATGGCACTCCTAACATTCAAGGACGAAACAGGTCTGTTCTTCCATCCTGTAAAATTCTCTCCTCCTATCCTCTTAAAGACATGATTAAGAAAGAATGTTGGCTAATTGTAGTTGAGAATTGCTTCATTGTGAGTAGCTTAGCGATTCTCCTTTTTCTTCTGTATTTTTTAACATATTTTATTGTGGTGATTGATGGAAATAAAAAGAAGCATTTATTGTGTTAGTTGATGGAAATAAAAAGAAGCATTATTTGTGCTGGTTGATGGAAATAAAATGAAGCATTTGAGCCAATGATTGATGGTATCTTTCGAGCACTTTATGCCTCTATTAACAAGTCTAACTTCTAGCTAGTAGTTCAAAATATGTTTCAATTTACATAATGTAAGTTTTTCTAAACACATTTTATCCTCTTTTAATAGGTGGGACAGAGAAGCCAGTGGAAGAAGTGTAGGGTATGTTTGAAATCCTTAAAAGCTCACCACTGGCTGCATCCTTAGAAAGATAATTACTGAGCTGCAGTTATTTATGGATTTGGAGGCATTTGCGTAGGGTATGTTTGAAATCCTTAAAAGCTCACCACTCGTTGCATCCTTACAAAGATAATTACTGAGCTGCAGTTATTTATGGATTTGGACGCATTTGCGTATCAACAGCTTCTGAGTGAGTCCACAATACTTGGAAGGCTTGGAAGGCATCCTGAAGGTAGCAAAATTCTTGTAACAACACCCTCTGTGAGGAAATCCTATCTTCAAAATTCTTGTAACAACAACCTCTGTGAGGAAATCCTATCTTCTCAAGGCTCAAAATTTTTTTCCAAGGTTAAAGATTGAAAAAAAAAATTAGGGAGAATCTTAAGGATTTAAAGGTTCCTTAAATGTTTGTGATCATAATGTCAACTATATTGTATTACATAACAAAATATTTGTCTATCAAATGCTTTCATAAACAAAAATATTATTTCAATCTATAAGTAATTGAATTATAACCATGTTGAAGATATATATTTTAATTTGAGAATTAATGAATTGTTCAACAAAATCTAACTACAAATATAAATTATTTTTGTAAGATAAAAGAAAAAATATTACTATGAAAATAGATAATGGATTTCAGTAAATTATTCTATATTATACTTTTTATGAAATTTATTGTGGATTTTATATTATAATTTTATAAATATTTATTATCTATTTTTAGTAATTTGTCACTGTTTTATATTTATTTTAAAGTTTTATATATTATCCATTCACTTCTGAAGATTAATGTATAATTTTAAATCTTATAAGAGAAGTAATTGTGAAAACTTAGAGCTATATCATGGGTTTAATATTTCAAATAGAAATGAAGACATATATATATATATATATATATATATATATAAACACTTCTTTTAGCTTTAGCTATTGCAATGAATAGTTAACAGGCTCATTTGTGATTTTGGTATGCAAGAAAAATTTGTTGGAGGGTGAGGCTTATTATGGGGAGAAATATTTAATTTATAGATTTAACTATTTTAAGCCCAGTCTCATTGACCTCTACCATTGCTTTTCAGTGAATTGGCATTCTCTTATCAATTCTAACATTTAGATTTGCCCCTCTGCTAAGAAAATTTTCATTGTGGTATTTGATTCACCCTTTCATATAGATGTTGGAAAGATGTGCTAGATGGGAGACTATGGTTGTGGGTTACCATACCCTAATAATCAAGCCTTAATTTCTCTCATTCAACCTTACAAATGATTCAA
This sequence comes from Sequoia sempervirens, assembly GCA_007258455.2. Lineage (NCBI taxonomy): Eukaryota > Viridiplantae > Streptophyta > Pinopsida > Cupressales > Cupressaceae > Sequoia > Sequoia sempervirens. The sequence goes on from VDFB02271358.1 coordinate 5,199,226, forward strand.
CATAAAATTATCTTGGATCAAATGTATTACCTTCCACTCTACTTTTGGTTATATTGCTCTTATGATGCTCTATATAATGTGTTGGGGAGCTTTCTAAAGGTTGATGTGGCTACTAAAGCTTTGTCACATATATATTTTATACGTGATTAGTGGATTCTAATATCTTATAGGTTATTCTCATATAAATTCCTATACATGTGAAGGATTGATCTCATTTTTAACTTCTTGAATCTTACAAGTTTTTTTCCTTCCTTTGTCACTAGGTTTTTTGCTCGTAGTGATTTGGTTTTGAAGTGCCCTCATTCTAATTGTGTGGTTTTATTAAGACTTCTTGGTGGCAGAATGATCTTCCCCACTATTTTACTATTCATCACCCTCTTATTCATGATTCAAATACACCATATCTCTCAAGTTGTGCTACTATCCAATATGTGCTTGTTGGATTTTGTAGTCCTTATTGAATTCTTCAAATATTGTGATAGTTCATTCTAACTTTTTCATACATGTCCCTATGATTTTGAAATAATTATTATGGAAATCTCTATAATTATGTAGATATGCATCCCTCCAAGGCTGTTATTATGTTTCCTTTATATCATGAGGTGCCTGCTATTGAGAATATGGACACAAGCTATCTTCCTTTAGCATGTCTTGTTGTATGGATGATAGTGATAGAACTTCCAAGATAGCCTTTCAAATGAAGTGGAAAGGCTAATGAATTATTAGTTTTAGTGTATCCTAGGTTTTATTTACATCATGAACACCTAGAAATAGAAATATTGAATTATTTAGACCTATTTTTCAAGAATGCTTTTGAAATAAAAATATCTTCATCAAATGTAAAATACAAGTAAATATTAAAGTAGATCCACTCTCATGTGAAAGGATCAAGATATAAGTGTAACCATGAATTTAGCCATGGAAAAGCACCAAAAAAAGAAGAAAATATGTAAAAAAATGTGGGAATTATTGACAATGGAAAAGGGAGCATGTAAAAGTATGAATTAACAATTCTACATTCACGCATTTTATGTTGTTACTTTTAATTGAAATGTCCAATTTTTTTTTAATAGAGAAAAAAATTATAATAATATATAAGAAATGGAATTCTAACCACATAATAGGTTTTCGAAGATACATATTTTAATTTAAAATTTAATTAAGTATCCAATAAAATGAAACTACAAAAATAAATTATTGTTTTGAAGATAAAAGAAATAAAATAAAAATAAAAATAGATAATAGATTTTAATAAAATATTATCTAGTAAGTTATTATATATTATAGATCTTCTATATTTTATTGAGTATTCTATATTATAATTTTTATAAATATTTATTATGTACTTTTGGTGATTCATTATTTCCTTTGATTTGGAGGTTGTATATATTATTCATTCAATCGATGAAACTAATATTTAGACCTTCAAATTTTACAAGATAAGCCACTTTCAATGATAATTAAGGAAATACTAGAATTATATCATGGTTTTCATACATTAAATAGAGATGATGAAAAGAAAAAATAAATATAAAATAAATAATTACAATAAATTAATATATCAAAACTTTTTTTCTAACTTTATGTACTATAATCAATGAATTATATCTATATCTAAGAAATGAAACCTTGACAATAAATAAGATGGGAATAAAACAATGACATTTCCACTTCCACTCTTCTTTTTTCTTGTGTCCTACCTATGACTTATCTATATGATTTTCTATCACTGCATCCATTCTTCTCATATGTTCTATATGTGGGTAAAATATGTTTCTTTTATGTAGCATCAAGAAGTTTCTCTAATTAATGTGGATTCTAGTTCTAGCCTTACTATAATTTTTGTTGATTATGTGCAAAAAATTATTGTAGTTCATGGCCCCAATTCTCCTTATATTCCCTCCCTTACCAATTCCTTTGAATTTGGTAGGCTCGACACAAAGATTGGTGTTACCCTTGGTTTATCTATGGCTATGGTATGAGGGCAAGATGTGTTGGATGGTGAGGCTTATTGTTCCAAGAAAGGCTTGATTTATATATTTGGCCATTTTTATCCTAGTGTTCCTGACCTCCATCATTGGATTTCAACGGATTAGTGTCCTCTTATCAAGGATGACCTTGAGATTTACTTGCATACCAAGATTTTTTCTTTGGTATTAAACTCAACCTCTAATAGAGATGTAGTATTAGAAGAGAATGTTTGGTTTTAGGTTACTATTATATAATTCTAAGGTCCTTTTTCTTCTTCATCATCATTAATCAATCTCTTAAAATATTTCTATTTTTGATAAAAACGTCTAATCTCCCATCCTAGTTTTTGAAAGATTCCTATTATGAGGCTATTGGTAATGCACTTGGGTATTTTATAAAGGTTGGTGTAGGTAATATAGCTTTCTCAAAAATTAATTTTATCTTATATTGGTAGATATTGATGTCTCAAAGGATTTTTTGATGGAATTTATTTTACAGTTGCATAAATAGTCTTAAGGTTTAGCTTCTTAAATCTTACAAATTTATTTTCTTCTATTCTAACTAGTGTTTTTCCAATTTTCATTTGGTACTAGACTAACTCGATTCTAGTTGTGTAGTTATTTGTATTACTTCCTTGTGGCAAGATCCTCTTGCACACTAGCTTACTATTAATGACCATCTTAATCACGAAATGGATTTTTCATTTTTTTTTAATGGTTGTGTTGTAATGTGATCACTCCTATAGATTTGTTCAATTGTAATCATGGTTTATCTTGAGTCTATTATGCATGCTCCCATGAGTTTTATATTGATATATTTTATCTCTAGGATGTAGGAAAAATGGATCTAGGATCTAAATCACACTTCTTCTAACATCACAAGGGAGAGAACTAAAATTTATCTCAACACCTTTTTGGCTACTAACCTCAATAGAAGAGATAGAACAAGGTTTCAAACCTAGTATAAAAAAAATTATTGATACTAATTGGTTTATTGTTAATTGATCTAATGAAAAAAATGTAGCAAACTATTTTTTTTATTGAAAACACTTGATAGTGAGATAGTAATAGAATTCAAAAAAAGAAGAGTACAAAAAAGAGGAACCTAGTATATAAATCTAAGCTTGAAATGGCTAGAAAGGGGTGAACATGGTAACCTAGACCAAGAAATGAAGATATTGAGAATTAGAATTTGTATCCCTATTGGTCCTTATTTTTAGGTTCTCCACTTCTAGACTCAATGTCAGAACCTCATCTATAACTAAAAATCCACTTTCCTTAACTTTTTGGCTTGTAGGACTCGAATTATTGAATGAAAAAATTAGTTCTTCAATACTCTTTGAATTTACTTCAAATCTATAACCTACACACAAGAAAGAGGGGAAATGGTTGTGTTTTATAGGGGCTTTCCTATATAAAAACTATTTTTCAATATTTCTACCTCCACAACTCCTATGATGATCTATGAAAGAGATATTATCCTTAGTTAGGAAAAGGATAAATGATAAAAAAGTGGCAATTTAGGAATTATTACAACTTACCACATAGATCTTGATGCAGATGAAAAGAAAAGAAGCTCTCTCCTTATTCCTCTATATTCAATTCCAATTATCTTTCACTAGACACAAGCAATGTTCTTTTGATCACTATGTCATCTTCAAATTCAATTATAAAATTGAAGTTATTTGTGACATCACTTGTCAATTCAAACTCACTTTGATAATTTTATTTCTCAAATTCATCATTCAATTTAAAATTGATACAAAATTAATGGAAGCAAGAAAATTTTATTAAAATGATCATTTCCACAATCTTGCATTCATAGAACAACTAAACTTCAATGTATCTAAATTTTCCAATTATCTATTCTAATTTCTAGTTAACTTTAATTTATCTTTGACTACCCTCATGTTGGATTCTTTCCACCATTCTTAGTGAAACATGTTCATCTACATTCAATTGAGATATCATCTACCCTTTACAGGTGTCACCCTTCACGATGGTTTGCTCTGAAATTTGGTAACATGCACACTCATTTAAAGAATCATTAAAACACAATCCAATCTCTATTGAATTCTACCTAGTCTCTGCTCACAATATCATTTGCTTGACCCATGCAATTATTATTTTAGTTTAAATCTCTTTCCCAAATAAATTGGTATGGCCCCTCAAACACCTCAATCTAGATTTTATTTGAGTATTTTAATTCTACTCATTTCTTCCACTTTTGGCTCAATTTCTCCTCTTGAGATGAACTCTATTTTATTGATCACTTAGAAATTCTAATTATAAGCTCTTCTTATCCTCCTCCAAACTATTATGCAACCCCTATCCATCTCTTTCCCTATGCACAATCCCTTCACTCTCTCTTTTCTATTTTATTCTTGTAGCATCTATTCCTTATTACTATTTCATATTGCAACTACCCCATTCATTATTATCTTCCTATAAGGTGTCATCTTCACATTATTTTTTTAACATAGCCTTTAATTCTTCTCCTCTAGCCATGAATTTCCATTTTCAGCTTAGTATAGCCTTCTTATTTATGCTTTATTTCCAAAGGAAGGAACCATCTCTATATTTTATTTCTATTTAGTCTTCCTCTACCTTCATGTCATCCCTTGTATTCTAAAGATGGGTGTTTCCTTCTCCTCTTCACACTATGTTACCCTTCATTTTTCTATTTTTTTTAATCTTCTATGTCATGACCTTTTGGTTATTTCTACAAATTTGAATAGTTAAAAGTGGTAATTGGGATTTCCATTTTAGTTGCTCTTCAATGACTTCCCTATATTCATATGTTAATCAATATAGAAAATGAATTTATTTAAGCCAATTAATCAAGAAAAAATAATAAGAATAGTTTCCACTAGTGAGAGAAAGAATAATAATTCACTCATTGAAACAATCAACAAGTTCCAGAACTAGCATAAATTATTGATAATTGATAATCGAATCTAGATTATAAAATTGCACTATGAAATTTTGTCAATTAATTACAATAATGTCAATCAAATTCTGTCACATCAACCACTAAAACCCAAATAGAAATGCACACCAAAACAAATTCCAAAACCAAAATGTCAACTCAAGATGAAACAGTTTTCAATTACTTTGGATTACACCTATACCTAGATGCTAATGCATCAAACAAGTTAGGTAGGAAATTTATGAGAATAGTCTCACAAAAAAGGATTTGAGTGATAGGATCACCATTTTAGATTGTAGGAAATCTAAACAAACTCCATTTTTATAACAAGTGCACCAAATTATTATTTTTTTCCTTCTCTTCCAACATCTCTCTGAAACACTCACCTTCTTCCTCTAATAATGATGCACCATCTTCTTGCTACCCCTCATGGACACATGTAGACCATGAAATAACCTCCTTCGTGCCAAATACTATCCACTCTTATCTCATCCTTGGTGTGATCCAACCCAGCGTAGATCAACCACCTCCACCAAATTCCACATGCATCATCCTCCATAATATGTTCAAGAAAAAGTGCAACATCTAAAACATATTTTTGTTCTTTATCCATCTCTCCTTCTACTATATTATCTAAAAACTATATATCATCTTCATAAAACAAATTTACCTCAGCTACAACATGAATTTTCATTGTGACATCTTCCACAGCCTCATGAGTTGCAACATTCTTTTCTTCTCCCTTTGTTGCAACAATGAGCTTTGACATACACTCTTCTTCAATTGCCAACATTTGTGCTAACAAATAATAATCTTCTCCATGCTCTACTTCTACAACCACTTCCTCATTTTATTTCATCTTCATTTCTTCTATAAGGGTCACTCTCACATCTCTCTTCTTCTCACTTCTCTTCACTATTGTCCTCTCATCTTTTCCAATACTCTTTTTCCAATTTCTCAATCCTATCCTAGATCTTCCCCACTTCCTCACTAACCATTTTACCATCTCCTCAAACTTTCCATTCTCCACTTATTCCCAATATCATCCCAAAACCAAATTCACACATTTCTCCTCCTAACCCATCTCATCTTTGTCTACTACAATCGCACAAGTCAACTAACATACTCTACATCTCCATAACTTGTCTATCTCACCTCTCAATTTTTCATGACTCCTTGCACACCTAAAACAATTCTCTCAAGCTTCTCAAACAAATCTACCACTTCACATACTCTTTTATGTGCAAATTGCCTCACATTTGGCGATCTATTTACACAATTCCACCTGCAAGTCCTAGTGTAGATTGCCTCATATTCGGCGATCTCTCCAGACACTCAAGGTCGCTAGCTTTGATTCTAATTGACGTAGATGAAAACAAAAAAATATCTCTCCTTCTTCTATATTCAATTCTAATTACCTTTCACTAGACACAAGCAATGTTCCTTTGTTCATTATTTCATCTTCAAAGTTAATTACAAAATTGAAACTTATTTGCAATGTCTCTTGTCAATTCAAACTCACTAAATGATAATTTGATTTGTCAAAATCAACATTCAATTTAAAATTAATACCAAATTAATGGAAGAAACAAAATTTTATTAAAATGATTATTTCCATAGTGTTACATTTATAGAGCAACTGAACTTCAATGTGTCTACATTTTCCAATTATCTATTCTAATTTTTTATATCCATAATTTATCTTTTACTCCTCTCGTGTTTGATTATTCCCACCATTCCTAGTGTGGCCTATTCATTTGTATTCTATTGAGATATTAGATGTCTTTTATAGGTATCATCCTTCATGATGGTTTTCTCTACACTTTGGTGACCTACACACTCATTTCAAGAACCTTTAAAATCCAATTCAATCTCTATTAAATTCTACCTTCTCTCTACTCAAAATTTCATTTTCTTGACCCATGCAATTTTTATTTTAGTTTAAATCTCTTTCCCAATGGAGTGGCATGACACCTCCAACACCTCAATCTACATTTCATTTGAACATTTTAACTTTTCCCATTTCTTTCACTTTTGGCTTGATTTCTCCTCTTGAAATGCACTCTATTTTATTGAACACTCTAAAATTTTAATTAGAAGCTCTTCTCATCCTCCTCCAAGCTATTATGCAACCCCTATACCCCTCTTTCCTTCTACAGAGTCTCTTCACTCTCTCATCTCTAATTTAATCTCTTAGCATTGAATCCTTATCACTATTTCATCTTGCAGCTATCCCATGCATTATTGTCTTCTTGTAAGGCACCATCTTCACTTTCTTTCTTTTTAAGTACCTTTAATTCTTCTCCTCTGGCTACAACCTCCCATTTTCACCTTAACCTTCTTATTTATGCACAATTTCCAAAGGAAGGAATCATCTCTATAAAAAAAAAAAATCTTTCATTTTTAGTCTAAACCTCTACCTTCACATCATCCCTCTATATTCTAAAGATGGGTGCTACCTTCTCCTCTTCATACTATGTGACCCTTCATATTTATGCAAAGTTTTAATCTTCTATGCCATGACCTTTTGGATATTTTTGCAAATTTGAATAAGTTAAAAAATTAATTGGGATGTCCATTTTAGTTTCTCTTCAGTGATTTCCCATATTCATTCGATGTTTATCTATATACAAAATGACTTTATTAAATTCAATTGATCAAGAAAAAATAGTTTACACCAATTAGAGAAAGAATAATATTTCACTCATCAAAACAATCAACCTTCCAAAACCAACATAAATTCTTGACAATTGAGAACTGAATATGAATTATAAAATTGCACTATGAAATTTTCTCAATTAACGATAATAATATTGATCAAACTCCATCACATCGACCACTTAAACCCAAATGGAAAAGTGTACCAAAAAAATTCTAAATCCAATATATCAACTCAAGATGGAATTTTTTTTGGTTGATGTTGATTCCTCAGTGACCTTCAAGGAGAATTGGATACTTGATTTCCAGTCCTACAATTTTTAGGACTCACAAAATCAATAGAAATGAAACATAAAAAAATGTTGCAAGAGAATTTAGGGAAAGAGCAATCTGCATTAATAAAATTGTTGCATCTTCAAATTTTTTTAGTCCACCAACAACTTTATTGTGTGAGTTTTCAAATGATGATTATTTCATCTATATATTATAAATAATAACTCTTTCAAAAAAGTATAATTTAAGAGGAATCAAATGCTAGTTAAACAAGATACTTTGAATGAGATTCAACAGAAAAAACATTAGTAAAAATAATAAATTTAAAAATAAATTATAGATTGGGGGCACCTAATGGAAACAAAGGAAAGAGATATTTTAAAAGAAAAAAATGTGAAATACATATTTGAGGAGGCATAGGGTTATGGCTTTATAAGTTGGAATTTTATATTTTTAAAACTAAAAAAATAAATGTATATGAGAGAAATTAAAATGTTCAGGGCAAGACATTAGGAATGAATGGGCAACAGGAAGATTAAAAATTCTAGATTGAAAGATAATTTCCACATGATTGAAGAAGGGGTCATGGTAGAGATTTAGTGGGTAAAAATATTGTTAGTAAAAGGACACACAACTGGTAAGGAAAAGAGTAATCACAACATACATTAAAGGTAAGTTTAAATGTGTCCATTTGCATAGTGAAATAAGGAGGAGTCTCAGAGATGGATCATGTGAATTTGATAAAGGGTAAATAATCATTGAAATTAAATACATATTGCATGTAAATGGGGGTATTTGATGGAAGTAAAAGGTCGAGCCTCTACTACATATTGGGGTAGATTTAAAACAATAGATTTTAAGTGTGTTGGTGAACATCATAGAGGAAGAGGTAGCTAGTAAACAAAGGTAAAAGGTGTGGATAGAGGGAACACAACAACATAGTGGAGAGTAGAAGCCACATAGAGGATATTGGATAGGAAGTATACCATAGGCAAAGGAATGCCACATTATATGGCAATGAATTTTGAAATATAATAGAAACAAACATGTGTGTGGAAGAGGAGTAATGATGAATGAGTAAAAATAGAGATCCAATACAGGGATAGGGGGTCAAGCCCCATGAATTGGGAAAATTAAATAAATGAAAGAAAAGGTAAGAGAAGATTAATGAGAGAATTTCTCAGAAAAATAATTTGATGAAAGTTAGATTGTAATAAGTGTATGTAATACTGTAAGGTTGAATAGTAATAATCAAAATTGAGCTGCTATCATTGTGTTCTTGTGATTTTTAAATTAATGTGATTGATAAATGCAATTGTCAATTAGATTTGTTTTTTTTAGAGAATTGTGCAAGCCTGATAAGGCTTGTGAGTGGAGAGATTTTTTCCTACAAGGGTTGTAAGAAATTTCCATTGCATATTATGGTTTATTATGTGAGGGGGGTACCCTCTACATCAATTAGTATCAGTAACTCATATTCCTAAGCATGTGGACAAACTCGAGAAAATGAGGCAGTCCACACCATGACTTGTGGGTAGAGAAAAGTGAGAAAGAAGTTGAGAAGAAGCTCATGAAGGTTGTTACAAGTAAGAGGAGTCTTAAGTAGCAAGTGATCTTGAAGCTTGAAAATATTTTTTTTTGTAGATTGAGTGTGATGATAGATTGCATGAGGTGAGAATTGTGGATGATTGTATCAGAAAAAATGGGATGGGTCATGAGGAGAACCATGCAAATTTTCTTTTGGGAGCAGTATTGGGAGGAAGTAGAGACTGAGAAATTATAGAAGATGGGACAGATGGTCCATGAGGAAGTGGAAAGATCAAGGAAAGGATTGAGAAATGGGAAAAGAGTGTTGGGAAGAGTGAGAGGAAATTGGTAAAGAGGAGCAAGAAGAAGATCAAGGACAACAACTTGATTTGGATGTAGAAAGATGAGAGAGAATCCCCTACCAAAGAAGTTGCAGTGAAGACATGCCATGTGGAAGGCATGAAGGAATAGGAAGAAAAGAAGGTGAGTAGAAAAGATTTCATAATGAATGGTGAAGAATTTTTGTTAGCAAAAATCCTATCGATTGAAGATGACTGGATGTCTAAGCTTGTTGTTGTGGTGAAGGGATGAGAAAAAAAAATTGTAGCTAGGAATGAAGATGAGTTAAATTAGTTTTATGATGTTATTTTTTTTCAAATAAGATGGTAGAAGGGGAGATGTGTATAGAGCAAGATCATGTTGTAAATGTTGTGTGGTTGTGAAAAGAAATGGTAGAGGTGGTTGGTATGCATTAGTTCAAAACCCATGAAAGAGAAGAGTGAGACAGAGAGAATTTGGTGGAGGAGGTTGAATTATGGTGCACATAATTCCATGAGGGGGAGAAGGAAGAGAATGCAGTGTTATCAGAGGAGGATGATGTGTGCTCCAAAGATGTGCTAGAAGATGTGGAATAAATAGTTTTAATGCACATTCTACAGTGAAGGAATTCACTACAAGTTGGTTACAACCTAGAAGAGTAGTTTGACTATACAAATCCATCATTGTGAGCCTATGGTCATAATATTTCTACTTTGTGTGTCTGATACATAGGATCATCTGAGGAATGAGCAATCTGCATCAACAAAATTCTTGCATCTTAATTTTTTTTGAGTCAATCAACAACTTTTTTGTTTGAATATTCAAATGATGATTGTCTCTTCATATATATATTATAAATAATTGGTATTTTTGAAGAATATAATTTAAGAGGAATGAAATTTCAATCAAAGAGGAGACTTTGAATAAGAGTCAGCAGAAAGGGAAATAGTAAAAATAATAAATTTAAAAATAAATTACAAATTAGGGGCACATAATAGAAATAGAGGAAAGAGGCATTTAAAAAAGTAAAAATGTGAAATGCATATTAGAGGAGGCATAGAGTAACACCATTATAAGTTCGAATTTATAATTTTAAAACTGAAAATAACTGCATAGCAAAGAAATTAAAATGTTAAGGGGAAGGTATATGAAGAGGCATTGGAAATGAAGGGATAGTAGAAAGATAAAAAATACTAGATTGGAAGATAATTTCCATTGAGGAGGATGCCATGATAAGGGGGGATCATGCTATGTGATTGAAGAAGGGGTCACATTAGATATTTAGGGGGAATAAATATTGTGAGTAAAAGTCCATGCAATGAGTAAGGATAAGAGTAATTGCACCATACATTAAAGGAAAGTTTAAACGTGTGTAGTTGCATGGTGAAATGAGGGGGATTCTTAGACATCGAGCATGTGAATGATCTAGAGAGTTTATCATTATTGAAATTGAATATACATTGCATGAAAATGGGGAGATTTGATGGGATTAAAAGGTTGATCCTTTGTTGCATATTGGGACAATTTTAAAACAAAAAATTTTAAGTGTGTTGGGGTGTAACATAGAGGAATAGATGAGTAGTAAATAGAGGGGAAAAAGTGAAAATAGAGGGCACACAACAAAATAGTGGAGAGTAGAAGTTGCATAGAGGAATTTGGATAGGCAACATACCATAGGCAGAGTCATGCCACATGATATGGATATAAATTTTGAAATGTAATAAAAAATAACCTATGCATGGAAGAGGAGTAAAGATGAATGAGTAAAGATAGAGATTCAATGTAAGGAGAGGGGGTCAAGCCCCTTGAGTTGGGAAAATAAACAACTGAGAGAAAAGGTAAGAGAAAATCAAAGAGGGAATTGCCTGGACAAAGAATTCGATGAAAGGTAGATTGTAATAAGTGTATGTAATATTATAATGTTGAATAGTAATAATAAAAATTGAGATACTATCATTGTGTTATTGTGATTTTTAAATTAACTTGATTGACAAATGAAATTTTCAATTCAAGTTATTTTTTGTCTAAGAATTGTGCAAGCCTAATAAGGCTCATGAGTTGAAAGATTGTCATTTGCATCAAGAGGGTTGTAAAAAATTGCTAGTTCAAATTATTTTATTTTTTGTGAGCTGAGTACCCTATACAATAAAAAATGACATGAAGACATGATGCATTGCTAACCTAATGTTTGACTAAAATAATGTTGTTATAATTCTACAAATTTTTCCCTTGATTTCTTGATTTCTCAACTCAAAATGCTAGGATTACTTATAAATTTTCTAAGCTTTCAAAAGATGAAAAAGACTTCAATTTATATGCAATTCTTTAATTTCCCATAAATTAATTACTAACAATTGAGAAATAATTTTAAATTTCTAAATGTTAAAATGCCATCACTGAAATATTTGAATTGGGGCCAAAATATGCAAGAAAGGGGTGCTAGAGCCATAGTCCAAACCTATTTTGGGGATTTAAGTATTGGTAAATAAATATTAACTCATTATTCAAAAATAAACTTCAATTTTTTTTAAGATTATTATAAAAAATGAAAATTAAATACAGAATTGGGTCTAGGGACATAAGGGGTAGCTAAACCTAGAATGAAATTGTCAAGGGTGACAATTTATGACATTATATTTAGCCCCCACTTTAGTGAGAGTGTGAGTGTATGCTCATTCTCACACTAAAGTAAGGATAAACCATGAAGGGTTTGATTATCCAAATGTTAAAGAGGTAGGAAGACATCAAATCTAGGGGATGAGCTAGTCCTTAGGCTCAAGATCTTATGGAAAAATAATGTAAGGAAAAGGGAACACACACACATCAAGTGTAATGCAGCACAAAAAACATGAAGCATATACAATAAAGACACAAAATGTAACATAATGTAAGCACTGCATATTGCAATCACAATATAGAAACATAATGCAAACACACAAAGGACACAAGGTGTACACATAAAAAACACAACATAAACAATAACACATAGGGTTAGAAGACTAAATAAGATTCATGTTGATAAGGTAAAAATACCTCAATCTTAAATTTATCTAAAATACCAAACATCATTTATTGAATATGATTTTAGAAAAAAGGTTCTCCCATTAGGACTAGCAAGTTGAATTATGCTAGATCATTCATAAGATACATATATCTATTGTTGGAATTAAGCAACACTGAGAGGGGGGGTGAATCAGTGTTGTGCAGTTTTTAACTTTATTAATCTAATCTCTCAAGTACCTACAACATTCAATCAAAAGAAAGATGCATGAACATAAAAAATAAGCCACAACACCATAACATAAGGATTTTTATGTGGAAACCTTGTTAGGGGAAAAACCATAGTGGAGGTAAATCCACTATTTGAGTACTCAAATATAAATGTTTTACAAAATGGGAATGCACTTGCATTCAAGCACATTGCTTAAAGCTCACTGCTCAAAATCAGGAAGGCTCACTGCCTTACAAAAGATTCAAGAATTACATCAAAAAGGTTGAACTAAGAATGTATCATCTACAAATTCCTGATTATAGTTCCAGTTAGGCTCATGCATCATATTCTGGACCTTTTGTTTGATTCTTCATTTTGCTTTATTATGTCTCAATTCTGTTCACAAAATCCTTTATTGCACAAGTGAAACTATGCATAATTGCTCAACTGATCTTCTAACATTCACTACATACATCAACGCATCACAAAAACACACCAAAATGAAATAACCAATCTCTTATATATATATCTGCTACCAAGGATTCAATCACTATATGTCGGCTTCAATAAAATAGAAAATATTTACCAATTTTTGGCTCAAATCATGAATAAAATTTAATGTGCATCCACCAAAGTCAGCTATAGCATGGTGAGGACCCAAAAAAAAATATTCAATATGAAAATACACCAAATAATTTTTCCTTGAACATCCACAACATCCCATATTCACTTACTTGACCTTCTAGCACTATTGAACAAAAAATCAAATGACCGGATCTCCCAACTCATACACCACTTGATGCAACAGCAAAAAACTCAAGGATAATACATTCTAGATATCCATTGACCTTCCTTGAGATCCACAATCCAAACTAATAAACTAGTATATGCAAATAGACTAACAGCTTCAACTTCAAATGGATACCATGTTCTTTACTCTGCCTTCTGGTATGGTCAAATGTTGTAGTGCAGACTAGATCAATGACTTAGGTTGCCATCAATGACAATACCATAAGCCATATGCCAACAATCTCCCACTTTGGCATTGATCACAACACTTAGTGAAAAATGACTAAGTGTCAGAACCTTCAGGACTTCAAAAAGTCATAGCTGACAAAAACTCCCCCTAAATTTAATATGGCATTTTTCACCACTCTCTCTCCCCCTTTGACATTAATGAAAAAAAGATAATAAAATATTTGTCTCTTCCCCTATGAAGTGTAATAAAAAACTTACTGATGCAAAAACTGATTCAAACATTTTGAAGAAATACAACTGGTACTTGTGTTAGAAAATTATTTTGTACTTTTCCTTCATCTCCAAAATTCACTTCTTTCATGCTTCTACTGCAATCCCATTGATTATGATCATGTTGTTGTTTTCAAATGTTTGGTTCATAATCTTGATGAGGGATTCTAGAATGGTGATGCCTTCTTCTAATATTTCTCCTTTCCTCAATATCTCAATCAATTGTTCCAGCCTACATTCTATTAAGTCCTTGACTTTCTAGAAGGTGTCAACAATCCTGTTCCTAGTGTTCTAAAAATATGTATGCTTTGACTGCAATTCCTTAGTCCTTTTCTTAACAGCGCCATCTTGATCCTGAAACATGTTAAATTTTGTTCAATACTATTCGGCTCTATTTCAATTTGTTCTAGGTTTTCTTTGTACTTGTTGATTGCATGATGCCATCGAAGACAACAGTTATAGATTTTGTTTGCTACACTTATGCATTTCCTTAATTGATTTATGTTCCTTTTTAGTTTGGTAAGTGAAAAATTGTATTGCTTCTTCAGGTGCAGGATTACTTCTTCTTCTTCCTTGTTCTGAAACTCAGAGTCCATGATTTCCTTGATGCATTCAATCATCTCTTTGGAAACGTATTTTGCAAACTCTCTAATTTGATATGGTTATCCACAAGATGAGCACTTAGTACATTTAATATCATGTCTTGCTCATATCAAGGTCTGATAGACCATATGTTTGCAATTGTTTTCATTCCATCTTCCTCATGAATAAGCTGCATTAGCTCTTCTTTGGTTAAATCACCTTCTCCTTCACTTTCTTCTATCACTTCCTTTTCTTGTTCCAGTTTGGTTTTTTTCAGTTCTTTTCCTATGGTTTTCTCAGTTTATTTATTAGATTCCTCATCTAGTATGTCCATAATCAGTTGATCTTTTCCTTTCCCTTCAATTCTTGGATTCTTGCATGCTGGTGGAGTACAAACAACAATTTCTTTTACTCTTTTCTTTTTTTCTCCATCTCACCAAAGGAGGAACCAACTTCAAGTGCTCTTACTAGAATGAAAATACCAATTGACCCAAACTTTCTTAGCAAACCCTTAAAGAAACTTTCGTATACTTCCAGTCATAGTTTTCCAAATTGTTAGAATATGTGTAAATCTACCTACAAACTGGTTCACTCTCTTCCCATACTACATTGTTGTTCAATGTTAAGCAATTCAGAAAATACATCATAAGGAATATAAAAAAAGTACCAAACCTAAAAGGGTAATTTTCCTTCTTTTTCAATTGCACGTTCTCTATCAGTTGATCTTTCAGTAATCTGCAAAGGTCAAAATCCTGATCTTCTATTATCATCTTGTGTGAAATGTAAACAACACCTTCCAAAGTTACACCTTCTCTATTTCTGAAAAACATTTTGTAGGATATTCCATGTGCAATGTACCTTGTCACTAAATCTCTAATTGTGGAGATTATCAATTCCCTTTGATCTCCAATTACTCCAATTAGGGTTTTGACTTCTTTATTTTTGATTGATTTCTTCCTTGGCACATCCCCAACTTTGCATAACCCTATTACAATTCCAATCACTTCTTTCGAGATGTCATTGGGTTTATCCAAAGTTAGAATATCATCATTCAATATGTCCAAAATAAACTTGACCATTTATGTTTTAACGAAATAGGGAAATTCACTCCAAATATCCAAGCTTTTATGTCTTGCTTCTTTTAGCCACTTCAATTCATCGTGCGACAACATGTTTCTTTCAGCTCTAATCTTCTCACTATTATACTCATCTAGTTTTATTATTTCTTTGATTTGTTCCATTTTACCTTCTATACACATGTCTTATAAATACTAGGGAAGTTCTTCAACCGCACACCAAATTAAACTAAAATTTCAATACAACTGAAGTACTTGATAGATTAGGGTTCTGCGATCAAGTACACTTTCAAAATTCTAATGCAAAATGCTCTCCTTCTTTTCTTTGATATAAAGTGGCAAATAAGGGTTTCAAGTTGCTTTTTATAACTCGTACACCTAAATTTTTTTGTAATAAATTATTTTTCCTTAACTTATCTAGATACCTTATTTCCATATACTATGAAAGATATCTCTTTTTCGAACCTTCAACTCAGCATAATACTCTTTCCAACTATTTCAACAACATTTATAGATCATCAGTGCAATCACTACATTCATCCACATCCCAGTGTCAATTACTAGTAGGGGGTTTGAAGGATTTTCTTGACAGCTCCCCCTAGGCTAGAGGCCTAAAATTAATTCCTGGAGGAATTAACAGAAGCAAGTTCTAGAGTTGGCTCATTTTTTGCAATAGACGAACTATTCTTCACCCATGTCTTCTTCATTTGATCTCTTATTTAATCCACATCAACTTTCTGCATATTTTTTCCTTTGTATGTCAGACCTCTTCTATCCATATTGTTATTTCTATAGAATCTTGTAATGTGATTGTATTTGTTGTAATTGAAACACACAACACTTTATTGTCCAGACCAATCATTCAATTGATTTCTTCTTGATCTGCACTAGTTAGCAACATTCCCAAGTCATCTACAGGTATAAAATTTTACATTTGTTCTATTAACAGAGTTGTTTGACATATTTTTGCATTCAATTGACTTATGACCAAACTTATTGCAATTGAAATACTGACCAGAGAATGATGGATCACTTGATTTCATTTTACTTCTATATTGAGCAGCCATATGACCAAATTTATTGCAAGAAAAATAGTATCCATTAAAATTTTGAGCATTAGGTTGTCTTATCGGATGCCTTTTTTCTTGGTTCATCTAATTTCCTTGCCTAAAAATCCTGTCTAGATCTAGAACTTTCACCTTTTTCATATCCAAGACCTCACTTGTCATTTCCATTCTTCTATCCTTGATTTAACTTATCAAGCTTAATTGACCTAATTTTGAACTTTTCTTTGTATTCATTTGTAGTAGTAAGTTCATCCCTGAGAATAAGAATCTATTTTTCAAGCTCTTCTTCATTGTTTCTGGATTGTTGTAGTTCAATGTCTAACTAAATGAAGTCTCTATTAATTTTCCTACATTCATCATATCTCTCTTTTAGGCACTAGACAAAATTTTCCTCATTCTCCTTACTTTCTTCAATCTCCTTAGTCATTTTCATTTCCATAGATTTCATCTCATGCTTTAGGGTAGCATTGTCTTTGGAAAGCTTTTCACATTCTTTAGTTATTTCCTTCAAGGTTTGATTCAGGTGAGCATCATCCATGCTTTTGCTCTCTTTTTGCTTAATCTAGTCATAGAGACCCTTTCTCTTCTCCCTAGATTTAACAATCTGATCCTTCAATTTTTGAATGAATTTCTTAGCATCCTTAAGATTTTCTTTCAATTCCCAGACTTCTACTTTAGGCTGATCAAGATCATTAAGCACCACCAAAAGCTACTGCTGAAGACTACCAAAGTCCATTACATTCCAAGACCACCTCAAGCAATTAAACTTATTATGAGGAACTTAGCTCTGATACCAATTGTTGGAATCAAACAACACTGAAAAGGGGCCCGGTGAAATAGTGTTGTGCATTTTTTAACTTTATTAATCTGATCTCTTAAGTTCCTACAACATTCAATCAAAAGAAAGATGCATGAACATAAAACAATAAGCCACAAAACCATAACACAAGGATTTTTACATGGAAACCTTGTTAGGGGAAAAACCACGGTGGAGGTCAATCCACTATTTGACTACTCAAATATAAGTGTTTTACAAAATGGGAATGCACTTGCATTCAAGCACACTACCTAGAGGTCGTTGCTCAAAATCAAGAAGGCTCACTACCTTACAAAATATTTGAATTACATCAAAAAGGTTGAACTGAGAAAGTAGCATCTACAAATGTTTGATTACAATTCTAGTTAGGCTCATGGATCAGATTCTGGCCTTCTATTTGATTTTACACTTTGCTCTATTCTATCTCAATTTACTTCACAAAATCCTTTATTGCACAAGTGAAACTGTGTATAATCACTCAAATGACCTTCTAACATTCACTACATACATCAACACATCAAAAAAACACACCAAAATGAAATAACTGATCTCTTATATATATCTACTACCAAGGATTCAATCACTACATGTCGGCTTCAATAAAATAGAAAATATTTACCAACTATTGGCTCAAATCATGAATAAAATTTAATGCGCATCCACCAAAGTCATCCATAACATAGTGAGGACCCAAAACAAAATCTTCAATATGAAAGTACTCCAAATAATTTCACCTTGAACATCCGTGACATCCCATATTCACTTAGTCAGCCTTCTAGCATTGTTGAACAGAAGATCAAACAATTGTATCTCCCAACTTGTACACCACTTGATGTGATGACACAAAACTCAACGATAAGACATTCTAGATACCCATCAACCTTCCCTAAGATCCATAATCCAAACTAATAAACTAGTAAATGCAAATAGATTGATAGCTTCAACTTCAGTTGAATACCCTATTCTTTACTCTATCTTCCGATATGATAAGATACTACAATGTGGATCAAATCAATCACTACAACAAATCCCTATTATTTTCTCCATCTTTTGCTTCCACCCACTATTTTAATGTAAATTTTTCCAATTTTTTGAAAACATGGGCGCTGTTTATTAGGATGGCGCCTTTTTTGGTATTTATTTGTGTCGATCAAGACAAGTCAGTACTAATTAAGGCACTAATTTGTGCCAAAAGTAGTGTCATAGTCAGCACCAATATTATCTCCATATGTGGTGCTTTCGTTAGCACCGCCCCTTGGCTCTAAGTTTAGCTTCGAGTTTAGCACCACTTTTAGCTCCAACTTTAGCTTTGAGTTTAGCTTTAGGTGTAGCACCAGTTTAGACACTCCTATGTCAAAGAGACTTATTTATATATCTCATCGACGATGTAAAATAGTGAAATGTCAACAAGATACGGGCATATCAATGAGAGAATCACTTATGTCACATTGACAAGATATATCTACAAGTTCTCGATGAAACATAACTCTTGGATATAATGAAGTAATGTCGATGAGACATTGAGATATTGGTAAGACAATATCTTCAAGTAATGATCAAAATCATACACCGCTATATCGTCAGGAAGGTGAGCAACATATGTGATAGAGTGATATACACTGCAACCCCGTGGCAGGAAGCCTTGAGCAAGGCGATGGTGCAGTAAACAATAGAAGGGAAGGGAAAAACCCCACCATACAATAGTCGGTATAATAAGAGACGGTGGTAGTACGGTAATCATGGCATCATTACAATTTATAGCACTAAATGTAGCAAATCATGTCAGTCACAATCCATTTGAATAAATAATGTAAGAAATCAAGAATATAGCCCACCAAAATACTGTAAAACTCTAATAAACATACTCTAAAAATTTTGTTGAAATTTTATTTTCAAGAATAGCCCACCAGAATGGAGTTTTCTTTTTAATAAACATACAATAAAACCTTTGTTGAAACCTTATTTTTAGGCATAGCTTTCCAAAATGGAGAAGTGTTTCAGTAAAGAATGGAAAAGAATGGTAAGGATATGTGTACATGATAGGAGGCATAGGATTCATTGTTATTTATCTCATTCCTGCTCTGATCAACAAGGGTTACAATGTTCACCCTATTTTTTGTAATCTAGGTATTTAATTGACATATGTTTGCATAATCTCAAAGTCCTTCAAATGCTTTTGAAGTATCAATTTATCCTATATACAGTTTAGAATGACTTATTTTAATTTAAAAAAATAAATCAGATGCTTTTGAAGTATCAATGTGGCCTATATATGGTTTAGAATAATTTATTTTAATTTTAAAAAAATAAATAAATGACATATTTTCCTATGATTAGATAATGTGGAGATCTCTTAAATCCTCCCTAGCACACTGTCCTCTTTCACACTGTGTTCATTACTCCAGCTTCTAGGGTTTTGTATTTGACATCTTTAATATCTTCATGATAGTGGCTTTTAAATAGATCTCAGTCTTTGCTTTAATCTTTATCATGTAACCCTTGAGTTCCATAATCCACCTCCAATCTCTTCTAAGAATGTTGTCTTAAGCTAGACTACATAGTATGCATATAAATCAAGTCCTTCATACCTACCATTGTTCCAAACCACCACTCATCCCCTTGCTTAAAATGTTGCCTCCATAAGCACAATAGCATCTTTTAAAATCATGGTTGCCAGTGATTGACCATTAAGGTCACTAATTTCATCAAGATACAATGAGATTTTTTTCTTCAAACTTAAGGAATTATGCAAAATAACATTATGAATTGTTTGTTGTATACAATTTGATTTTCTTGCACATTTACTACTTTGCTAACTACCTTTAAGACTAGATATTGCACCATCGGCTGTAATCTCAAACAACTCACTCACTGTCACTTAAAGATTCCTTTCATGAGCATCCTTGTATAAAATCAAACTATCTCCTATAGAATGCCTACTTACTAATATAGGGGACTAATTGTTTCATGGTATTTTGAGTTTTTTTTAGAAGGGGTTAATATGTGGCATTTTTATGTGCAGGAAGAATAGATTGTGATGCAACATTCTGGTATGGACAGTTTGGGAAAAATTGGATTGCTATCGGTGTCATAACCAAGTTGGATTGTACCTTGAGCCGATGTGGAACACTTCCGGGTGTTTTCGTTCAGAAGCAGAACTTGTGTGTAGGAATTTCCAAATATCTGACAAAGGAATTTCCTACATTGTAAAGATAAAATCATAAATCTGCTTATCTAGTTTCTAATTCAACCTTACATCTTTAATATCTGATAGAGAAAGTTTGTACATTCTAAAGATAAAATCATAAAACTACTTATCTAGCTTCTGATCTAATTTGAGGTCTTCAATATTGAACAGAGAAAGTTCCTATATTCTAAAGATAAAATCATAATTTTTATTGGTCCAATTGGAGATCCAATTTGAGGTCATGAAGCTCCGATAGAGAAATTTTTACATTCTATTTAGATAAAATCATAAATCTGTTTGGTCCAATTTGAGGTCCAATTGTAAGGATTTTTCTTTTTAATTATACTTTCTAACATTCGTCTTGATACAAATTGTTACTTTAAATTTATGGTATTTATTTTCTTCTAATATTTTCAACCCTCATTTCAGGGAAGAGCTCTGAATATGGTTCCTTTAGATGGAGACTACACTTTTTTACTATAGGTTCCATCTAGAAACACCAGAATCTTAGGTACCATCATACTTAGGTACAATAGATTTTGAGGTTACCTTTTTCTCCTTGATACAAAATGTTGTCCTTCAATCCCTCTTAAGAAACATTTTCTATTATGGACTTCATAATTGTACCTTTCATGCATTTGATTTAATTTGTTATGTGGAAACATGTTGTCTCTATCTTTGCAAGTGATGACTATTGTGTAAGCTTTTAATCTACATGACTTCCCCTCATATTCAATTCTTGTGACTATTACGATGCTTGGGGCTGCTTACTTTTAACCAAATTGTTAATGAAAACTATCTTGGAATCCTTGATGGTCAATTTTATTAGAATCATGGCTATGTTGATAGTGGAATGTTCTTATTAATAAGGATAAATCTTTATCAATAAGGAGATTAGCCCTTACCAACATACTCCACTATCCTTGCAAAGATTGATCTTCAATGCTTCATGGATGGTTTACTTGTGATTATCCTTCTCAAATAAAATAATAGGGTAGTAGGTTGGTCTCAACCCTTGTGGGAGCTACATTTCACCCCACATGCTATAACTAGATAAAAAAAAACCTAATTTTATCTATACTTGCACAATGAGAAAACATGTTAGATAAAACCAAGCATATGATAGATATGTTTGATAACTTTCTTGTTTTCCTGGACATCTATGGTATGCAATTTTATTTGAATGCACATGATGATCAAATTATATGTTTATATATGTATGAACATATTTTGACTGGTGATCCTTCATTGCTCTAACAACACTCTTCTCACTCAAATGTAGGGAACATAGGAGCAGCAAGGAATACATCAACTTGCAGGAGGCTTATACAAGTGGGAAGACTGAAGATGATGTAGAACAAATCAACTGGGATTCCTCATTGAGGCAATGACAGGTCCCCTTTCTCTTTATGTGCATTTTTCTCTTTTTTATCTATAAATGTATAGTTTTTTTATTATATCCATTCAAATAGTCAGTTCCATGACTTTGTGTGGAACAACATACATTTACATTATCAATAAAGACTACATTTTTTAAGGCATTGTGCAATCTTTCCTATATTATATGCATCTGCATAAATGCAATCTAGTAATGTAATCTTCTGATTTTATTTATGCACATGAGTGTAATGTAGTAGAAATAAAAATGTACCTTACTCTTAATTTGAAAATCACAAAATCTCTACTTGATTGAGCTATTAACTTTTGTGTATTCATAAAAATATGTTGATACAAAATGAATGGAAAAAGCATCCAAGTAATCCTATTTTTTTCTTCCAACAATTCATACCAAAGAGTGAACAATTTAAGGATATTGCAATAGGTAATTTGTATCAACACAAATAATATTATTGAAGCATTTCAAAGTTTACGCCATAAGAATCATCCTTTCTAAAACATGGATTGAGTTGTAGCCAAAATTCCATCCTAATTATTTTTTCATACTTCCATTTTCACTCATCTCTTATATCCACCATACATGCATAGAATTCCTATCATAATAACTTAAATTTAATAAAATCCCTAATGTGAGCTTCCAAATAAAACCCTTGATCATAGCATCAAAGTGTATTCCTCATTTTAAATACTCCTATGATTGCTCATAGTATATCGCCAAGACAACACCATGTCGATGAGAGTCCCTCCAAAGTCTCCTCGGCATTAGCACAAAACACAAATCAGAAATGTAGATGAGACACCCCTATGTTGAAGAGACTTATTTATATGTCTCATCGATGATGTAAAAAAGTGAATGTCAACAAGATACGGGCATATCAAGGAGAGAATCACTTATGTCACATTGACAAGGTATATCCACAAGTGCTCGGTGAAACACAACTCTTTGCTATAACGAAGTGATTGTTGATGAGACAATGGCATATCGGTAAGAGACATTAACTTGTCTCATCAACACCAGCAACCAACATCAGAGAACATAAGATCTAATGTCGAGGAGACATTGAGATATCGGTAAGACAAATAAGATTGTCTCATTGACATTCTTTAAGTAATGATCAAAAGCATACACGTATATACTATCGAGAAGGTGAGCAACATATGCGGTAGAGTAGTATACACCAAAAGGGAAGGGAAAAACACCAACATACCCACATATCAAAGAAACAATAGGCATTTTAATTAAAAGTCTCTTTGACAGTTATGAAATGATGATTAGTTTGATTGATGTGACTAATGAAAATATCGATGAGACTGCTGCTATTAATGAAGAACTTGATCATAAAGGTGGTGCAAGCACCATTTATGAACCAGGGTTGGATGAAGTGTCCTAAAATTTGATAAATATGGCCTCAAAGAAGTTGAAATCACTATGAATTGTAATTGAAGGATTTGGAGAACCAAGTTGGATGGTAATAGGCAAGTAGAAATTTGTAGCATTTATCCAAGTAAGTGGTCTAGACTCAGCTCAAAGTATTTTCTTAGTAAGTAGATGAAAGCATTGCATGAGTAGTGTTGAGATGGAAAAAACCCTAGGCAAACAGAAAGAAAAAAGACAAAAAATTGAAGCTAGGCAATTGAATCAAGACTTAATCGATCAGTGTCATGGGTCTGGGCCAAAATCTAGAAGAATAGTATAGCTTAACCCATCATGTGTGACATTAGTGGATAAAAATAAAAATATAGGAGATGTATGGACTCCATGTAGGGGTTGGTCGCGCTCACAAAAGGATATGAAAATCACAGTAAAACCTTTCCTGGGAATTGGACATTCCAGCAGGTGACAAATATCTCTTTATGGACATTCATTTACTTGTCAAACTAGGGAACGTATACTTTGAATGGTGTAGCACAATATAAACACTAAGAACTAGTTTCGGTCACAACTTAACATAAATAAATACTTGGAAGGAATTCTATCTACGCTATGGAAAGGTAATGCAAAGTTCTTTTAACTCAACCATGATTTGACTAAAACAAAAAGCATAACAACTACGACTGAAACACAAACTATGAACTGGCCTTATGCTACAGGAATAGGCACAGGGATGGATTCTCGATGTTGCAGGAGCAATACAAGACTGAGTTTGTCTGGAAACTTAAAAAATGAAAGCTAACTAATGATCAACAGAAAAGAATAGCTAACTAACTAGCTACAAATACTTACTAAGTGGGCCCCCTTAGCAAGCATCTACTGATTATGCAAGTGCTAAACTCATAACTTCATCAAACTTTATTGATGAAAATAGAATGGTATACATTACTTTGTTGATATGAAAACTAACAACAAACTTTGTCTCTTGTCATACAGATTCTGCTTTTCATTCTTACATAATATCTACTATATCTCTATCACTATGCTTCTATCTTACTTCTAACTATCATCTCCTTCCTCACTTGTGTAGGAGGAGTACCTTATTTAAAATTAGGAGAACAACTAACTAACTAACCCTATCAAAGAAAGACATGGAAGTAAAGTGTATCCCAGAATCAAGGAACAAACTTCATAAATGAATTTATCCATTCAACCTGATCCAGAGAGAATCTAGCGCTCCGCTCTTTCCAGATTGACTATCATTAAAAATATTTCCCAATAGTTTCGGTCAAAGAGTCTTCACCAGAGCTTCCTCAAAGTCATGCAGGAAATAGACTTTACTGCAAGGCCGAGATCAGCTGTGCTTGACTCGATCATACTTTCTTCAACAACCTGCGAAACACAAGGTAACATATGCGAAAGAAAAGGCGCATGGCACATACAAAATATCCGTTCATTAATCACATATTTAAATCTATTTCAGCATTCAAAAACTATATGCGATATACCAGTCATTTAGGGAGTCAACGAGGTAATAAATGTTGTCAAGACAACACAATAGGCTGCAGGAATATGAAAAAATTTTGCTACAGGATACCCCAATAAAAGGTTTCAAAAGAGTTTTAAACAACCACGAATAACAAAAGTAAAGGTATTAAAATTTCATCATAATATCCAAACTATGAGCACATTCTGGGCTCATCAGGGGTTATGACCTCTTTATTTATCATTATAAGAAGAAATTTTGGAATAGCCCAATGTCAAACCCATGGAATTTGAATTTGGGTAAACTTGTAGTACCCAATATCTTTGTGAACGTAGAGTTAATCAAGGTGTTGGAAAATAATTACAATCTAAAGACAAGAGAAATTCATTTGCCTGATGGGTCACAGTTCATGGTCATAAAGCCAGATTATATTTCCATGATTTTTCAATTAGACACTTCCCTGAAAACAAAATTATGAATCAGAGACTTGTTGTAGGAACACCACACCATGGACACAAATTACAATAGGTGGAAATTGCCTCTACATAGGGTTAAAGGTGTGGCTAACCAAACTATGAGGTTCTCTAGTGAAGATAAGCCCCCATTCTCTATGGCTTTGTTTGAAAAATACTTTCAATACACTTATTACTCAACTAGTCAAGCACTGGGAATTGATGTTCCTGAGAACATGACAATTTCTCCCATTGTTTTAGCCACAAACATCTAGAGCCATAATTCCTAACCCTATGTTTATGCAGAGTATTTATCGAAGGCCATCAATAATTCCCTCAGTATCATCAAGAATGACAATGAAGCCATTAATTTCAAGCACTATTCTCTTTTCATGCACATGATATTATATGAAGGGCAGGTGATGGGGATATGGGGTGAGGAATTAAGAATAAAAGACTTAGATAATGATAGAAATTCAAGGCATGTAAAAATGTGGACATCTATGTGAGACAACAGGCATGGGAGGTCCCACTACCTATATTTTGAGGAATATTTTGTCAAACGACTATACAAGATGTTAGGCCACAAATGTGACTACAACCTCTCCCCAGAGATCTTAAGATTTCTCTAACCAAAAGATATGGGTCATGAAGTATGGATAAATCACAATTGGGGGGACTGGTACATGTTTGGGGATTGTACTGTTATTAGGGTTCATGGATTTGAAGTTGCACCTTATTTGTTGCCTAAGACTGTGCCAGACAGAGTTGCTTATTTAGAGATCATAAGGCAATTGTCATTTTTAGCTTTTATGCATTTAAAGAGCTATGGGAGGCAGACTTTCATGCCTTCCACTTTATGCTTTGGTGATTTCACTATTATCTTTTATTCAGGCTATGACTTGGTTAGTGGTAAATTGGATTATTATGGCTTGTTGGTTGGCAACAAAAGGGAAAATTTTGATCCTGAACATTTCATTTGTGATGCCAAAAATTTTCAGAAATTCAAAGGGTATGAGCATAGTTTCCTTTTAGAAGATTTCATGAAAAATTGTGAAGAAAAACAAAACATGATGAGAATGAATTCCCATAGTAGGGTTATGATGGTTGTGGCTTGGAAGGTAAATAATAACCTAGGCTACGTAGGGGCTTTCCCTAAGGTACATGATCCCATAGAAATAATTGAACAGTTAATACTCCATGAAGAAGAACTGATAAGAAATGTGCCACTTCTGTCATTTGAAAGAGGGAAGGGCATCGGTCCTAGGAGACAAGTAGAAAATATCACACCACTAGATCACTTATCACCTCAGCCTACTCCTGAAGTGAGATTTTTAGTTGGTTCCCCATCCATGGAAGAAGATAACACTGAGGAAGAAGGATTCTCACAGTTTAATGCTCTTGTTATACCCCAATATGAGATGCGATTAGAAATAAGTGTGATCACCTTTGAAGCCTTTGATGACCTGTCAGATGATGTGAGGCATCGTGCAAGTCATAAATTTGTTGTAGATGATACTTTTGTGTAGACCCCTAAATTTAAGTCCTTTATATATGAGTAAAAAGGAAGACTAATAAGAGAAAGGTTAAAGGACATTGACCCTAAGAAAGAGGCTTATGCCTTGAAAGAGTTGCAACATGAATTTGATAGGGAAATGAGAAACATGACTTTTGAGAGAGGAAGAGCATTATTCCAAGAAGTTGGAGTTATGCTCCTTCCTAGGTGGGATATTAGTTCAGCCATTATGTTTGATAAATTTTTGAAGAGAAAGAATAAAAATTTGAAAATAATGAATGAAGTAGGTGACAAGGTCTACATAGGGTTAGGATACAATCCTGATAATACCACTTTGCAAATTTGGGCTCTTTACCCCCTAGGAAAGAAGCCTTCTCTCATTGACCATGATCTAATTTTTGGACATCTCCTGGTGCAAAGAGTAGGGGAGACAGATCCCTTGAAGACTACTGACTTGAATGTGAATGTAGCCAAATTCACCAAAGCCTAGATCCAAAAGCTAGTAAGATATAACTAGTGGCTAATAGAGGAAAATGACAAGTTTAAACAAGAATTAACCAACTACAAAGATAGGTTGTTTGTTTCTCCAAGGCCTTACTCTCCTTTAATTTAACATGAAAGAAAAGTGTTAGAGGCCATCTTTGAGACTACTCAATGGAAGCATAAATTTGAAAAGGCTCAAAAGGAACAGGAAAAACTAAAAATTAAATTCAAGGCTACTACTTTTGAAGTAGCATCAGGGATAATTTGTATGAGTTCAAAGATATGTGCCAACATGTAGATGGTGTCTAGCATGCTCACAATGGAACAAACAAGGCCCTCGTGGAGCATGGAAGTCTACTTGATAGGATGAAGGAAATGGAATCCCATATCAAGCCAAAAGATGGAGATAATAATGCTTTGCTCCAAGAATGTCAAAGCCTCATGAGTACGCATGAAACTTCCATAATATCTTAACACAGTAATTGAGTGACTTCAGCTAGCCACTATGTATGGCCATGCCAGATTTCTTTGAAGAAACAGATTTGAAGGATCAAGAAACTTGGAAAAATGAGATATCAAAATATTTTCCAGGCTTCCTTGATGACATCAATGATGAGGATGAGGTACTCAGGAAAATGCATAAGCAGCTCAAGAGGATTGCTGGATTGGAGAATGTAATGACAAACACTCTACAAAATTCAAACACTTATGCCCAAGAGAAATACATTGATCACATGTCAAAGGTTAATTTGTTCCTTGCATGAGTTGTATAAGGAGGTAGTTAGAGTTTGGTTGTTGTGGACACATTAACATGGTGCTTGAGCCTTGAACATATCTTAGGTGGTCATGGGTGCTTGTTGATGATTAACAGACTATGGTCATCCAACACTAAACAATTTTTAAGTTTCTATGCTATGTTAATTATGGTTTAGTTAAGAAACGATGTAACTTTTGTGGATGGACCTGAAGCTTTTTGCTTCCCGTACAAATAGGGAAACCAAGGTCTAATTTTGATCATCATATCATCATCATTTCAATCCATTAGAATAGATACTAGACCATCTCATCCACTTATTCTTATCAAAAGAAATCGTATTATGTATGTTTATATTTTGAGCAATATAATGGAGCAAATACATTATAACTCATAATCCATTTTTAGTGTTCAATTCTTGTGTCAATTTTCATGCTTATTTATTGCTTTGCTATGTCCAAAATGGTCTTTTCAAGTTGTTTAAATCTGCAAGATTTATTAGGGCACATTTGTTGTTACTGTGTGGATGCTTTGATTGGTTTCTGGTTAGGTTTGAATTAAACTCCTTTCAACTAATTTACTTTAATTGGTTCGTATTAAGAATTAAAGTCTTCTTAAAGATTGGCACCCTCTTATGGTCTTAAAACCTGCATTTTTGAGACCCAATAAATTGCAAATAACTCTAAAAATTTAGAAGTCTATGAAACAGTGTATATATTCTTGTACTTGTAAATATTCTTGTATATATTATTGTACTTTATATTCTATGGAACATTCATTATTTTCTATGAAATGGTGTATATATTCTTGTACTTATAAATATTCTTTTACTATTATGTCTATTAAAGAAAACAGACTTTAAATAAAAAATGCTTCACCCTTTTTTGTAAGTGAGTATGTGAATTATTGTTTAAGGAAAAATATTACAGTGTTTACATTTTCAGTTTACTAGTTTCAAATCTTCATTTGCTATGTATATAAAATTCTATGTGCTCTTATCTCTGATGATATAAAATAGTAATGTCATCACAATCAGGGTTTTCAATTTTAGCACCATCATTGTCTACACTTTTCATATTCTATTCACTTTTAAGTACAATCATCAAAATTTTATTTTTTATTTCTTGTCCTAGTTAATCTTGATTCCTTTTAGTGCAACACAGTAGGTTGCATGTTAAATAATTTCAAACATTTTCTTTGCATTTTTTTGTATATATTATTTTCTTAGTGCATCATTATGTAACAATTTCACTTCTAAGATATATAGTAAAAATAAATGAAATCACATGTTTGTTTTGTCAAGGGAAATGTATGGTGAATACCCTATGTCTTTCAGATAAGTGTGCAAGAAAAATAAGACATAACTGATTGAATATGATTTTCTACTATACAATTTTTTTTTATGTGATTTTTACTTTTTGCATGTGGATTACCCTCAGAAAGAGACTTGTACTTATCTTTTCTTAAATGAAGCCTTTACATTTCCTGTCTATGAAAGGAATTTACAGCTTGACAATAGGTTAGTGAACTTCATACAAATTAAGATTGGTGTAAAAGGCCATCCTCGTAAATGTTGTTTGGTCTAGAATTATAATGGAAAATAAAAAAACTTGCTAGGAGAATAAAATAGGTTTTCAATTGTCCAAGTACAACATAATATTACTGAAGCATTTCAAAGTTTAGGCCATAAGAATCATCCTTTCTTAAACATGGATTGTAAATAATTCTAAGAATTTAGAAGTCTTGTTCATTAACATTATTGTCTGCTACAATGTCATCTAATGTATCATTTTCAATGTTCATCTGTTCTTTCAAGTATTTAATACCATCATCATCCTCATCTTGACTTGCATTGTCTTCATCATCATTGAAATTTGAATGTAGACCATCTATATTGTTACCAGATGTATTTGGATCATCCTTTTCTATACCATCCATATTGTTGTATTCCATAACATCATCTAACTCTAGATTGTTGTCTTCTTGTTCCTGAACATAACCATCTTCAACATCATCATGGATGTCAATTTCTTCGATGTTCTCTAATCCATCTCTCTCATTTTTTTGGCCATCATTGTTTTGCTTAGTATCCACTAATGTAGTGTTAAATGTATGCCTTAACCTTGGATCATAATGTATGATAAATATCCATTTCGGTTCCAAAATATCTCCATAGAAAATACCTACGAATGACATACATATATTAGACATATGTTATAAAGATTTTATTGATTAATAAACACATGTATATATTCACAATAAGCTATGAATTAATAGATTAATGATCACTAACATTTCTTGTTTGAGTTAAAGAAATACCTTCTCACAATGAATTGGTAGAACATAAGGCTCCTTATCCTCCAGTAGGAATGATGAGGAATCTATAGAAAACAATCCACTATGGGTATCATGTCTGTGTGTCCTCTCAAATACTTCATACCATCTACACTTAAAAATACAACATTTAAAAGAGCGATAATCCAACTCAATAATTTCTTGTATTTTCCCAACATATTGTAAATTCCCTTCAATTATATTCTTATCTTTTGAGCTTGATTGACTGGATTGCTCGAAGTCAACCATGATGCCACAATTGAAGTATCATCTCTTTACATCTATAATTTCTACACTATAATGTTGACCATATGCCCACATTGCTAGATATTTCCTCACCTGTGAAAGACCATTTATTTCAGTAAAAACAAATATAATGAAAAATATTAAAATAGTTAATACTATCAAAACTATAAGGAAACAACATTTTGTTAAATTCCAACTGTACCTTTCTTTCACATCCTCTAGACATGTTGATTTCATTTTCTGTTATGTTTGAATTTGTACATGCATCTTCTATTTTATTTTGAATTTGTTTAGTAATCCAATTTAGTGTGTACAATCTTTGCCCCATTCCCCAAGTAGATGAGTGGGAAGTGGATTATTCCTTGGCTTTGATCTCTTAAACTTTCTACTTGCTTCTAACACTTCTCTCTTTTTATCATACAGATCAATCCATTTTTTCATAAAGTCCATGTGGTACATAATGAACTTCTCAAGTATAGAAATTTTGTCTACACCTATTACATGTCAACATGTTTATTTCAAAATCCAAATGTCATGTTGTTAATTTGACAAATAAATTATAGAGTAAATTAATGATTGCAAGAAAAATAACCACATTGATCATGAATTTACTTACTAATTGGTGCTTCAACACCATTAGATTGTGGTTTTTCTCCATCAATAATATCTGATGCTCATACTTCATCCTAGAAGCATGGGTCATCTTGAAAATCCTTACCAAGGAATTCACACAGGAAGAAAAATGCTTCATTCAATACATACCCTTCAGCCATGCAACCCTTTGGATGTGCCTTTTGTCGAACATATCTTTTAAGAGTTTTCATATACCTCTCAAAGAAAATCATCCACCTCATTGATACAAAACTTCCCAATTCAATGTCATCAACTATGTGTATAAGTAAATGGACTTGTAGGTCCATGAAACTTGTAGGGAGCTCCTTCTCAAATACACATACAATTTCTACAATTTCTTTCTTCCATTTTGGCACTTCATATTCATGGATCTCCTTGGAGGTCACTCACCTAGTATAAGAATATTATATTAGTATGAACCTTTAGTCATAAATTGAAATGCAATATAATATCTCTATGTCTCTCACACAAGAACATTTCATATAACCACATACCTTTTAAATGTTGAGAATCAACTTATGGCATTCCTTAAGTCAACTATAAGACAAGAATCCCCCCTAATTGACATTTTTTAAGATGTGCATAGGATCTAATAGGCGAGATATTAATAGATCCTTCTAGTAAGGGAGCTCATAAAATATGGATTTCCTTTTCATTCCTTTAGGCATATTAACTACAACTTGATCCGGTTCTTCAATTGAATCACCTAGATCAAAAAAATCCTCCCAAGCTTTCAATTCATCATCTTCATACTTCTTAAGCCAATCACCTAGACCCATAATCATGGGAGGGCCTCTATTTTCAACTTTTCCATCAAATTGATTCTTTAGGTGATTTCTAAACCTATGATCTAGTGGTAGAAAAACTCTGTTTTTGCATAAATAAATTTATGTAGATCTTTAGAATACCACCCTTGAAATTTTTCTACACATCTTGGACATGCAAATATCCCCTTTCTTTGAATCCCTGCAATTCAATAAGTAATGTTAATAACATAAAAAAATTAGTATAAAACTAAGTATGAAAGTTGGGATGAAAATAAATTTTGAGTGTAAATACGTAAATATTTTATCTTACCAGAACAAACACCAAGTCCTAGGAAATCATGAATAGTCTAGCATATCATGCTATACAACATGAATGACCTATTTGATGGAGGACGTGATATTTCATACATTCTTATGCCTTTCCATAGCAGTTACATCTCATCAATAAAAGGCGCAAGATAAACATCCATGTTTTTAACTTGATGTTTTCCTAGAACAATGAGAGTTAGCATAAGGTGCTCCTTTCTAACACTCATCGATGGGGGAATATTGTATACTATCAATCTAACTAGCCAAACACTATAATTTGAGCTCAGGAAAGAGAATGGGCACACTCCATCAATTGCAAGACAAAACCTGATACTACGGGGTTCATCTTTGAATTTTGTTGGCCATTTTTCCTCTATGTGTTTCATTGCTTTGGAGTCGGCTAAAATTCGCATGAATCCATCTTTACTCCTTTTTTTTGCATGTCATTCCATCAATTGTGCTAGTGAATTACAATGAAACATTCGTTGAAGTCTAGGTATAATTGGCATGTGACATAAAACCTTCTTTGGAACTATAGGACCTTATACATCTGTACGATATCTCTTCTCTTTGCATACAGGACATTCTACCTTGTTTTGATATTCATCTATGTATAAAATACAATCATTTTTACATGAATGAATTTTCTTATATTCAATCCCCAACTCAACCAACAATAGATGCGTCTCTCTGCAAGTTGATGGAAACACATTCTTTTCAGGGAATATTTTAGTTTTTAGTGCCATGTAAGATTGTCAGAGATTAAATCAAATGAATGTTTTAATTATAATGAACATGTTTGATATGTCAATCTATATGAGGATTGTTTATATACAATATATGGTTTTAAAATCCCCTTAAAGAAATATAAACAAAGTTGATGAATGTTACGAATTATGTACACCAATTGACAATGCAAAGTAAGAAATAGATTTCAGCTCACTTCAGTAGGGTAGTGAATCCTTTATCTGAACAACCAAATAGTGACTCGATTTCTAATAATATTAATGTGCATGCCAGTTTTGAGGTTCTACTTGCACCCAATTTGAACATGGGTGTCTTCATTGCTTGCTTGATGGAGACTTTGATGTTTTCATCATCAACATTATGTTGGTGGTAATTACCCCTATTATCATTGTTACTATCAACCATATCATCATTATTATCATCATTGTTTTCATCCCCAAAGAAACCTATAATCATTTCATTCAAGCCTTCTTCATACACTACATTTTCACTATCATGATCATCATCATTAAGGCTAGGTGGCATGTCATTAGTGTATGCGACTCTCATGAGCTCTTCAAATTTCTTAGGTAGTAGTGTTCTCTTCAATCTTTCTCTTCTCACCCTGGTATGGTTTAAAGGATGGTTTGGATCATCCCATCCAAATCTTAATAACCCAGTTGGATCTTGGGTATTAGTATGTGGTTCATCAAAATCTTCTACCTATCAACAAACCCAAGCATTATTTAATGTTTGGCAACAATTAAATAAATCATAAATGTATCGATTTCAAAGAAATATAATCAAATATGGCTTAAAAAATAAAAATATAAATTGTATGAACATATATACATCAATTGAATAATGGAACATTATTTTATAGACTACCTTTTATATACAATAATTTAAATAAAACACAATTTTGACAACATAGTTTATAAAGCATTAGTCCACACTCATTTATTATTCTTTGGTTTTAATCAATTGTAGGAGGCATACTATTGACTAGAAGCTCATCATATATGTAATGCCTTTGTACAATCGCTCATTTGAATTGTTTCTTTCCACAACATACAAAATATCCACAAACAACAATTTTCTCAAAGTATTCATCCCATGTACTATAGTCCTGACCTACCTCTTCTTCAGTGCAATCATTTGTTGTGTCTACAGTATCCATTGTCATATCCTCTTCTACCCACCGTCATCTACGTGATTTAACAGTTTTAGGTCCACGTTGATGTATATATCTTCTTCTTTTGCAAGTTGAACTCTCAGGCTCTGCATTTGCTCCATCTCCATCTAAAATAATCAACATGTATTAATTTATGTCAAGATTGGATAATACATTATAAGTTTTAATAATACTGTGAAAAAAGATGGATGTATCACAAAATGCCATCAGATCATTTTTTCCTAAGTTAAGTCAAAATTTGAGTACCTGATGTCCCGCTTCATCCATTGTGTCCTCATTTGATATGACACAATTTGTTTCCATGGCGTCGTCTTGCACCTATAATACACAACATTGTAAATAATCTTTAGTACACCAATTATATCATTTCAACGAGTATGCTATCCAAAACAAAACCTCACTTTAGTCATATATTTGACATATTGATATCTCCTCTATGTTGTAGCATTTGTGAATTCATAAACACCTTCCTCCTTTGGTTGAGGTTTCTTTCTCTTCTTACCTCTATTATATGTACAGATTCCATTGTCTCATCTATTTCCACCCACTTTCCTCTCAGTGAATTAGTATTTCTATGCCATCCATGTCCTCTCTCCATGGTCTCCTCTATGAATAAAAATGTTGCCACAAAAGCTTTCACCGCACTACCACCAAGAAGGAAGAACCAACTTGTGGGACCGTGGTAAAACCACTCTACCACACCGAGCTTATGAAGGAGCCACAGGACAACAGTGGTCACCATACTACCACATGGAAATGGTAGAAGACTTGCAAGAGTCACAATACTCTAGATCCTGTGATACACAACAATGAAAATAGTCACTATACACCAATTATAGGTGTTGAATTAGGTGCACTTGGTGTCGCCTTAGCTGCCCCAAATAGATTACATTAATGGATAAAATTCAGCACAAAAGTTGGCATTAACTAGTGCCAACTAAAGCGTTGACTACTTAATCAAAATCAAAATTTTTAAAAATTTCCCCTGTGAAGGAAGAAATCATATGACAAAAAAGGGAAAAATGACACGTAAAGGAAGAAATTAGACAACAAAAATGGGAAAAATGTCACGCTAAGGAAGAGAGCAAGGTGCTACCAACAACTAACGAGAAATTCAATTTAATTTGCGACACCATAGGTAAGGTTACAATTTTTTTTTCTTGGTTGAATTCATGATTGTTTACTAATTCGTGGCCTAACCTATCTATCCAACCTCTAAATTGTCCCATCATTATAAATTGTAAAACTTTCAAAACCAACAAAAAAATTTACCCTACCCATTTGAGGTTTGGCTCAAAATATTATAGCACGAAGGTAGGATGCCTCCGTATTCTTTCCCTAACCTGGTATCAAGGAAATATTGAACTGCTTGGAAAATTTAGGAATTGGGTCAGTCACTGTTGAGCAACTGCTGAAAATAAATAAAGAAACTGCTTGGTTTTTTCCAGTCATTCCATAGTCATCGATGCCATGAAAAATTTGTGCATGATTGCATTATGAAAGAGTTTTCATGATAAGGTTATCAACACTAAGCAAACCCAACAAACATATTTTCCCTAGGTTATCAACACTAAGAAAACCCAACGAACATATTTTTCCCACAAAACAAAACTTTCATACCACAAATTGGACGAAAACTTCCATAACTAACAGTGTGTACTTCTTTTAATTTTCCCTAGGTCATCTCAAAATGTGAAGCAATAGAAGGAAGCAAGCATTGTCAGCAAACTCTGACCACAATAAGGTAATTTATTATCAATTTATAGATTTGTAAATGTTTCCATTGTTTCTTTGAATTTTACTTTTTAGTTTTTTATTTCAAATTTTAAAAGAAGAAATATAATTTAAAAATATATATATATGGACATGAGACTGACAAAGATAAAGAGGAATTGTAGTTTTTTAGTTTTCTATTTTTAAATTTAAAAGAAGATATATAATCAAATATATATATAGGGACATGAGAATGGAAAATACTTGCCAGATACATAGAAAAACAATCTGGTAATGCCATTCGAACGTTGCAAACAAATCAATTGTGTCAAAGGGAATCAATTGATTCCCCAACCAGTCCTAGATTGAACAAAAGATCCACGAGGAAATCAGTGACAATAAACTCTAAGAATGTGGAATAGGGAGCAGAGACTTCCAATGTCCCAACCACTCCTGAGACACAGACTTCTTCCACCACGCCATGTTATCAATCTTGCATTGGTAGCTACAATACGAAGATAGAATACGAGGTGGTTTCAGGGGAAGTCTGAATGATGGATGCTGGGAAAACATTTGTGAATAGGTTGAAGGAATCATTCCTTCAACGATTTAAACACCATATACATTTTCCATTCTCATAGATACCCATGTAATTGAAAAATGCAGTTATCCATGATATGGAGACTTATTTTGGCATAGGTTGGTATATAAAGAAGATAAAGCTACAAATGTCTCAAAATTGAAAGAGATTCTGGTGCAATCAAACAAAAAAGATTAAAAAAAATCCCTCTTGAGCTAAGGCAGAAAAGAAGGCCAATTGATGTAATTGTGAAAGTGTGGAAAGAGCTTGTAAAAGCATATGAGAAGTCCAATGCACGGAGGAAGTCCGATGAGGAGAGTATGCAGGTATTTGAATTTTCTAATAAGATTATATCAAATTTATTAAAGGATATTTAAATTTTATTTGTGCATAGTTAAATTGAATTAGTATATGTTTTAGGATAAGGCCTCCAAGGCTAGGCTTGAGAAACTTCATGCCATGCATCACAGTGGCTAGAAAGGTTTACAGGCCTTGATTTGTAAATTTGTAAGTATATTTAATATGTTAAATGATTTTTTTATTTCCTTGGAAAAAGTAAATGATTGCATATTAATTAGTTTAACTAGTCCATGTGCCATGTTTTGACAGGAGGAGAAATATGGCCGCCATCCAAAGCAATTTGAAAAGAATATGTTACAAAACAAAAAGTGGAATGATTTTGTAATCTGGATGGAGAACGAGGTATCAATAGTTGAGTTTCAATAACTTAGTTGGATATTGTTGTGTTAATATGTCAATTTGCATCTCTTGTGTTGAGTTCTTTATTGATGTGTAGGATGAGTAAATAGACCTCAAATCTTATGATTACAAGATGACTGTTTATGTGCATGAATAAATAGTAGAAGGATGTAGATGAACTCAATTCATATGACTTTATGCCTCTTGGTAGGCATTCCTCTTGAATCTCTAATATCAGGTTCTCGAGACTTCCCTGTAGCTTTTACCTTTTGTTGCCACCTTTCCTTTTCACTATCAGACTCATCTCCTTTTTCCATATTTTCATTTCTGGCTTCAACTTCTAATTCATCCCATTTTTTACCTTCCTCCTCTTTAGAATCTTCTTCTTCTTCTTCTTCCTCATTTGACTCCACAAGATATTCATCTTTTGAACCTTCCTCATATGATTCTAACTCCTTCTACATCAGAGGGTTTGTATCCTTGATTTGACTCTTCTAAATTATCAGAATCAAAATCACTAGCTTCCATATTCAAGAATTCCCAACCACCATCTTCAATAAATTTATCTGGATCATCAGTAATAGTCTTCAAAATTGGCCACCAGTTCAAGTTCATTATGCTTTCATAATACTTTATATCCATGGATTTCAACCATTCCTTGATGCCATCAAGTGAATACTGAGGAATGTCATACATGCAGAGTACATCCCGCTTGAAGTCTTTGAAAATAATAGCCATATCAAATGCATTTTTCCCAAGTCATACTCTCTCAAGGTTAACAATTCTCAATCTCACTAATAGCGATTACTAAGAAAGGTAATTTTACCAACTCTACCAAATAGTTTACCATAGGAGTAATAAAAACAAAGGCTTTGAAAGGAACTCCATGAAAACCAAGCTCTCTAAATGGTATATCAAACTCTAGCTCAAAATATTTTAGATGAGGCTACTCCCATAGCTTTCTTACTTGCTTGAAAAATCCTTGAAACTCTGACTTCATAATATTCAAAAGATAAATGGAATGTCCTCAACACCCAATAGAGCTATCCAAAAAAGATAACTAAAAACACAAACGTGCTCCCACACATAATGGCCTAATAGTTGGTTGTCATAGAATTCAAACTACCGAAGTAACAACATTGGTTGAGTTAACATATATGCATCATTTGCATAAACAGCTGAAATGTGTAACAAATGTTAATCAATACATTGAATTTTGAGATGCATTGAAATAATTAAAAAAAATGTATGTTTTGGGGAAAATATCAACAGCATGGGGGAAGAAAGCATTAACCCTAATAAAAGCATTTTTTGTTGTTCTTGGTACACTTTCCATAATTTTTCCTTGGATGACAGTACTGAATTTCTATATGTTGTACCCCTTAAATGTCCTTCATGTTACAAATATGGAATAACAATGCACAACTTTGTATCGATTCCAAAGGCCAAGGCATTCTGAATAAGGGTAGCCAAACTTGATAAGGCTGCAGTCACTATTACATGTATCAACAATCCAGAAGTCATGTAAATACAACTACCTATGAAAACCATAATCAATCAAATTATGCACATTCAAATCTAAGTTTGAAAGCTTTCATTTTAGTCCATGCATCTAAGTCCTTGTTGAAGATTGAGGGTGTCAACAACAAAGCTAGAATATCTCTTCTTAAATCATAGCTAGTTTTAAAGCGTAGTATTTCCAAATTCAAATCCACTTCTCAGCTAAGGAAAGGAGGTAGGATTGTCAAGTGTTACCTCAAATAGAGAAGGCCATAGAAAACATTGAAATAGAAGATCCAAAGTGAGACGACATAGTTGTAGACCATAGATAATTAGAATTCTTGTAATGCACAGATGCTTGTGATACAAAAAAAAGGTGCTTACACATTGGCTAAATATATCCTCATCAAAATGACCAAAAATAAATTTCAAATTTGTAAGTAAACTCTAACAGTCAAGAAAAAAGTCATAAAAATTGGAAGTAAACTTTAGCAAACATGTAGGTGAACTTAATTCATCTGACTTTATGCATCTTGGCAGACATCAGTATCTCCCCTCCTAAAGTTTGGACCACATCCATTACCTCCACATAAAACTAGACATCCTTGGTCTTCTTGGTTCCCATGCCATGATATGGTTATGCAAGTGAAAATAAAGCAAAGTAATTATCTCCTTCTCTGCTGGCTGGAAGAATGCATGCTTAATGTTTTGATACATGATATCTGCTCTCTCTTATGCTCTCATGGTTGAATACCGAAATCCATTATGGTGGACCTCCAAAGTTCCAATCATCTTTCATCCTCTTCCACCAAATTCTAGCCTGTTCCACACGTCTACCAGCCTAATTGGCTTTTTTTTTGAAAGGTGAAGTTTCTTCTCTGACTGTCAAGAAAAACAATCATAAAAATTGGAAGTAAACTTTGGTAGACATGTAGGTTAACTTAATTCATCTTACTTTATGCCTCTTGATAGACATCAGGATCTCCCCTCCTAAAGTGTGAACCACATCCACATAAAATTGTGCATCCTTGGTCTTCTTGGTTCCCACGCCATGATATGGTTATGCAAATGAAAATGAAGCAAAGTAATCATCTCCTTCTCCGCTAGCAAGAAGAATGCATGCTTAATGTTTTGATACATGATATCAACTCTATCTTCTGCTCTCATGGTTGAATACCGAAATCGATTATGGTGGGCCTCCACAGTTCTAGTCATCTTTCATCCTCTTCCACCAAATGTTGGCCTGATCTACACACCTACCAGCCTAATTGTCTTTGTTTTTGAAAGTTGAAGTTTCTCCTGAGTCACCAGTGTAGCTCTCTCTACCTTTTTAGACTCTTTCATTGCTATAGATCATCTTTGGGATTTAACCATTTGTACCACATGGTTGATGTGCTTTCAATCCTTGCATCTAAAGGAAATTTCCTTAACATAAATACTGCTAGGGAATTTCAATGTTGCCATTGTAGTTGGAATTAAAGTCAATACCTGCAACATTGAAAATTATCCTTATATAAGAATTCTCTCCATCTTTTTGGCTTGTAACACTCTTGATGGTGGCTACATGAAATCTGATTTTAATTCCTCTTCTACATCAAAGGGTTCATATCCTTGATCTGACTCTTCTGAATTATCAGAAACAAAATCACTAGCTTCCATATTCAAAATTTCCAAAACACCATCTTCAATAATTTTAATTGGATCATCAGTAATAGTCTTCAAAATTGGCCACCAGTTCAATGAATACTTTATATCCATGGAGTTTAGCCATTCATTGATTCCATCAAGTGAAGATTGAGGAATGGCATCAATGCGGAGTACATCCCACTTGAAGTCTTTCAAAACAATAGCCATATCAAATTCATTTTGCCCAAGTCCTACTCTCTCAAGGTTAACAATCTCAATCTCACTAATAGTGATTACTAAGAAAGGTAATTAAACCAACTCTACCAAATAGTTTATCATAGGAACAATAAAAGCAGAGGCTTTGAAAGGAACTCCATGAAAACCAAGCTCTTGAAATGGTATATCAAAATCTAGTTCAAAATCTTTTAGATGAGGTTGCTCCCATAGCTCTCTTACTCGCTTAAAAAATCCTTGAAACTCTATATTGATTTTATTTTTCTTGTCCCCCTCTTGCTATTCTTCCTCAATTTCATTAGGATCGTACATTGACCTTCTTTCCCCTCCTAAATTTTGGACCACATCCATTACCTCCACATAAAATTGAACATCCTTGGTCTTCTTGGTTCCCACGCCATGATATGGTTATGCAAATGAAAATGAAGCAAAGTAATCATCTCGTTCTCTACTAGATGGAAGAATGCATGCTTAATGTTTTGATACATGATATCAGCTCTCTCTTCTGTTCTCATGGTCGAATACTGAAATCCATTATGGTGGGCCTCTAGAGTTCCAGTCATCTTTCTTCCTCTTCCACCAAATGTTGGCTTGATCCACAAGTCTACCAGCCTAGTTGGCTTTGTTTTTTAAAGCTGAAGTTTGTCCTCACTCACCAGTATTAGTTGTAATTTTTTTGAAATTCTATTATGGTATGTGCACTTTGATATGATGTAATATGATTATGGTTTCGTCTCATATGTTGTAATATTAGATATATAATAGAAAAATAAATTATTGTATGAAATAAATAATAACTTTTCATTTTAAATGTTTTTTTTTCAAAACATGGTTCTTCCAAAAGATCAAGATGATCCTCAACATGATATAGATCCACAAAATATTGGTTATGTTTGTATAGATCACATGCCAAAGGATGATGATGATGCAGATACGAAAGACACCGAGGCCGATGACAATGATGATGATGATGACGATGATGATGATGATCAGGATGGTGATGATGATGATGATGAGACAGTTGGTGATAGTAACTAGTGACATTCATGATCATATGGACTACATCATGGATCATTGCTAATATATCATTATGATGACTCTTTTCATGATTACTATCATATGTATCATTTTCATGACCTATTGTACTATATTGTTGAGTTGCATCATATTGACATGTATCATTTTCACTATATCATTTGGACATGTATCATCTTGACTTGTATCAATTTGTGTTACATAATTTATCAATTTTATTTATATCATTTGTACATGTATCATTTTCACTTATGTCAACTATTGGACTGCATGTATCATTTTGACATGTTTTTGATGTATTGACATATTTGACCTTCACTTGTTTTAGTTATATATGACGATGATCTTATCAGTATTGACTTGTCAATTTATATATATTAAAAGTGTTCGATGATTTTTAGATGGATATTTATTAAGTATGATGATTTTAATTTACTACTTAGGATGGATGTTGTCAAATTCAATTAAATTATAGATATTTGACTCACTTGTTTTAATTATATATGATGATCAATGTTATGTAATAATTATATTGTTATTTAAACATATGTGTTAAATAATTAAATTACTTGCTCTATAATCATGTGAGTTATTTAAGATGCATGATACATTTAACTAATTAAATTGAAATAAAACATATTAAATTAATAAGTGGAAGCAAAACAAGAAGCATTTTTAGAAGAAAAAAGGAAGCAACAATGGAAGCCAAACTAGAAGCAATCTTGAAAGAAAATTTGGAAGAAAAACTAGAAGCAAAACTAGAAGCAAAATCAAAAGCAAGACTAGAGGCAAAACTGGAAGCGAAACTGGAAGCAAAATTGGAAGTAAAACTAGAAGCAAAATTGGAAGCAAAACCAGAAGCAAACTTGGAAGCAAAATCAGATGTAAACTTGGAAGAAAATCAAAAGAAAACCTGGAAGAAAAACTAGAAGAAAAACCAGAAGCAAAACCAAAAGAAAAATTGGAAGCAAAACCAAAGGAAAAACTAGAAGCAAAACTAGAAGCAAACATGCAAGCAAAACTTGAAGCAAAACTGGAAGGAAAAATGCAAGCAAAAAGGGAAGGAAAACCAGAAGCAAAACTAGAAGCAAAATTGGAAGCAAACTTGGAGGAAAAACTGGAAGCAAATTTGGAAGCAAAACTAGAAGAAAAATTGGGAGTAGACATGGAAGCAAAACCAGAAGCCAACTTGGGCACCAATTTCAGCACCATTTCCGTCGCTACTTCAGGGCACTATTTTAGACGC
Organism: Sequoia sempervirens; assembly: GCA_007258455.2. Classification (NCBI taxonomy): domain Eukaryota; kingdom Viridiplantae; phylum Streptophyta; class Pinopsida; order Cupressales; family Cupressaceae; genus Sequoia; species Sequoia sempervirens. The sequence goes on from VDFB02271358.1 coordinate 5,242,393, forward strand.
TAACAAAGGAACCATGATTTCCCAATGCTAACTCTAATGCTAATTCTGGCACAAAATATAGCACTGAATTGGCCATGCCTGTTTACACCAAATTGTTCAATTCGTTGCTAAAAATACACTAAAATTTGACGCAAAAGTCGACGCTAATTTCATGTTGTGTTTTTGTGAATGAATTAGGTTGCCATCAATGAAAACACCTGAAGCCATATGCAAACATCTATAGGCTATGAATATATGTTAAGCTAGGTATCCATACAATATGATGGGTTTCACAAGGATAGAAAGTTGTTTTATGCTATTTATCTCATAAAACACATGGATCCATTAGAAAGGAAGTTGTGTTATGTTAGGCGGCCATGTAAAAAATCTCAAATTTATGAATCAACAAGCTTTTTTATGGAAAATAGATCGAATATTTTTCTAATCATGCTTTAAGGAGTTTACAAAAGCTTAATGTCATGAGGGAGTATTTATTGTCATAATGTATGGATCACCTGAGGGGGTATAAAAAAATTTAACATCATGGGGAATGAATCATGTCAAAGAGTGTACAAAAATTTAATGCCACAAGGGATGAATCACCTCATGAGGTGTACACAAGTTTAATATGATTGGGGACAAATCATGCATCAAGGGGTGTACAATTTTTTTACATCATGGGGGATGAATCATAAAGCCACACATTAGGAGGAATTATAAATAACACCACCATAAAAGATACACATAAACAATTTGCAGAGCCATGCTTTAAGGGATATCAAGCATAATACCAACAGTAAAGGGGTGTCACATTGAGATGCAAGGCAACACTTTAAGGGATATCATGCATAATACCACCACTAAAGGGGCATCGCATATATATTCAAGGCCACACTTTAGGGGATACCATGCAAAATACAACCACTAAAGGGTGACATGATTTACATTTTTATAATTTTCCCTAAAAGATAGGGGAATACACCCCTATTAAATTTTTATTGTACTTGCTACAATAATAGTTTAAAGAGATAATGAATGCAGAGAGAATTCCTTAGAAATAGTAAACACCTCATGGAATTATCTATCCTTTCCCCTCATGTGAATGGAGAAGGATAACTATATTAAGATAATTATCCTCATTGATAAAATATAGTTGTACAAAAAAAAATTCTGCCCCCATGCATGGAAATGAGCATTGTATAATACTACAAATTCTAAATAGCAAAGATCAACTCCATAGTAACTAATTCATTATTTTAAATGCATCTATATCACTGTAATATGATCAAATTAGCCACTAAATTTTTTTCTTTAAATAACAACATTTATTAGTAGAATGGAAAAATATTTGATGGCATGCACAAAAAGACAAGTTTTGATTTATTTATCTTTTTATATTTTATTTCAGGAATAGGTAGTAGGGTGATTAATTCCCATTGTAAAGTGTGCATAATGTACATTGTATTTTAGAAAAAGGGATGAAAATTGGGTAAGATGCCATCTCCAATTGGACCATGAGGTGGTGGTGTTGTTGAAGCTAGAGTAAATTCCTTATGCATGTTGAGAACTATAAATTTCATGTTCATTTTTTGTATCACAAACTTGTTTAGAAATAATTTTAAATCCATGGTCATATTTATTTTCTAAATAATTGAGTATGCCACTAACTTAGTTTGTATAGAATGGATGAATGTTTTTGGGTAGAATTTTGTCTTTATTAGCATTAAAAAGAGAATATATACACAATGGTAAAGGGATAAATATAGTAAAGGAGTATCTTTATGATAGGAAGAAAATATATTAAGCGAAGGTATGGTAGGCTTTGTGGGCTTTTGGCTAGGGTATTGGGCACAGTTGGAGGATGGTGTATGGTTTATTCATGCTTGGGTGTTATGTTTTAAGGATAATTTTGGTTTTAAGAGTAGGTAAGGTTTTCTTGGAAGTCTATCAATGATCTCTTCTTCTTACACCCATATATTCTCACTAGGAGGGAAAATATTGAGAGAAAAGTATATAGGAGCTTCATCACTTTCGTAGAAGTATTACCCAAAGATACAACATGAAACATCAATCAATTATTTCAAAGAAGTAATCATTTTCCAAAGAACTTAGACATTAAGAAAGATGAAAATAGAAACTAAGAATAGATCTAGGTAGAAGACTTGGAGAGATTATTGTCACCAATACTTGGCCCAAAATATCCAAGAAAAGGGCCCTAGATCCCTAGACTTAATGAGTTAAGTTTCAAAGTTTTAAAAGTCTAGAAATGTACTTCAGTGTCTAAGGATCCTAATTTATAGATTTTAAATTTTGACAATCTGTAGATTTTTAGAAATACATAAAATTTTAATTTTTCTATATCTAAAACATAATTATGCATACACTTTCAATATTTTGAAATCATTCAATGTATAAAAAGGGAAAAAAAATTCATAAAATACAATAAACCACTAGACCTAGTTTGAAAAATCTAGAAATTGAAACTTCTTTATCTTTTGAAATTATCGGCACAATCTAAATCTTCGGTTTTTCAATAATTTTTGCATGCATCAATGACAAATTAAAAAAATTCTACATTTTTTTCAAACCTTAGCATGACCTAATAAATATTTTACATTGCAATAATTTACTAGATGTATCTTGCAACAAATAAAATTAATAAATATTTTACAATTGAAAATGTTATGCAATCTTTACTTTGTTAATGTGTTTTATCCAATTTTTGCTACATAAATTAAAAATTAAAACTTTTGAAAGATGTGTTCAAATTTTAACATGACCTAATGTTGATTTAAGAACATTTTGAAGTGCACAAATGTAAAGGTTCACCAAAATATGATGTAGTAAAAGGGGTTCTAAGGTCTAAACCACACTTCTTCCAAGATCACAAGGGAAAGGACTAAAGTTGATCTCAAACACCCACTTGGCTACTAACCCCCAAAAAAAGCCAAAATAGTGAGTCAATGTTTCAACCATTATGGTAAAATGTGCATTGATAATGATTAGTTGAATTTTAATTGATCTAATTTTATAATTCAAAGATGCACCCAGGTTAACTATGATAATGCAGTGAATTGTTATCATTATTAAAAATACACAATAGAGAGCCAAAAATTAATTTAAAATAAATGAGCACAGACATAGAAAAACTTAAACATTTAATTGGGAAACTAAATCTAGCTCCTAAATCACACCTATACCAATTTTTGGACAATTAGAAATGATCTCAAATTGCCACTACAACACTAGTAGGAAGAAGGGGAATGATTGATCAAGGTTCAAATCCTTCTTAAAATTTGTGTTTGTAATGAATGTGATTGAAAATTTGACTAAATTTGAAGATGCAATGGTGTTCCTAGGTAAACTATGAAAATGGAGAAATCTATTATGACTTTAGATAAATTTAATGAGAGAAGACAAAAAAATATAAAAATGTAGAAGGAAAACATAGAGGAACTAGGGATATAAATTTGATGTAGATTAAGCTGGTCTAGAGCATGGTGCACTATAGAATATCCTCCTTTTTTGTAAGATCTATAAATATAGACTTGAGTTCCCTAGAATGTAGCTCTTGTCCTCTTGGGGGTATTGTCAAAACTTCATTTGATGATGAGAAAATTTAGCTTTCATGTCTTGACAACTTGTAGGCTTGAATACATGAGTGAGAAATTAGTCCTTCGTCTTCATCCAATTATCTTTACATCTGAAAACCTACATGCATAACAAAGGGGGAGGGACTATGCCATATAGGGGCTTTCCAAACCTAGTTAGGTATTTCTACCTTGATAATGGCTATGATGATGTGCTAAGAGAGCTTACTCACAAAAGGGTAGAGGCTAAATTATAACCAGTATAAATTAAAAAATTGGTGCAACTCACCAATCAAATTTACATTTCTTGATGGACTTATGTCATCTAATCAAATTCAAGGATAATTTGATAGCTTAATTGATGTCTTGCAAATGTTAGTGCTCATAAAAATAATAATTAAAAAACATGATTCATGCTTGGCATGAATAAATTTTGCTAAATGCTAACAATTTTTCTCTTGACTGCTCTTGAATGCTTGTTAGGATGCTCAATTTTCTCAATAAAAGTACTACGATTTCAAATGATAAAATGACTAGTGTTTATATGAAATTCTTCTAATTTCTTGAAAATCAAATACCAATAGCTAGCAATTAAAATTAAAATTTCAAATAATTAAATACTAACACTAACATATTCAAATTAGAGCCAAAAAGAGGTGGTATAGGGTGTGGTGTGCCCTAGATCAGACCCATTATTTTCAAGGTCCAAAGTGTCAAGGAAAAATAATGGATGTTTATTTTTATTTCCATTTGTTTGATTTTCTAAAGATATTTGTAAAATGGGTAATTAAATGCATAATAATTAGGTCCAAGCACATAAGGGGGGAGCTAAACCTATTGTAAAAGTGTCAAACATAACAATTTTTTACATTAAATTTAGCACCCACTTTAGTGAGAGTATGAAATTATTCTCAAACTCACACTAAAGTAAGAATGTGTTAAGAGGGGTTCAATTATCCTAATATTGAAGAGATGTGATGATGTTGAATCTAGCAGATGCACTAGCCCCTAGGATTCAAGAACTTATGGTAAAAAACATGAGGACATAGGAACACACATGTGAAGTGGAATACAATATGACAAACATGAGAATCATGATAGAAACACAACACACAACATAACATCATACAAATAAGATGTAGCCATAATATAAAAACAATGTAGCAATGATGCAAACATAATACCAACATGTGACAGGGGTAAGATAGTCATGACTACTAAGATTTGTAGATATTGTAGACACATAAAAATTGCCTAGACCCGCAAATCATATTTTTCTATGACGACCACACTTCTCCAACACCTACAATTAAACAGTTGCCATTAATTATTTAATAACATCACCATTTATCCTTCAATTAAATAAACTTATTTATTTAACCCACTTTCCATCCCACCAAATAAATAATTAAAATAATTATTTATATTCTTCTGTCTTATTCTCATTTATGAATTAAACCATTATTTCCCAAAAGTCAACTATCCTCCAAAAATTAAATAATTTCTATTATTCCAACTACCTCTTTTTCTCCACCATTGATTTAATTGCTTTCAATTAAATATCAACCCTTCATTTCAAGGCTTGCCCTAACTTTGACCTAATGCTACCCTAACCCTAATGCTCCTCATCACATTTAATCCTGTCATTTGATCTTAGGGCTTCACAAAATTTTAATCTTGGCCATCCATTCTCAATTTTGGAATTCTTTAAAAGGCTCTCTCTCAATCCATTTTAGACACACGGAGTGAATTAAACATACACACACAGAGTTATTTTCAGTATGCTTGAGAGCCTTGAGTACTTGAGCACTCATTATACTTCAATATCTTGCTTTTCTTAGGCATAAGTGAAAGTTGCATTTCAAATCTGAGAGCAATTACACAAGTTTCAACAAGATGGAGAAGGCCAATGGAGGTCATTCGATGGAGGCTTGAAGATCAAGTGACCTTGTTTCATGTTATTTCGCTTCTTGCTCTCCATTGTGCTCTAATGTTGTTAGGGGTTTTAGTTATTATACTACTTGCACTTAACTTGAAAATTTCTCCCTAATACATTTGGTGAACCCAACATTTGTTTTATAGTCTTGGCCAATTTCTTCTTTTACATATAACATCTTGATTAGAGTCCTTAGAGGGGTCGGGGGTTTTAAGAAGGCCTTTATGTGTTTACACATCTAAATTGGTCGAGTTGAATTTGGCCACATATTTGTGACAAATAAGAAAATATTTTTAATTAATAATTGGTTTCTGAGGATAAGACACTTAAATTCCATTTCTGACCAATAAATTGAGAAGGTAATACATGCACAGAAAGTCTATAGCATGAGCTCGAACTTCCATGAAGTAGCTACCACTAACATGTGATTCTACTAGTAGAGCATAGATTATTTTCAAGAGTTTGTTAGCATTTTCATTTGATATCAGAAATCTGAATCAAATGATACTATTACATTCCCGCCTAATAGATTCCAAGTGATATAGTAATTGCCTAGAGAGAATCTTCTTAGACGTACATATCTAATACATAGATAATATATATGATTTTGGTAATATTGTATTTTTTAACAGATGCTAGATCAAGAGTGGAGTATCTGTTAGCAGTTGGCCCATTCTTCATTTCAGGTCGATGAACATCAAGCGCATGAGTATGAGGGCTTGCCAAAGATGAGAGTGGGCAGAACACAGGACTGGCAGCATTGTTTGTTGCTTTCCCCTATGTTATTGGTTCCTACTTCAAACTTTTATTCACTTTGTTCATTGCCTTCCCCAACGCTATTGGTTTCCGCCCATCCAAGTTCCTCTTTTTTGGTATTTTTGAACATCGCAGTTTGCACCTTGCATTCTACTTCATTGACTAGGAAAACTCATATGCCTATGCCAAATTATATTTTGAAATCTAGCTATTTCAGAGTTGAATATCATGTATGAGTTGAATAATATCAAATTTCTTAAACAAAAAAATCTATAGATATACCTACTGAACCTTTTTATTCTCTTAAGATTGAACGCTAATGTGCCCATAGCTAAGCTCATTGTTGTGATAATGTGAAGAAGCTAAGCTATAAATCTGCAAACACTAAGAAGATGCAAAAAGTTTGCTAGAGTTTATAGCTAATATTCTGGATTCCAAATGCTTTCAAAGACGTAAGACGTCCATAGTGTCAGAAATCATAGACTACATTCAATCCCTACAACACCAGTTAGCCCTTCATTCTAACTGGCATGCAGGTCTCAACTAGCAGTAGGCTTCAAGGAACATAAGTGCTTCCTCCCAACATCATGAGAGACGGCTTGGCTACTCTTCTCCAACGCTACTAGTTTCCACTCCAAACTTTTCTTTGCAGCCAAACTCTTTTGTGATGTGCATTCATTTAGCGCTAGTAGTTGGCTGAACCCACAGAGCCATCATTGTGTTGAACATTGGCTGACCACACGGAGTTCATTCATTAATTTTGAGACTATTAGGAGGGGGCACGTGATAGTCTTTTTTAAAAAAAATATTCTACAAATATTTTCCCAATTTCTTTTTATCACATTTTGTCAACACAGACATTAATACAATATTGATAAGAGTGTTTATCAAATTTTTAAAAATCTTTGTTATCAAGTCACATCTTTATTGCCCCGTCCTGACCCTTTATTGACGGTCCATTCTTTTTTTTGGCTTCACACTACTTCATTGGCCAAGACAAGTTGGTGCGCGACTCCCAACTTTTATCAGCACAACTGTGTGTATAAGGGCTTGTGCAAACATATTTATTTTTTATTTAGTTTGATTTTAGCTTGCTTTACTTTATATTTTAACTTTATATTTAGATTTTTAGTTTTTGTTCTTGGTTTTCATTTAATTTAGTTTTGGTTTTTAGTTTTAGTTTAGTTTCTAGTTTTAATCTTTTGTTTTATTAGTTTTTAGTTTTTTGGTTTTAGTTTTAGTTTTAATGTTAGTTTTTAGTTTTCATTTAATTTTAGTTTTTAGTTTTAATTTTAAATTTAGTTTTAGTTTTACATTTAGAAATTTTTTAAGTAGATTAGTTTTTTATTTAGTTAGATCTTAGATTTTCAATTTAGATTTTTCTAAATTAGTTAAAATTTAGATTTTTTATTTTATTTTTTTAATTTAGGTTTTTTTTAGCTTTTACATTTTAAATTTTCTAATTTAATTTAGATTTTTATTAATTTAGATTAAATAATTCTTTTTTAATGATAGCTTAGATTAATTTTTAACTTTAATTAAGATTAATATTTAGATCAATTTTACTTTAGATAGCTTTAATCTCGATTAATTTAGATTATTTTTAGGATTCAGTTAGTTAGGTTTCAATTAAATTTTAATTTGTCTTAATTAGATTAATGTCATTTTCTTTTTTTAGTTTAATTTTGATTTTTGTGACTAATCTTTGATTTTTTTTGCAGGATCAAGTGTTCAAGATTTGAAAATTACAACACAAATTTTTGCTTGTCAAAGAGTGGCAGCCAAAACTATTAATCATACTTTGCAAGGCTCTTGCTTCAGTTTGCTTTATCTTGAGTTCCTTTTTCACATAGACTAATTAGTGGGCCTAAAAAGAACTTGAGTGCTTGAGTTGAAATCATAAGTAGGTTTAAAATTTACTAGTGTGTGCATTATCTTGTGGTTTACATTTTGTTTCTAGGTGTGTATGCATCTATCTTGTGCCATTTAGTGATCTTGAGAATTAAAAACACTTTTATATATTTTGTATAACCACCCACACATATAGATTTTGTAATTAAAATGAACATTATGCGAGTGTGAGGAAAAGATGTTTGTGTATGCACTCCCCTTGCACTTTGTGTGATCTTGGGTGATAAAAAACATCTTTGTCTTGTTTTTTTTACCTTTAGAGGGGCTTGCCTCGAAAGAGGGGACGACTCCACCCAATTTTTTGCTCGGGTTGGTATATAAAAGGATAAGACTAAACTGTCAAGTCCTCATGGTATGTATGTTAGCATATGGCTTTGAGAGATTGTTTTTGGCTATGTGTGTTGTCATTGATGGCAACTGGAGTTAGCAGTATGGTCCACATTGTTGAAGTTGCTCCTATCAGAAAGAGAAGTAAAAGTGTAATCTACCGGCAAAAAGTATGAAGAACACGGTATCCGATTGATAAGTTGATCTCAATACTTCACCAGATCACTATTTTTTGGTGTGGATCCCTAGGGAAGCTTGTTTAGCATGTATTCTATCCTACTGGTGAGTTTTTTGGTTTTGCATTAGTCAAAGTATGAGTTAAGAGATTATGTAGAATTATTTATTGTTCATTCTTTCATTATGATTGACCTATTGTGCATGGTGTGTTGCGGATGTATGAGGAGTATGTTTTTAATTATTTCTTATGTTTGGAATTTTGGTTTGGGTCCCTACTATAGTCTAGCCGACTTGTGTGGGTACACATCAATTATAATTAGTGATTTAAGCCGACAAAAGAAAGAATATTATATTTTGTTTTAAACATATAATAAAATTCTTGTTAATAGATATATATAAAGGAGATCAGAAAATATTTTTTGAGAGCAGAAAGAAGTGTGTGTGGATCAAGAAGAGTGAAGGTGTAAGGGAGAAAAATTACATAAGAGTTATCTAAGGTAATTTCAGAAGATCTAGTTGAATAGCAAAAGGGTTTTTGTACGCAGAGTAGAGCAGAAGTGTGAATTGGATAAAAGATCTGGAATCTGATTATGTGCTTCATTGGAACTAAATCTAAGCATTTGTAGATGCTATATTCTTAGTTCAACATTTTTTTGTAATATCAAATATATTTTATAAGGTAGTGAGCCTTCTCTTTTGAGTAGTGAGCTCTAGGCAGCATGCCTAAATGCAAGTGAATTCCCCTTTTAATCATAATTTTAACAAAGTATACTTTGTGGATTAATCTCCATCATGGTTTTTCCCCTAACAAGATTTCCACATAAAAAAATTGGTGTTATGATGTTCCTTAATTTGTTTTCATGTTTCATTTTGTTTATCTGTTGTGAATACTATTTGTGGTTCAATTATTGTTGTTTATAGTTTAAGATTTGATTTGAAAATAAAATATTGTGGAACATTGATTCCCCCCCCTCTCAGTGTTCCTAGTGTCCAACAATTGGTATGAGATCAAGGTTCCTCTTCTAGAGTTTAACAACATATGGTGGCACTTGATGATCTTGATCAGTCTAAAGCAGAGGTCATGGAACTGAAAGACAATCTTGTGGCTGCAAAAAAAATTATTCAATCACTGAAGGATAAGATAAATGAGTAAAGGGAAATGAGGAAGGAACTATGTGATCAGTTGAAGAAAAAATATAGCAAAGGTTTGAATTATGTCCATCTAAATAAAAACCCTAAGAGAAATAGTAGAAGAATGTGAAAAGCTTTCCAAGGAAAATGCTACTCTAAAGATTGAAATGGAATCTGTGGTGATGAAGCTGACCAAAAATATTGAAGAAAGAAAGAAGAATGAGGAGAATCTGACCCAATCCTTGAAATAAAAATCTGAAGAATGCAGCAAAATTAATAGTGGATTCATTTAGCTAGAGATTTAACTGCAACAATCTAGAAACAATGAACAAGAGCTTGAGAGATAGGTAGTTGTTCTTGGAAATGAGCTTGCTACTACAAATGATTCAACGAGAAGTTCAGGATAAGTTATGCCAGGCTTGATGAAATAACTAAAGGTCAAAAGGATACAAATGATAAGCGAGGTCTTGGCTATGAGAAGGGTGAGAGCTCTAGATCTTAATAGAAGAACTTTGAAAAGAAGAATAAAGGTAGAAGACATCTAGTAAGGCAACCCAATGCTCAAAAATTTAATGGAAATTGCTTTGTTTGTAATAAATTTGGACATATGGCTTCTCATTGTAGAAGAAAGATAAATTTTGGTAGTCCATCATTTTCTAGTTAGTGTTTTAAATGCAAGAAGTTTGGCCATAAGTCATTAGAATGAAAAAGTATGTCTGTTAGTGTAAGTAACATTAAATGTTATACCTGCATTGAAGATTTGGACATATTGCTAATCAATGCAGATCTGGAGGAAAATCAGTGGAATGGATGGTATAGACAGAAAAATCTAGTATGCTAAAATTTTAACAAACTTGGGCACATTGCAAGATTCTACAGAAATAGAAACATGAATAAAAGAGGTATGGTTTATCAAGGAAGAAATTCATAGAAAGACAACAAAGGAAAGGAAAATGCATCTATGGAAGAGATAAGAGATCAGATGAAGAAAACATGGCTAAAGAAAAGTGAATCTGATGAAGGTAATAAGGTTGTACCAGAAGCTCCCTCTGGTAATTCTTTTGGCAATTGATTGCAAGCCAGTGGTCTAGGGGGAGTTTCTCATGAAAATCCTTTGTCGCCCTGTGTATAGTTGGCACTAAATTGCAGGATGTCATCATCCATTGTGTTATTCATTTTCAAATGTATCAACAATCATTTGTTGAGTTGGATGAAATGTTAAAGGTTTGTAGTTGGATTCTTCACTTGCTATCTAAGTTTGTAGAATAACCAGAACTTCTAGGGAAACACATTTAATGCGGCAGGAAGATAAGTATGTGAAGTTATAAAAAGGGCATTTGGAACCCTAAGTTGTCACTGTGCATTGAAGGAGAATAGTTGGAGAACATTTTCAGCAAAATTCTAAAGGAGTGAAAAGTCAATTCAGCGGCAAATTCTTCAATTATCTCTGTTGCTTATCTATTTGGTGATTGGTAGAACCCTGTTCTATACAAAAAAATGAAGCAAATCCAAGGATCAGTAACTATGGATGAATATAGTAGTCAAAAGGTTAGGGATATATGAAATTTATTGTTTGTCATTGAATTGAAGAAGCTTGGAGGAGTAAAACATAAAAATTTGGACATCTAGAATGAATTCCCTCATTTCATCAATATGGAGGTAGTTTGGTTTATCTTGAATAGATTGGATGGTGATATCCTTACTTTGGATAAACCCTATCAAATTTCTAAGGATGTAATTAGAAATCTAATAGGTTTGTGCAATGTTGGTGATGTTTCAAGAAACAAACCAATTTGAAATGTTGATGTCGAAGCCCTAATTGGAATAATGGGAAATCAGAGGGCTCTAATGATCACAATGATTAAAGATATACTAACAAGGTATATTACACATGGAATTTCATACAAAATATTCTTCAGAAATAGAGAAGGATCAACCTCGGCGGGTGCAGTGTATATCGCTCATAAAATGATAATAGAAGATGAAGACTTTGAGCTATGTGGTTTGATGAAGGATCAATTATTAGAGAATGTACAATTGATGAAGGCTATAGACTACTCTTTTAGGTTTGGTACCCTAGTTATATGCATCATGATGTATTTCCTTAATTGCTTTCCTCTAAATGACAATGTGGTATGGAAGGAAAATATACCGGTTTGCAAGCAAATTTTTGAACATTTCAACTCTTTTGAAAATGTTGAACAAGTTTATGAAAAATTCTTTAGAAAGATGTTAGAAAAGGTTGGCATAAGTGATATTCCTCTTCCGGTAAAAATAGATGAAGTTGGATCATCCTCTGGTAAGGTGGAGAAAAGGCAGAAGAGAGGAAGAGATTTGGCTGGTGTCCCTCCTCCAACACCCAAGTCAGCAAAAGTTGAGGGAAAAGGAAAAGAATAGATGATTGTGGATATAGTGGATGAAGAATTTAAGGAATATACACCCAAAGATGAACCAAAACTAGGTGAACTAGAAGTGATAATAGTAGAAGATAGTGATGAAGAAGGTGCTCTTTAAAAGAAAAAATATTGCAGATTATTCAAGATGAAGATGGAATGCAAAATATAACTGATATATTGTTGAATGGACCATCTTATGAGCAAGAACTCATTGAGGACACTCTAGGAAGATACTTTGTTAATAACAACATTGAATTGGAGAGTCTGAAGAATGTACTTCTAGAAGAGTTGATTGAGTGTGTCAAGGAGGCTATGGCCTCTGTGCCTCTAGACAAAAAAGAGGAGGAAATAATTTCCCATCTAAAGATGTAGTTTAGACTATATCTTGCTAAACTAAAGAAGAAAATGAATGTGCTAAGATAGTGCATTGACTCAACCAATAAGATCTTCAATTATTGTCTTAAGTGGCCTCATGTGGTTAGAAAATATAAGGATAAATTGGAGGAAATTGAAAATGAGCTTGTCAAAATTGGACAAGACTATAGTATGTTTTTGGACAAGGATGAAGAAGTTAAGAAGAATAATCATGATTTATAGGTTGACCATACAAAGGTTCACTTTTCCAAAAATACTCTTATGGATGCTTTCTAGAAAGAAAAAGGTCATATTGAATGCAGGTTGGAGCGAATGATTGAAATTGTAAAGAAAGGGGAAATGCTAGATAATTCCATCACCATTCCTGAATCCCTTGTCCAAATTATCAATAGAACATCATACAATAAGAACTTGATTATAGCTATTGGGATTGTGGTGGACTCTTGGAAGAAATTCCTTCTAGAAATAAAAGTTAAGTATACAATAATCTTATGATTTGTGCAGCAGTTTTCCAAATTTTCATTAAACTCTCTATTTTGCAAAGGGGAGAGAATAGTAAAATTTTGTTTCAACAAAATAAGGAGAGAAGTGTAGTGAAATATTGAAGGGGAGAGAAAGTAGTGGAAGCCTTGTCATTGATGTCAAAGGGGGAGAGAATGCAGTTAAAAATGCCTCAACATCCTAAGGGTGAGCAGTAATTTTGGTTCTGATGAGTTTTTGAGTTTTGACACTTAGTCATTTTTCACTAAGTGTTGTCACCAATGCCAAAGGGGGAGATTGTTTGCATATGGCTTTGAGAGATTTTTTTTGGCTGCTTGTGTTGTCATTGATGGCAATTGGAGTAAAAAATATGTTCTATAGTGTTGAAGTTGTTCCTACTAGCAAGAGAAGTAAGAGACTGTAATCTACCAACAAAAAGTATGAAGAACAGGGTATCTAGTTGATAAGTTGATTTGATTACTTCACTGGATCACTATTTTTTGGTGTGGATCCCCATGGAAGCTTGTTTAGAATGTATGCTATCCTACTGGTGAGTTTTTTGGTGTCACATTAGTTGGAGTACGAGTTAAGAAATTTGGTAGAATGATTTATTGTTCATTCTTTCATTATGACTGACCTGTTGCATATGGTGTGTCGTGGATGTATGAGGAGTATGTGTTTAACTATTTCTTATGTTTGGAATTTTGGTTTGGGTCCCTATTATAGTCTAGCTAACTTGTGTGGGTATACATCAATTATAATTAGTGATTTGAGCCGACATAAGAAAGAATGTTATATTTTGTTTTAAAGTTGACATCTAATAAAATTCTTGTTAATAGATATATAAAGGAGATCAAAAAAAACTTTGAGAGCATGGAAAGAAGTGTGTGTGGATCAAGAAGAGTGAAGGTGTAAGAGAAAAAAAGTATAGAACAGTTATGTGAGGTAATATCAAAAGATCTGATAGAACAACAGAAGGGTTTGTTGTATGTAGAGCAGAGCAGAAGTGTGAACTAGATAAAAGGTCTGGAATCTGATTGTGTGCTTCATTGGAGCTGAATATCGGCATTTGTAGATGCTATATTCTCAGATCAAAAAAAATTTGTAATATCAAATATATTTTGTAAGGTAGTGAGCCATCTCTTTTGAGCAGTGAGCTCTAGGCAGTGTGCCTAAATGCAAGTGCATTCCCCTTTTTATCATACTTTTAACATAGTATACTTTTTGGATTAATCTCCACCATGGTTTTTCCCCTAACAGGGTTTCCACATAATAATTTATGGTGTTATGGTGTTCCTTAATGTGTTTGCATGTTTCCTTTTGTTTATCTGTTGTGAATACTATTTGTGGTTCAATTATTGTTGCTGATAGTTTAAGATCTTATTTGGAAATCAAATATTATGTAACACTGATTCACTCCCCCCCTCTTAGTGTTCCTAGTGTTGAACAATGTAGGCCTTAGCCATGTAGTGTCATTCGAAACAGGGTACCTGGGTATGTGCAGGATCATCATGGAAAAAACATGCCCTTAATTGCCGAAAAAAATTAGAAAAATCAAAGTTATGTAACTTGACATAAAAATTTGAATAAGTTATCTATATTATTTCAAAAATATGTAAGAATAGAATCTATAGAAAATTGAATGTAGTTTCTAAACTACTAGGTTTATTTTAAAAAAAATCTATTTGGTGAAAATTTGAAATTTCAATGCAATAGTTCTTAAATTTCGGGGAAAAAATAAGAGTAATGCGTCTAACCACCCTAACCACAATAAAATGATAATAGTTTTTATAATATTTTAGACATAAGTAGAGGGACTCATGTGAATGTGATGCATTTTTGTAATTTTTTCCAAGTAAATAATTAATTATGAATTTTTATTACAACTTTTTAAAAATATAAAAATTAATCACTCAACTTGGAAATTCAATTTTCTTTTTAAATCCTATAGTCTGTGAAGCATAGAATGTGACGCTTGTTTTTAGATTCAAAAATGTGATATCATTTGAAAGCTATGGATGTTTTTCAATCAACCTATCAATCAAGACTTTAGTCATAATTCAAATAGAAAATGAATAATAATTATTTATTAAATTCAAAGTAAAGCATAATTTATATTGGTGGAAAGTTGAGAATCTCCTTTAAAAACCCTTTTCATTTCATCAATTTTGGGTAAAAAAAGTCGTCAGCCACATACCCTACAAATACCCATCATATCAGCACTTTTTGGCCCATCATGATCCTACACATACCCACCTACCTTTTCTTTTAAAGGTATAAGAGCCCCTAGTAGAGTTATTAAAGCCTTAAGTGGCTTGTTGGATGCTCATGAGGTACCATGTCCCTGAGTATTCACTAGAATCCTCTCTTTTTTAGAAGCCTCACCTTTTGACCATTACTTGGTATAGTGTTGGGTATAGTATCATGCTCGAAGATACTCACTACTGACTTCCTTGAGTAGAGATAGAAATTCCTCTTTGGGGAATTCAAAGTTGGTGAGCCCGAGAAGTGACTGCACTATAAGGGGGAGCTTGTGCCACCAAACTTCTTAGCTATCCACTCTTGAGAAGGAGAAGTTTTCAACAGTGATCCTGGTTATTTTAGTGAGCTATACCAAGTATACAATCCCTTTCCAATTAGGTTTTTCAAAGTGTTTCAAAGTGTTTGTCAAGATCAAACTCAAAAAACATTATGTTTGCTTGTGTTTTATGTGTGTTTCTTTCAAACAAACAAGCAAACAAACCTTACACTTGAAAATTGCAACACTTCACAACATTACAACATGCAACTATTTCAAACCAAATAATCAAAATGGGTCAAACTCTTGCCAAAATAAATTCAAACTCTTGAGATCCATTTTTAAACCAACTTCTTGTTGTGATTCAGGTTTAAAACTAGAAACTTGCTCAATTCTCCTTGCATATCATCATTCCATTATTAGGTCACCATTTTAGGTACCTTAGCATCCTCATTACTTGCATATCCCAACATCACATTAGGATTCCTCTTTCAAACGTTTAGGCTTGACACCTTATGGATTTTAGGATAGAAGAACTCTCTATACCTTGGCACACATCATTGCTTCAAAAAAGATTGTCATTTGACCAAGTCAATTTTTAACTTTGTCCTTTGTCATTTTGGTGATAAATTCCTACTCACAAGTCTAGTCGGGAAACTCACCTTGTCACTTTTTTTACTTGTCCTAGAAAAAGGCCATTACAATCCTAGTTGAAACATTGGTTTACCCTTGGATAGTTATTTTTCATATTCTTACATCTTTCAAAAATGTTTAATCTCTTAAGTTCATTATAGGTATCGATCACCTCTTAGTCATTTGCATCCTTCATACCTGTGTTGCCAAAAAGTGTATACTTTGCTTGATTTAGGAGTAATTGATGATAAATTGGACTTAATAAGGCCTTGATTTGGTGTTGTAAGGTATTTTACACATCCACACTAGGTCTTGAACCCTTGAAAACTAAATAAAATACATTTATTGATGTCTTGCAAGAGTGTTGTAAGGTGTTTTAACACATCTTCACACTTTTCTAGGACCATAATGTTATAATTAACCTAAATAACCTTACCAAGACCTAAATTTCAAAGTGTTGTAAAGTCTTGTAATAAAATTTCACACTTTTCTAGGCTTGTCAGCAATATTTACACCTTTCTTATGCTTTAAATGGCTCCCCTTTATGCACTTACAGGCTTTAATTAAGTGTCTTGTTGAAGAAGAACCCAATAAACAACATTTAATACATCTTAATCTTTGACATCCACTCAAAATTTCCCAGGTGGACTAAGTTGCCACCTTGGGTGACTTAGTCCCATCTAGTACAAAAATAAAAATTAATTCAAATTTCTTTCAGTTTTTTATTCTTTAAGACTTAAGGTTGGTCTGTGATGAGGTATTTTTTGGAATTTAGGCATAATTGTGTACAAATAAGGTTTTTTTCCCTCATTTTTTCATCTCCTAACTCGTCTTAATTCATAACTCATGATCATTCATCATGTTCTCAAGTCAAGCAAGCTAGGGTTTTGTCATTGCAAGTCGTCAAGATAGCTTCCAAGGACATTCAAGGGTATATTCTTCATGTCTTGTTGCATAAATTGAAGCTCAAACATCATGGAAAGGTAATAACTACATTGTTTCATGCTTCATTACATTCTTTCTTCTTTTGGTTTAATTACCTAAAAAGGGGTTTGACCAAGGCAAACCCCCATGCCCTAACAATCAACATTTTCTCCTTCTATCTTTATATGTTTGTAGATTTAGGCACTTTGAAAATCATTGAAAATTAGATTGAAGACTCATTGAAGACATCTCCTTGTTGACCAACCTAAAATATCAACAAAAAGTCACTTTTAGGCCCAAAAATTAGAGTTTCAGAAGCGGATACCTGTGGGAAACCAAAGTACATACCTAGGGCCTTCGTTTCCATAGAAGTGGACTAAGTCACCACTAGTGGCGGATTAGTCCCACTGAACTTTTTTTTCAGAATTTTTTATAGATTTGGATACCCATTTGGCCAAAACGGGCTCCAATGCAATTTTCCAAAAAAAATCCAAAAGTGGACTAAGTCGCCCCGCTTGGAGTAAATGTCCCATCAGGCTTAAAAATCAAAATTTCTCAAATTTAAGAGTTGCTTCAAGTCTACAACACACTTCCAGGTACACACCTTTTCTCTTACAACTTTCTATTTGGTTTTACTGGCATTTCTAGGTCATTTAGTTCATGTTTGCATAAAACACTATGTTTTCAAACAAGTTGCATTTCTTAGGTATTGCATCATTAGATCACTTCATTTTTAGATCAAAACATTAGAGCATCTTAATTATACATAATACATCTCATTTACATTAATCTTGAGTGTAGACAATTGCCCATTTTGGCCCATTTCTCTCTCCTTTTAGGTGAAAAATCCTATAAGTGTTAGAAAGAACTTGGTTTCCAAAATAATTGTCCACAATACCACAACATTTTAGACCTAAAAGAGAATTATTATACACTCTATATTTCATACCATCCAACATTATCATTATACCTTTTATTCATGTTGCATGCATTAGACACCTTTCATCCTTAAGATACCAAAAATACCAAAAAAATACCAAAACATAGTCTTAGTCTCATACCATCCACCTTCATTTTGAGCAAGTCTTATATGGTTGAAAATATATTGCAAAAGAAACATCAAGCAGTGGATCTCTTTCATGATGATGAGGACTTTTACAATTACACTAGCACCGTCAACCTTGGCAATACCACTAAAGATCCTCGCAACAATACCAACCTTGATAGTCATGACCATGTCAACTTGGGGTCTACATCTTATAACCAATCTAAGGCACTGTATCCTTTTGAAAATTTCCTTGTTAGAGACAAAGAGGGAAATGTGTTCATACAAGAAGTAGAGGCTACCCCACAAAATCGTGATGTTTCCTCTCTCGTGGACGACATTGTCATGTTGGACCCTCAATGATATTTAGCTAGACTATTACATGGAATTAAACTACCTCAAGGATTTGATGTCAATACCTTACACGCTACAATGTCACCCAAGGACAACACACAAACAATCCAAGGAAAATCTACACCACAACTTACAATTTCCATACCCATTGGAACAACAAGCCCAAGTACCACAACTACCAACACTTCATCCATATTTGCAACACAATATATGTCACATCCCATGACACAAACCACATCACAACCATTATTCACAACACAACCCTTTGGCTCAGCATTTACTCCCTTTGGGTCATCATCTCAAGCCATAGGGGCACACACATCTAACATCCTTGGTAGACCTAAGGTGAGACAAGTTCTCATCCAAGGACCTCAATAAAACACAAATGCAATGTCACAAGGACTTCAATCAAACACACACACCATGTCCCAAGGTCCACATATCAATACAAACACCTTGCAAGGACAAACCAGGAATTCCCCACATAGTCAAAATACAAACATGTCACATGGTTATAATCCTTTTCAACAAGGACATGGATCACAAATGACACAACCTCTTAAAATTTCATATGGCTACACACAAGGAGTCCTTTTTGGAAACCAACTACATGGACAACACACCCTACAAATGCAACATATCTCAACCACTTCCCATGTCCCAACTTACACATTACACATTCATACTCATGGATATATTCAAAATCCACCACACACACACAACGTTCCGAACCAAAACATGTCATCTCAACAAAACATGGGACCACACAACACAAATATGGGATCTCATAACAATGTTTCCAACAATCTCATAATAGACGCATTGACTACCCAATTGGCTACCCTACAAAAGCAAGTGGAGGGGATGCAAGTGCCAAAAAAGAAGATGTACTCATCACATGATCTACACCCTTATCCATATGACACTAGCATATACATGCCTCCTTCCCCTCTTGGGTATGTCACCTCTACTTTCACCAAGTATAAGGGAAAGATCAATCCTCTCAAGCACATATGAGAATTCACCACTACTTTCATGGATTTTACATATGATCACTCCTACCTTTTGACTCACTCTTCCCTAGAAGTCTTATGGGGCTCGCACTTGAATGGTTTGCACTAATACGTAAAGAGTCTATAAAGTCATGGGATGACCTCGCCAATAAATTGGTGGAAAATTATGCTTACAACATTGAAAATGATGTCATGATTGCTACCTTATGCCACTTGACACAAGATGAAGGAGAGCCCTTCATTACTTTCTTCCAAAGATGGCATAATATGGTGAGTCGAAGTCCTATTGAGATTCCCTGAAAAACAAAAAAGTGGACATGTTCCTAGAAAACCTAAAGTCAAAGTTGAAACACCCAAGCTACAAGTACATTTTTGTGCCACATTTGTAGATTTAGTTGAGAAAGGAATGACACTTGAAAAATTCCTAATCGCCCAAGGTGAACTTACATATGGAAACAAAAACACACACAACCAACAAACCCCTAATGAAAAAAGAAAGTTTTGGTCCTGCAATAAGAATGTAACAAATGAAGGAGTCGTCAACGTGAAAGTTGTGAACAAAATAGGACCCACATTGACTCTCAAAGCACCCAATGTGAACAAAAACACACCATATGTTTCCAACCAAGTAGTTAACGTGGTCCAACATACTCAAGAATGAGGACCCCCAAGACAACCAAGGCAATACCCATGGAGACAATACACTCCTTTACCAAAACCAATTGAATATGTCCTGAAGAAGCTAGTGCAATCACATGTTATACAACTCCCAAAGCCCAAACCATATACCACTACATCCTCGTCATCCTTCCTCTCCCTACTTTCACATTGGGGCTTTTTTTTACTTGTTCCTTGACACAATGCGATAAACTACACTATGTCAAAGAGGGGGAAAATGTAAACACATAAAAAATGGCCTAGACCCACAAATCATATTGTTCTATGATGACCACACTTCTCCTTCACCTACAATTAAATAATTACCATTAATTATTTAATAACATCACCGTTTATCCTTCAATTAAATAAACTTATTTATTTAACCCACTTTCCATCCCACCAAATAATAATTAAAATAATTATTTATTATCTTCTTTCTTATTCCCATTTATGGATTAAACCATTATTTCCCAAAAATCAACTATCCTCCATAAATTAAATAATTTTTATTTTTCCAACTACCTCTTTTTCTCCACCATTGATTTAATTGTTTTGAATTAAATCTCAACCCTTCATTTCAAGGCTTACCCTAACTTTGACCTAATACTGACCTAACCCTAATCCTCCTCATCACATTTAATCTTGGCCTTCGATCTTAGGGATTCACCAAATTTTAGTCATGTTCATCCATTCTCAATTTAGAAATCTTTAAAAGGCTCTCTCTCAATCCATTTTAGACACACAAAGTCATTTAGACATACAAACAGAGTTATTTTCAGCATGCTTGAGAGCCTTAAGTACTTGAGAACTCATTATACTTCAATATCTTGTTTTTCTTAGGCATAGGTGAAAGTTGCATTTCAAATCTAAGGGCAATTACACAAGTTTTAGCAAGATGGAGAAGGCCAATGGAGGTCATTTGATGGAGGCTTGAAGATCAAGTGACCTTGTTTCATGTTATTTTGCTTCTTGCTTTCCATTGTGCTCTATTGTTGGTATGGGTTTTAGTTATTATGCTACTTGTACTTAACCCAAAAAATTCTCCTTGATACAGATATCATACAAGGGTCCATACCCAAGGAATTGATGAACACAAAAACCACACCAATCCACAACTCACAAAATAGCAGAGATTAAACAAAGAGAGAATATTTCAAATCAAATCTAAAACTTCTTTCATTTAAATTTATTCAAATACAAATTGATCAATACATTTTTAAAATCAAATCTCCATAAATGTTCTCCCTGTAGCTTCTTCTTGTTGCTCCAAAGCTCTATTGTTGTTGTTCAAACCTTCACACAATTCCAAAATCTTTGTACCTCTCACACACTAGTGCCTTGTCTTTCCTTCACTGTTTTTGCTCAAACCTGCAACCAAAACCCCCAACAAATACCTCAACAAAGGTATTTTTCTCCTTCCCATTCCTCACAACCTTCTTCCCACATTTTTCTTTAAAAACCTCCAGAAATATACATTAAAATCATCAATTTTGGCCCAAGAATGGGCTCCCAACTCTCCCCCAAGAATATCTATCCATATTCTAGGTTTATGTAGCATTAAATGAGACATTTTAAGCCTCCATTAACTCCTATGGGTGTTTTATTTACTCCAAGAGGCATCTTTTTCTATTATTGGCATTTTAAAATATCTAAAATCTTGATTTTATGCCTCTTTTATGCTCCAAATACCCCCACATTTTTTATGCAATAGATAAACAATTAAATATGAAATAAAAACTTATAATATTTGACTTCCATGGCCTCCATAATACCTTTCCAAAATAAAATTAATCAAATTGGTGCTTTGGAAGTGCAGAATCAATTGTCGAGAGGTGAAAAAATGAAATTTATCTGATTCACACAAAAATTGGCGTGCAAGCTTGGAATGGTATCACATGGACCCATGCACAAGGATTTTGCTCAAAACTTCACAGATTTTAAAATTTTAAACTTTTTGAAAATTGCCAACATTATTTAGCAAACTTTTGATATTAAAATCTCCCAAACTGAAAAGGTATGACTTTGATTCTTTTTGCATATTTCATATATGCCACCTCCATGAATACCCCTACCAAATTATTTTACTCCAATCTTCGCAATTTTTTTAGAAATAATTTTGAAAAATTTCTTACATAGCCTTCAAATGATTATTTGACAAAAACTAAATTTATGCAAATTTGAACGCACCAAGAGCTTTCCAAAGCCAAGAGATGTCAAATGAACCCCAAAACACACCAAAATTGAAATTCAAACCTAAAACTTGTTTATGGTTAATGTCGATTGCTAGTCTACCCGGATGCTCCTACACCAAACATGTCGGGTAGGAAAAAAATTTGAGTAGAACTCACAAAATGGGGTGGAGTAGTAGAACTACTCTTTCAAGTTGTGGACAACCTACAACAAACTCCATCACTGATTTGGAAAAAAGGAATTTCTTCATCCGCCTCTTCCAACACTTATCTAGGATTCTTGTTGTCCTCCTCCACCAAGTGCGCACTCTATTAATCCTTCTTCTCATGGACTTACATCCACCATAGACCATCATTATTCGCCATATCTCTTCTTCCTTTCTATCTTTCTTCATGGAATCCAACCCACCACAAACCAACCACCTCCACCAAGTTCCTCATGTGCCATCATCTACAACCTCTATACACAAATATGCAACATTCGCCTACCCATTTTCAACTACAACTTTATCTTCTACTACTGCAGTCTCTTTCTTAGAGGGTAAACAATCAATATTTTTAAATTTAAAACCAGAAATTACCTTCTTTGTTGCCCCAAAATTATTTTCTTCATCCTCAAAACCTTTCATGTATGCATCTTCATAAGGTTATTTGAATTTCTCCCATGTACTCATGTTCTCCAAAGGACCATTGTTTATTGTATCTCCTTTATTTTTTGCACTAAAGATAACTTCATCCAACATTTCCTCTCAAATAAATCATCTATCATCCTCTTCCTCACCAACCCACTTGTCAAATTTAGGACCATCCATGTCCACAATTTCTAATTGCAAACCCTCTTCATCCACTTCACGCAATGCACTCCATTCACATGTTATCTCTAAAACTTGTACCTTATCATCTTCTTCACTTGTGTGGGCTACCCTCACATATTATTTCTTACATTCAACCCCTACCAAAGGGCTACAACATTCTTTCTTTTTGCTCTTCTTTTTGTTGTCCTCTTTTAGGAGAACATTCTTCTTCTCATATCTCTCTTCCCACATTCTCATTTCCTCTTTAAAATTCTTTTATAATATATTCACTTCATCTTGGAGCTTTTCAAACTCTTCATAGTGCTTCATATTTTTCACTTCTTCCCAATAGTGTTCCCAAAACAAAATTCGTATAGGCCTCCTCATGACCCATCCCATCCCCTCAAGTATAGACTTCATCATGCTCAGTGATTTGTCTACACACTCTAACCCTCTAACTTAATTCTCCACCCATAGGTCCTAGCATAGACTGCCTCATGTTTTGCGCTCTGTCTATGCACTCAAAACCTCTGGATCTAATACCACTAATGACAACAAAAGCCACCCCAATCGACAACTCACAAAATAATAGACATTAAACAAAGAGAAAATATTTCAAATCAAATCTAAAACTTCTTTCATTTAAATTTATTCAAATACAAATTGCTCAATACATTTTTAAAACCAAGTCTCCATAAATGTTCTCCCTGTAGCTTCTTCTTGCTGCTCCAAAGCTCTCTTGCTGTTGTTTAGACCTTCACACAATTCTAAAATATTTGCACCTCTCACACACTAGTGTCTTGTCTTTCCTTCACAATTATTGTTCAAACTTGCAACCAAAACCCCCGACGAATACCTCTATAGAGGTATTTTTCTCCTTCCCATTCCTCACAAACTTCTTCCTACATTTTTCTTCAAAAACCTCTAGAAATATACATTAAAATCATCAATTTTGGCCCAAGAATGGGCTTCCAACTCTACCCCAATAATAGCTATCCATATTCTAATTTTATGCAGCATTAAATGAGACATTTAAGCCTCCATTAACTTCTATAGGTGTTGTCTTTACTCCTAGAGGTGTTTTTCTCAATTCTAGGTATTTTAAAATATCTAAAATCTTGATTTTTTGCCTCTTTTATTCTCTAAACGCCCCCCACATTATTTATGCAATACATAAACAATTAAATATGAAATAAAAACTAATATTTGAATTCCATAGCCTCCATAATACCTTTCCAAAACAAAATTAATCAAATTGGTGCTTTGGAAGTGTGGAATTGAGTGCCGAAAGGCAAAAATATGAAAGTTATCTTATTCACACAAAAATTGATGGGCAATCTTGGAATGGTATCCCATGGACCCCTTCAAAAGGATTTTTCTGAAATGTTCACAGATTTTAAAATTTTAAAATTTTTGAAAATTGGTGACATTATCTAACAAACTTTCGATATTAAATATCCCAAACTGAAAAAGGTATAACTTTTATTATTTTTGCACATCTCACATACCACCTCCATGAATACCCCTACCAAATTATTTTACTCCAATCTTACAATTTTTCTAGAAATAATTTTCAAAAACTACTTATGGAGCCTTAAAATGATGATTTGACAAAAATTGAATTTATGCAAATTTGAACACACCAAGGGTTTTCCAAAGCCAAGAGATGTCAAATGAACCTCAAAACACACAAAAACTAAAATTCAAACCTGAAGATTTTTTTGGTTGATGTCGATTGCCAGTCTACCCAAATGCTCCTACATTAGGAACACATGAGTCACAAGATGAAAATTTATGATACTTATTAGGTGAACCATGAAAAATATAATGATTGACTAGTAAAGTATAATATTCACTAGATGATATTTTTGAAAGTAGCAAATGTGAAACACAAGGGCTAGTGAGGACAAATTTTCTCTAGGTGTGATCTCATATCAACAATACCTAGAGCTATAGTCCTAATAACTTTGATAAGATGCTACACAAAATTATCAGAATTACATGCCAATGCATCAACACTTCTAGTGCATGTGAAAAAAGTGGAGCACATAATGGAATGCATGCCCCACCTTAAAGTAATTGCTAACGCCAACTATGAGAAAATTCCCTTAAGGTGGAGTAAGACAATATACACAACATGAAAGACCATGAGAGCTTATTGAAAAACCCTATGGAAGATGTATGTTCCCAATAGAGATAATTCATGACAAGGGGTTTTCCCCAAGACAAATCCACAAAACAAGATAAAATATGACACATAAGGTATCTACGGATCTAGGGTTAGTATAAACCTTTGATAATATATAATATAATTATAGTCAGAATTGACGTCATTCCCCCAAAATACTCATGGAACTATGATACAGTGGAAGAAAGGCACAAATAAATGACAAAAAAAACCTTTTTGGGTCAACATGAAAGAGACCTAACTGTCCCAACACCTTGCATCATCCCCAAAAAGACAACAACAATTTGTATGACATAAATAAGAGTGAAGATACAAATAGATTGATATCACAATAGATTCATTTATTATGTATCCTTGTTCCAATAAGAACAATGAGGTTCATCCAAAGAAAATTAAAAAACACAAAGGCATGCCAAGCAACACATCACAAAAGATCACATCATGTGCAAACAAACACATATAAAATACACACACAAAAGGTACCATACAATATGTTGATCTAAATAAAATTGTCCACATACCAATCTTGCTCATCGTAAATGGAAAGTGAACTTGATATAATAAAGGGACTATAGTAAGTGGTCTATAATGAATGTCGCAATGTTCAACACATGGTGGATTTCTCTAAATAGGAGGATCATCATGGTTGCCCCCATTTAAATTCTTTGATTTTCAGAATATAAGAGCGAGTTCATTATGATATTTTTATTCTTCTATCTTATCTTTTTCTTCTTCAACATCCAAATTTATTAGAATAAGTGGACTATGAATAATATCATCCATATTTCATTTCTCATTCTTTGCTTAGGTTGGGATAGATATGGTTCAATTTCATGTGAACTTGTGAGGGTGGTGGCATAGATTCAGGTGATGATGAGGATGGGTGGATGGGAGGTAATTCTACAAAGTTATTTTGGATGGGTGGTTGGCCATTACATAAGGTATGATTCTTTTCAACAAGTTTATGAGATATGGCACAATGTCTACATTTATGCTCTTTTTCACTTATATTTCTTCTTGCACAAGTTTAAAATTTTGAAGGATTAATCGAGGTACTTTATAACATGTCATGGGTTGGGAGACTACTATGTTCTTATGTATATAAAAAAAAATTCTTTTAGAGGCACAAATTTTATTATATAATTATCCATTGGTCTCTTCTATGATAGTGGAGGTGGAACTACAACATACATTCTAAGTGATCAAGGGAAGATACTCGGTTAGGGCTTAGGCTCCTTTACTACCTTTGGGGTAGGAGAAATACCATAGATGTCAAAGTGGACTAAGGAACCTTAGGTGGGATATTAAAAAGAGGAAATTCTACTTTATTCTTAACTTTAAACTTTTGATATGATATGAAAAAGTAATCTTCATGAGGTTTCAGAGGTTCAATATGTGTAGGCTAAAAAAATCTAATGAAAAGTTTCCACTATGGTCGTTTATTCCTCAAATCATTGCCTTGTTTGGGAATTTTGTCTAGGTTGATAGCCCTAGGGTTACAATTCCCGATATGAATGCACATGTCTTTGTCTCACTCAACTCTGGGGTTGAACTACCTATAAATATTGGATTGAAATTTGAAGCTATCCTCCAAGTATATCCTATAGAAGTCCTTAGAGGCATGGGTGCTTGCTATCTCTATAGAAGAGAAGGGAACATTCATAAAATATGTCTACTAATCTAGGGTGTCATTAGCTCCTCTCATTTTAAGCTCCATGTTGTGAACTAAGTTGTGGATCTGCTTGCCAAGGTGGTTGTAGCCTTAGGTAGTATCATCGTGTCGCATGACATCCATGTTGCTCTTTCAGCTTTCATTTCTTAGTCACCCCCCACTCAATGTCATCTTCTTCTCTCCCTTTGTCTATGTATGATGGTTCGCCATCTTTAGGTCTCCCTCCCATTCATCCTTCTCCTTCTTTTCCTCCCTCCTTTCCTGTCTACCAACCACTAGTAGTCGTTTGCAATCAATTTGAGCCCTTGTTGGTTATTACTCTCATTTCTCCCCCACTATCGTTAGTCCCCCCATCCGATCTTGACTCTAGTGTCTCTCCCTATGCTCCCATTTTGGTGTCTACTTCTAACTCTAGGGGCTCATGCCTTGTTAAGAAAATGTCAAGCAATTGTCTCTAGAAAATATCAAAAAAATAGGTGAACTTAATCAAACCAAAAGAAAAATTGAATTCATTAAAACTTATGTTAATGGTGTTAAAGTAGATGAAGAACCTATAATCTCTAACCCTCAAAATATTGATAACACTAACATAAATCCTTCCCTAGTAAAGCATATTTTTTCTGCTATTGAAGCTAACCAAATGTTAATAGAGGGAACTCTTTGTCAAAACAAACCTTCCCAACTCAACACTTCTCTAGGACAACTAGAAGGTTTGGACTTGGAGAATAAAATATCTAGATCTAGACTGTGATGGTGATAATATGTCAACTAGTGGGAAGGTAGTCCCTGACTCACCAGGGCTTGTTGATAATGAGAACAACCTAGGCTTAAATTAAGTAGTGAAGGATGATAATTGTGCCTCAGTGGCACTTAAGGTCACTGTAGACACTTGTGGTGAACCTTTCTTTGCTCCACTAGAGGACACCTTGGATTCCTTAATTGAAATGGTTAGAAAGTGGTCTATGGATAAGACTGAATCATCCAAATGAATAATTGATAACCCTAACCTTGCCATTGAATCTGCAAGCCCTTTTGGGAACATTGGTGATGAGGAGACCCTTAAAAGTCATGTGAACCCTCCCAGAGATGGGGATAAAAGTGTTAACTCTCATGATTCTAAGAAAGCCTCCATGGCTGAAGAGGACCCTATAAAGGAAAAAGGGGGGAAATTTTGGAAACTGTGAAGGATATAAATATGGATTCTAATCCTTGCCCCCTAAAGAACCTAAGAAAATAGGTTGGAAGAAAGGTAGTTCTATAACAATTAGTAAGAATAGTATGGTGATTATTAAATGAAAGAGAAAGAAAACAAGTATTGTATTGGCTATTCCCTCTCCCAAAAGAATTGAGGTTGAAGAGAATGTGCTTAAGTACTCTAAGCTATTTAAGAATGCTAAAGAGCCCACCTCTACTAAATTTAATAATGATAATTAACTGCACCTCCTAGAATGTTAGAGGGTTAGAGTACCCTAACAAAAAATACGTGGTGAGAAGGTTTCTCAATATGGAACAAAATAAATATTTTTTCTTACTACAAAAGTTAAAGCAGTTGGGTTCACACTTGAAACCAACAGGAAGTTTATATGGGGAAATTCTACATATTTAGCCTCCCAACATGAGAAGGGGAGAGGTGGAGTTGTCATATTGATGGTAAACAAATGGAAACCATACCCAACCAACTTGGGGGTGTCACCTTGTAATAAAGCTATGTGGGCCGCTTTTGAGAGGGGTGACTCCAAATTTGGCATTTTCCCAATCTATGCATCAAATGATTACTTAGGGAGGATTGAGTTGTGGAAATGGCTAACCAACCTCCCTGATGTCCCATGGATCAAAGGTGGTGACTTCAACATGATAGGAAACAAGGAGGACAAAAAAAGGTGGCATCAACATGGACTAGAAAAGAAATAAAAATCGTTACTGGTTTAGATTGAGAAACAAGATTAATATCATTTATCCTCTAGAAGGCATGAAAGAGGAAAGTAACAGTGTTTGGTACACCCTAGTATAATGCGAAAAAAAGGGTTAAAAGAATTTACTACAAGCTAGATAGGTTCTATGCCAATAGAAACTTCTTTAACTTTGATCCCATCAGTGGTGAAAATAAGGTGTCGGTTTAACCTTACACCCTCTCTGACCACCACCCAATCAAGGCCAAGATAATCTTAAATAATGGCATAAAGATAAGCCCCAAGAGAAGGGATAACTTCATTCTTAACACTATTTTGTTGAAGGATGAGGATTGCATAGAGGCTATAAACACCTTAGGAGGAGTCAACAAATGGTTTCTTAAGGACTATGGACCAATGGAAAGGTGGAATCAAAATGTGAAGGCATGGATGATAATCTTTCAAATATTAGGTAAAGAGAGGGAAATGGATAGAAGATGGGAGGAGAACCACCTCCAAGATGAACTACTAGAAGTTGAAACTAGAATCCAAGAAGAACCAATGAGTGAGCAACTCTATGAAGAGCTTAACAAAGCTAGAAGCTATCTTAGGAGATTGCAAACCAGCAAAATTCAAGGCTTAAAAGGCCAAGCTTAATTGGTTAAACAATGGTGACAAAGGATCTAAGTTTTTCTTCGATTATATTAAGGACAAAGCGCTAAAAGAGAAATTTATTAGATTTTCCATAATGGTGTGACCTTGTCAAGTCAAGAAGTGATCATGTTGTAGTTCTCACTATTCTACAAAAATCTATTTAGGTTGGAGGATAGTGGTGGGGAATGCTCTAAAGCTAGAGACAAGATCAAGAGATTAATTCCTTCTAAAATATCCAAGGAGGATAGTTTTCAACTCTCTACCACTATAACCAAGGAAGAAATCAAAATAGAAATCACTTTCATGAGCAATGACAAATATCCTAGGGTGGATGGGATCCCTTTTGAGTTTTACAAGGTCTCCATAGATTGTTCATGTGTGATTATCTTCATTAGGTCTACATGGAAGCTTTTACCAAAGGATCATTGGGAACTTGTATTAATCAAGGGATTATTAAACTCTTGCCAAAATAGGGGATAAGATATTGATAAAATTTTGGAGGCCCATCACTTTGTTGAATGTTTCTTATAAGGTTCTTGCAAAGGTATTAGCATTAAGGCTAACAAATATTCTCAAGTCTATAAACTCCACCTAAAAAAGGTTTATTGTGGTAGATACATACTTGAAAACCTGTAGACTAGTTGGGAGGCCTTGGACTGAGCTAAAAACTCTCAATGGAATGTTTCCATTCTTTTGTTAGACTTTAAGAAGGCATATGATAAAATGCAATGACATTTTCTCAAAATGGCTCTTGAAGCCCTTGGGTTTGCGCAAGAATTTTCCAACATGATTGTAATTCTATTTAAAGATACAACTACTTAGGTGGAGGCGAATGGTTCTATGTCTAAGCTATTCTAATTAGAAAGTTCCATTAGCCAAGGTTTCCCCAATAACCTTTACTTATTCTTCATTGCATCTAATTCCCTACATTATCTACGAAGAGATGCTTATAATTCCCCTAAGGTGAAAGGTATAGTGTTACCTGATCAAAATGATCTCCTGAACATTCAATTTTTTGATGATAATTCTATTTTTGTGGATCTACAAGAGGATAATCTAACCAATCTAATGAATAAACTTGATATATTATGCCTTGCTTCTAGAGCTAGAGTTTCAAGGACAAATTCTATAATACTGAGATGGCTAGATACACTTCCTAGCTGGCTACACAAATTTGACATCCAATTCAAGAGGGTCCTCAAAAGAAGGTGAGATATCTAGGGATCCCATTCTCGATTTCACCTAATTTTAAATAAATGTGGCTCTAGTTAAAATCCAAAATTGATAAGAAGTTGGATGAGTGGAATAGGTAGTTCCTCTCACTAGCTAGCAGGATTCATGTTTGTCAAAATATTCTTTCTTACACACTTTACTTTGCCTCAGTCTATTTTTTCAATAGTTATTAAGTTAAGGAGGTTCAAAAGAAAATCATAGGATTTATGTGGTTAGATGGGAAAGGTAAAACAAATTTTCACTCTGTTAAATGGGAATGGTGCTTTTTGGAAAAGGCTAATAGGGGCTTGGGCCTCAAAGATCTAAAAAAACATTGTATTGCATTAGTTGCCAAGTGGATCATCAAGGCCATTGATGGGAATGATCCATGGAAATCTTTGGTCAGGGACAACATCTCTCAAGTATTCCCCAAGTTGGAAAAATCCTGAAAGGTACTACCTTTCATTGATCTTCTCATTACCAAGTACCCAATATTGCCTACAAGTTCAATGGTTTTCAAAAGTTTTGGAGGGCTTGGGAATCAATTAGTGATCATTTCACTTTTCCTCTTGTAATTGATCTTTAAAACAACAATCTAATCCATCCCATAAGATCCATATGGTGGAATTTAGAGCACAATGGGAAACCATTGGCCTTGTTACAAGGTTGTTCTACAAAAAAATGGAATCAGGCTGGTATTAAAACTTTCAACAATATCATAAGGGACGAGAATCTGATTTGTTGGGATCAATTAAGAGAAGACTATGGATTACCCCACTCTAATATAAGAACCTATTTTTTTATTAAGGAGGCCTGCAAAACCTGGATTCCAAATCTCAAAATAGAAAACTGGAATGATAAGCCAATTGAGGTCTTGTAGAAGGGAACTCTCCCTCTCCAAGAGGTCAAGACCAAGCTTATTTATAAGGAAATAATTAACTCCAATACCCCCATTTCCTACCTAAATAAGGTTTGGAAGACCAATTTTTTGATGGTCAAAATAACACATAAACATAAACAGAATATCTCTATCATATTTCTCCTGAAAAAAGAAAGATAACATAAAGCAATCTATCTTCCAAGGTCCTAGTAGTTGGTTCTCAATTGTGCTGATGTTACTCAATGGCCAATGCAACTATAATGTTCAAGGGGCCTACCGGTATAAAGGAATACAAACTGTATCATATCAATTAACCTACATTTTGGGGGTATAAATAAATAGAAAAAGATAGAACAAAGCCTTAGAACAGTAAAACATGAATATAAACTTCTTCACATCTAGACATGTATTTTAACAACGAGGGTTTCTCCAACTAACCAGAACCATAAAATTATGTAATCCATAGAATTACCTACACCATTGCATACATTCATAGTGCTAATTAAATAATCACAACCATTCATCAAAAATTTACTTCAAGATCAAAACATATCACCCACTCATTGCTAAAATCAGATCAAATAGGCAAATGAATTCCATTCAAAGACAATTCAATGAAATAATCATAGATCCGGTTTCTCCTATTTATTTACATCAAATAGAAAAAAATTATGCATAACATCCATTGGCATATAGATGATTATAATTCATTAACATTATAGTTCAAGTCCAAACTTGACAATAACATGAAACTATATAAAACTATAAACTTATCTAAGTACAACAAAATTTTCAAAGTATCTTGCTTAAATCTTATAAAATCCTAAAACTATAACAATACTATTTGCTATCTCATCAAGAGGCTAATCCTTCTTAAATCAACCGACCTTTACAAAATGGAGCTCAAAATTACATATAGGGAGGCTATGCACTAATTTCTCTCAATCAAAAACTGATATCCACTAATTAAGGAATCAAAACTACTTGAAGTGGTTGATCTTCAGTTCAATGGTTAATGGCCTTGTCATCCAAACTCTGACACCCAAAGGAGGAAGGTATAACTGCTGGATGAAATCCATAGTTAATCTCATGTCATAACCCTATAAAATAGGATAGAAGAGGAAGTTGTCCACCAAGAACAGAACGTCCTACTGCCAGAACATTCCTGTGTTGCTTGATCGAGAAGTTATTCATCATAACTGGAGAACACTTGTTGAAGAATGTCCACATCAATTCCATCTATCCAATTATCTTCAAACTTTATTCTTTTCAACTTCGCTAAGGCACACTCTTGCATATCTTTCAACTTGATCAACTCCGTTCTAGTAACTTTCACTTTATCTTTAATGTCCATGAGTCTATCCAACATCAATTCTTCACCATCATCTTCCTTTTCCATCACTTCCTCAAATATGTTACTCCATTTCTCTTTTAATTTATCAAGAGGAATACCTTCTTTGACAAGGATATCCATATTGAACAAAATAGCAATCACCGCCTCCAATTCATCAATTTGTTCATTCAAGTCCTTACTAGCTTCTTGAACTTCATTTTTATGCTCATAGATGAATTTGGATTTAAACCTAATTATGCTCAATGTCTTCTCAATAAAATTTGAATTATCCTCATCAAGGATTGATAATTCCAAAAGAGTTGACTTCGGCACCTTGCTAATGTCCTTTAGCTTCTTGATATGTTCTCTATACTCTTAATCTTGTTTTTCCAAGACTTCAACATGTTGATTCATTTCTTCCCACAACTCCAATGCACCTTCATGAACTTTAAAACCATTAGCAAGCACCTCACCAACCTCTTGATTGAGCTGATCAACCCATCTATCAAGCATCCCCACCTTATTTCTCAATTGCACCAAGTCATCAACTTCTTTCTTGCTTAGTAAGATTGGGGTCTCTGGAGCAGCAACTTGTTGAGAAACCAGAGTGGAAACATCCTTCAAGAATTTATGTGACTGATCCAATTGGGATTTTGGTTCATCCTTCCTCTATTTATCTTTGATCATTCTAGGTTTAGTAGAGGAAGCCACAATGTCAATAAGATTCATTTGTTGATTCCTTGTAGGTCTCCCCAAATTGACAGTGACCAATTGGTAATCAGTTACTTGCATATCTTTCCTATCTTTTTCCACCATTGGGATAGCACATTTAGCAATAATCTCACCTACATCCGTGAGCTTAGTTGAATGGAGGGCCTTGGCCTTTTTCTTAGGCATCTCTTTCTCTATCTCCATCATCATTTCATCCCAATTTAAAGGTTGAGGTTGAACTATTTGCTTCTTTTCTAGATCTAGTTTGAGCCATGTTGGAGCAGTAGGAGTGGTGACCACTTGTGTGGAAGAAGAAAGAATAGTGGCAGAAGAAAGAGGTTATAGAATGGTGTTCTTAGGTTGAGAGTCAACCTCTTGTTCCTATTGTTGTTCCCTTTCTACAACTTCTTTTGCAAGTCTTCCAGCTTATGCCTTGTCCTTTTTCTCTTGCAGCTTTTTAGCCTCTAACTCCTTTTTCAAACATTCTTCTTCTAGCCTCTTCTCCTCATACATTTGATCTCTTTTTCTTTCAAGCTCTTTAACCTTATCCCATGCTTCTTCAAACCTTTTTTCATATTGAGCAAGTTCTTTAGCCTCCTTTTCTCTTTGTAGGAGTTCTTCCTCCTCTTTCCTCTTATGAGCTTCCTCAACAAGTTTAAATTTAGCCTCAAGGGCTTCTCTTTCCCTCCTTTGTCTAGATTTCTCCTCTTCAAGCTCATGGATTTTCTATAACATAGCCAATTTATCTCTCTTCTTTGATCTTTAGTTCCTACTCCTTTTTCTATTGTAGCAAGTCCTCTTTTTCCTTTTGTTTCCTTGCTTGTTCCTCCTCCCTAGCCTTAGCATTAGATTCTTGTTTCTTAGCAAGTGCCTCAGTTTGTGCTTTGGATTTTCTTCCAATTTAGCTTCTTCAAACAATTTCCACTGATCCTCTGGGGTGAGGACATGTTCATCAACACTCTCAACATTTCTTGCAGACAGCTTTGAGAGGCTCATCATCTGGCTGTGTAGCCTCTGAATCAGAATTGATATCATGAATTTCAATCTCTTGTTCCTTCCCTTTTAAGGATTTAGCTTCCTTGTGAACGGTTCTTGTAGGCATTTCCCAAATTGGTTGCTCTACAAGAAGAGGTTGAGTTGAGGTTTCACCTTCAACAATTGTTGAAACACCAGGTTGAGATGAAGTCTCCCTTCCAGGTTCTATTGTGGCCTCTTCTCTATGTTCTTTAGGAACATTCTAAGCAAGAATTTTAGGCTCAGGCTCCTCTCCAGAATTGGGAGGGAAGAACTCCAATGGCTCCTTAGGAGATGCCCTTTTTTTCCTCTTGTATCCTTGGGTGGTACCTGCAATCTTTCTCTTATTAGAAGTTTGAGCCTTTGGCTCCTTGATTCTCATAACCACCCACTAGATACTTCTATCCAGGACTAGCCTTGCAATCTGTTTTATGTCAATGGTTTCCTCAACATCCCAATTCACTAGATCTAAGTCATTGGTGCTTACCTTATCAGCATCATATTGGGGATCCAAGGTCACCCCATCATCTAACAATGTGTTAGGAATATCCTCCCTCACCCCATAGTCAAACATGAGTGGAATGGGAAACCTTTCATAATTTATCCTTCTCAAATCATACTCATCTTGTAAGCCCTCCCAAAAATCCTCTAGCAGGTTGAAATGTTTGTCAAAAACTATAGGGAGAAAACCCCGCATCTTGTGCTTGGGATCAAAATACTTCCTAGAGGTATACAAGTTTAACCTCAAATGGATCAACTCATCAAAAATTACCTTGGCTGCCACATTGTGTACACAACTATACTCACCCAACTTCATGGTAAATTTGTGACAACCAGTCCTATGCTTTCCAACAAATTTGAGATTAACTACTATAGCTTGATAAATAAACTCCATCAAAATAATCCTGCTATTGTAACATCTAGGCAGTAAATGGGGGTGACCATCAAAACTAGCCAGCTTGAAGTAGGTGAACTTGGGGTATTGGATGTACCAATGTCCCCACTCTGCAATGAATGCCATGGCATATCTACTCAGTCTATACCCCACATCTCCTATTAGTTGGTTAATGATGACATACAAAAATGCATCATTAACTCTTTTGTAATGTGACTTAGAGGTCTGCAAGGTTAGTCGATCATAGTGATCCCACACCTTTTTCTATCCAGGGGCTTCTATCCCAACTGCATTCAAACCAGAAAAGATGCCTCTTATTGTAGCTGCATATATTACATAAGAGGTCATGAAGAAGCATTTTGTCTCCCTTACTTTGAGCATTTGATTGTGTAGGGACTCTGATACAATCATTGGCCAGTCAAATTATTGCCTACTATCTAGAATGGTTTGAATGAATGGAAACATCCATTCCTTGAATTGTGAGGAATCCCTCTTCCCGAACACCCTAGAAATCATCATGATAATATCACCAATATCCTTGTAGAAATCTGATCTCTTAGGCTGATTACGAAGCTTGGCCAGGGATTTCTTCTCCACTCTCATCCAGTGTTTCTTCATATGATTCAAGTATGTTGGCCTCCTTTTTGTTGCTATATAGTTGTAGGGGTTCTGCCTCATTGAGTTTCATGGGGCTCTGTGGGGTGGGTACATTAAACATGAACCTTATCATTTTTGGCGTTAGATCAATGATGATATTCCCTTGCAAGTCCACACATTTCCTAGTAGCAGGATTGTAACTTCCAGCTACAGTAAGTATTAATTCTAGACACTGGATTGATAGAGGAAAGAGAGAAACATGTGCTAGTCCAGATTGAACAATTCTTTGCGTTCTTCCTGTTACATCCCCACTAAATGTTTCTTCATGCAACTCCTCATAATTGAATGGGACCAAGTTTGTGTCCATGATATCTTCCCAATCTGATTCCACCTTGCTAGCTATAATAATAGGACTTTGGCGCTTATACCTCAAGGTATAGGGGAGTTGTTCCACTTTTATCTTCTTAGGCTTGGTTCATTTCCTTGAACTTCCTCCAAATTGACTTCTTTGAGGAGCCTCCTTCGATGCTCTTGACATCCTCTATTCTTGCAATACAACCCTGGATTAGATGAACAAAGGCATGAAAATCATTACATCATCCAATACCATTCTCTACTCCCTCGGGATAACTCTCCATACTTAGTCAAATTTCATAATCACCAAAGGTGGATTCAAAGAAGAATCAGGAACAAGAAATCTTTTAACACATGTGAGATTGGGATTGGAACCAAAACAAAACTAGATAGGATCAAAATGAAAACTGAACCTAAAATCAATCAATAGTTCCAAGTTTGTCACTCACTCTGGTTCCACTTCCACCAAAGGGCATGGGTGAATATTAAAGTCAATGGTCATATGAAACAGGATCATTTTGGGAATGAACTCATATGTGAACACTTATGGGATGAGTTCATTCCTAAGTCTGCTTCTGCTAGTTTACCATTCAAGAAATGAAGCAATTTCTTAAAGATGTTGTCACATGAATCTAAGACCTAGGTCACATGGAAACATAAAGAAACCTCAAATAAAGGGGCTTAAACTCACCCTTTAATAGAATAAAGAGCAAATTTAAAATTTTAGGGCTCAACATTGTAAAATTTGTCACAGAAACCTTAGTTTATGCGACTCGTCGATTCAGGTAATTAGGGCATCAAAAACCCAACATGAAAACCACTAAATTGACATGGGAATAGGATCAAAGAGATCTTAAAAAAGATTCAAAGACTTTCATAGCACAAAAGATCCCTTAGTGAAACCCTGGTTAAAAATAGGGCACGGTATAACGGACATGCTACGAAAGCGACAACAAAACAACAAAACAAAATAGAGAAGGACAAAAAAATGAAAAAAAAATAGAACGAAACCAAAACAAACAAAGGGAACAAGCAAAGATTCACAGGAAATGTATCGTTAACATGCAAGAACACCACGAACAAGAAGACGAATATAGAATGACAAAAACAAAGGAGAACATAATGGGAAAAGACCCTACCTTGAAATGCCAACAAGAAAGGTTGAAACTGGATAAGAATTCACTCACCAATGCGCCTCTGCAATCAAATTGTGCTACTCTTGAAGTTACCCTAGCTCTAGTTTGCTAAAACAACTTAGATAATAAGGATAATGAGCCAATTAACCTTGATTTAGTTTTGAAGAGTATTTTGTGCATGTGAGGAGGCTACAATTAATGCAATAAATGTGGTCGGTCGAGGGTAGAGCAAACAACGTAAATGAGTAATCAACCAATATGGAAATCAAAGGTAGGGTAGACACAGATGCGGATCCGGAATAGAACAAGAAACTTTATACAAACCTCTTATCCAACTCTAAACCCAGTTTCAGTCTCATGGCAAGGACAAACAACAAAGGAAAATGGGGGTGGAATGAAAACCAGACTCAGTCCAAACACCAATGAAAGCAAACAACACAAAGCAAGCGAGTGGGAACGGGACTGGGATGAAAATAGAGTTCAGAACTTTTACAAAGTTCTAAATTCGGTTCTACTTCCTCCAAAGCAAAAACAAAACACAAGGAAATGAGAAGCAACTCAAGGGATAAACAGACCCAAGAGCGTGAGACAAACCAAAAGACAACAAAAATAACAATGAGACAAGGGCGAGGTCAGAATCGGGATTGAATCCGGACTTGGAACCTTCAAAATTTCTAAGTTCGGTTTCTATTCTGACTCCACTTCCACCAGACCAAAAGAAACAAGGACTTAGGAGGAAAAAGAAAAGCTCCCAAGACCCAAACAAAACACCAAGGACAAAACACAAACAAGGGGGACCCATTTTGATCCAAAACAAAATGGGGTGGTTATGCAAGGCATAACACAACCTTGAAACAAAATATTGGAAAAAGGTTTTCTATTTTCTTTGGCATATTGGGATTGATGCTAAAAATACTTGTTTTAGATGGTTGGTTTTGTTGCAAAATATTCCTTACAAATTGAAGAATGGTGACAATGATATTTGTAATATTTGTAGAGTTCCTAAAATTGTTCATCATATTTTTTTGTGTTTTATGCTAATGAGATATGGAAGTTATTTTGTAATGATCAAAGAATTTGGAGAATAAATGGAAAAGTTAACTAGAAAGAGATCCTTATGGGAAATGATAGAAAATTGAGTAAAGATATGCATTTATTTTGGTTTTTATTGTCTACTAAAAATATTTGGTGCATATGGAAGGTAGGAAATGAGGACAAATATCATGGGGTTTGGAGGGTACTTATTGAGTAAACTAAAAGACTCACATTCTTCATTGTTTCATTATGAGTAATAGTCGCCATGGAAATAGCAAAGAGAATTTTTTTCAATATTTTAAAAAATGGGGTGGTACTCATTCACCAAAACAAGATCAAGTATGGGTATTCCTGGTAGCAGGGGTAACCCAACTTGAAAGTATTCATGAAAGCACTAGAGGCCTTCAAGAAAGAATTCAACAATCAAACAAAGGTTGGGAAGAACACTAGGGAAGAAAAAGGACCAAAAATATACACAAACTAAAACTATGAGATTGAAGAGGTCTTCTCCAATGAGGAGTTAGATGCCATCAATACCCTGGTCAACTAGTGTTCCATGGATGATTTTAGTGAGAGTGGGAACTTTGGGAATGAAGGCTAATTGTTGTCTACATATGTACTCTTGGCATCTTTTTGTATTATGTGTACAGTCTAACTCATGCACATATGCATATATTTTTGTATTGTACTGTGTAGTCCAAACCTTGCTTACTAGATACTCTATCTAAAGTGGTATAGGAAGTTTTAATCTCTAGTGTTTCTATATGGTAGATCTTATGTTGTAGTACTTTGTGCATACATTATACTTGTTAGAATTATGAAAAAGCACAAAACCATGAGCCACAAGATCAAACAACAAATAAATACACCTTCTATGCAAGAGATCTCCAAACAATATATGTAATATTCCTCAAAAAGAAAAAGCTACAAAATGAAAGAGACTCAAAAATATATGAAAGCTAGAGATAATTATAATGAGGGTTGAGTTCTTTATAGGAGAAAAACCCTAAATGGACTCTCAAAAATATATGAAAGCTCGAGATGATAATTGTAATGAGGGTTGAATGCTTATAAGAGCAAAACCCTAAATGAGAAAGGGATTAGATCATGACAAGTGTCAACATCACATGAGATGAGACATAATGATCTAATATTAGCTCAACTAATAAAATCATAAAAGCATGTGAATAAATTAAACTAATAATCAATTAAAGATTAATTAATTATTAGCTAATCCATGATAACTCCAACAGTACTCTGGTGTTTAATCTATTATTAATACAAAAAAAAATACCATGCCCCACGTGAAGGGCATATTACAACAATAGTAAGTTATGGTAATGGACATCATTTTTTCTCATAACTATCCACATAGGCACACCTCCCAAGAATGGCATTAATATTCAATAATCAACTCACATAGGAAATACTTAATAAAGCAATTGATCCTCTATATTTCCTCCTAACTAACTAGGATTAGGAAAGTGGTATAAATGTCATTATATCAACTTGTAATTGATGCCACCATACTCCACCTCCTTCATGAATTCCAATGCAACTAATATTCCAAATCAATTGGGAGAATAAAAATAAATAATAATATCTCAAAAACATGAGTATCCATGTACCCATTCTAATGTTATTCAATATGAAACATTACTATACATTCATCTTGCAACTAAATATCACCATTTTAAAAAAAATTAAAAATTATGATGAAATATGTGTAAACAAGTTTACACCTCTAATGACCATTTCCATAATGCTATTTTTTTATTCTACAAGTATTTATAACTTTTTTTCTTGTAATGATTGTTTAAAAAAAAACTTCTATTGTATGCTTCAAAACATTTATTTTTCAACATCAAGAAAAATCTAGCATAGAATTTTTTGTACAACTATGATAAAAAAAGGTTGACTTGCA
This sequence comes from Sequoia sempervirens, assembly GCA_007258455.2. Lineage (NCBI taxonomy): Eukaryota > Viridiplantae > Streptophyta > Pinopsida > Cupressales > Cupressaceae > Sequoia > Sequoia sempervirens. Next base: position 5,283,075 of record VDFB02271358.1, read on the forward strand.
AGATAATTTTATTGTTATGTTATACAACATTTTTATGGTTGGACATATTTTTAGGATGAATATATTTAGGAGGCCTTTAATTTTTGGTGATGGTAGAGGATGGATATTAAAATAATTAAAAAATATTTTTTTCAAATATTCATATGATAATACTATTGGGGAAGCCAAATTTTGAAAGCACAAAATAACCTTCCACTACTAAAACAAAATAATTTGTCTCATATAAAAATGAGAGCACGTATAAGTGTACAATAAGAGCCTTACATATATAGGAAAGGTAGAGGAAGTAGGAAGTTAGGACTAACCAAATGACTACCCCTTCAAAGGTGCAACACATGTGTGACCATATGACAAGTGTTTGAACATGTTTAAAGTGTGCATGGATTAGGTGTCTCAACCACATGAAGTGAGACACAAATAAAAATGTCCCTAAGTGGAGAATTAACTAGTGTGAATGTGACTCTCATAGGTATGCTAAAAGCTATCTAAATAGGCAATGTCTCTATTTATACTAACATCCCCTTAAGTAAAACATATAGAGCAATGCACATAAAGATGATGGTGGTTACCAACTACTAGGCCATGTTAAGTAGATGATACAAAGTTGGAGAAGATAAAATTTGAAACCACAAAATAACCTTCCACTAGTGAAATGAAATAAGCATAATATGATGTCTATCATATAAAAATGAGTGTGTAAATGTATAATGAGAACCTTGCATATATAGATAAGGTAGAGGAGATAGGAAGGTAGGATTGAATGATTGACTACCCCTCCAAAGGTGCCACACACGTATGCTCTCATGACAAGTGTATGAGAATGTGAAGTATGCATTTATTAGGTGTCTCAAAATGTGAATACATGTATATCGACCACATGAAGTGAGACAAACGGGAAAATTTTCATAAGTAGAGACTTAACTAGTGTGAATAAGACTCTCCTAGATAGAATAAAGTCTAGCTAGATAGATAATGTATCTATTTACACTAACAAATATTCATGAGACATTCATCATATATATTATAGAATCTCAATACATAACAATAGAAATAAATTAATATTTTACATGAAATATACACATATATTAGATAAATTTTATTACTTCCATTAACAATGTACATATATACTATATAAAAAATATAACAAAATGTCAAAAGATTGCATGTTTCTATTGTGTAGAATTTAATAAAAACATAAGAATATCTCCCTCTACGTCTAATCAACATTTGCTAATATTGCATCAAACTCATGTTATAAGTCTACGTCACTATCATTATGAATGATTACCTTAACTAATGGAACCTTAACTAATTTATCATGTGCCTCCTTCTCATCAACCTATATGACATCTTTAGAATCAACATCCTAATATGTAACTTAACTCTATTTTTTTTGAAGTTATACGACATTAAACTAAATTCTAAAAATAGATTAATAATTTGAAAATATATCTACCATTTTTAAGTATTCCAAGTCTTAGAGTGTCAAATCCTACATAAAAATTGAAAAGTTACAAATCACTTAATCCTCAAACATTTATTGCCTACTTTCTAAGAGATGAGCACCAACAACTTGTGACCTGTTTTGAGGAGATTTAGTTTTTTAGGGCTCTTATTTTAGGTTGGGTTCCTATGGGGGACCTTCAAGATCTATTTTGAAGGAATAAAGAGTCCTATAGAGCAAAAAAAGTATGTTACAAGATTAATTAGGATGGGGCTAGAAATTTCCCTGCCAACTTAAGCTATTTTAAGCTATTTTTGACCATTTGTGAATCATATGGGTTTTTAAATTCTTTCCAATTATTATTTTTACTATTTCATATTTATTTACTTTGTTGAATTGAAAATGCAAAATAACAAAATTCACAAGACCACTAACTCCCATAAATTTAAGAATTTAAACTTATAAGTTTAAATTACACTTCATAATTCATGGAACCACCACTTTAAAATATATCTTAAAAATTATAGAACTGCCCACTTCAAAATATTTCTAAAAAATCTAAACATCATCCACTAAATTTTTTAGGAAGCCCCCTCTACTAAATCCAACCTTAATCTTTTATATATGTATATTTATCTGTGCATAAAATCAGTTTGTAAACTAATCAATATAATATTCATTACTTTATTTTATTTTGAATATTTCATTGAAACAAACCTTGGAATATTTTTATCTTGCTGAAATGATACATCACATTCGTTTTGGGGTCGTGCCTAGATTTATCTAGTTGGATTTTATTTGCTTACCTAAACTAGAGGACATTTTGAAGACCTTAATAAGGAGTATTTCTTATGAAACTAATAAACCTTGGCGTTTGAACTTTGAATTAGTTGTGAATTATAAACATCAAAATGAGTTAAACAATAGCTTCTTATATCATAAAAATAGATTGATCACATTGTAGTAAGAATTTTTATATTAATAATAGATGTAATATCATGCATTAATTTATTTTTCTACTCAATAAAAGAACACAAAATGAGGTCACGCTTAATAATATACTTTTCTACGAATCTCATATCTACCCTATAGCTATCGGGCCAGTAAGAATCGAACAAGGAATAAAGGGAGTAATGGAGTAAAATTTATCCTAGATTATCTTGCATGTGGATAGAATGATGTATCTGATTCGAATTTATCAGAGATGTCGGCTGAAAAGTGAAGGAGATGAGCTGGAAAGCCCATTTGACTAAGCCCCGTCTCAACATAGAAACCTTTTTGGAATTGAATTTGCTTATTTCTATTCCAATACAACCTCACTCATCACGAGCCTTTTCACGGAAGGAGATGAGGTGCAGGCCATCACTAATTCTACCACTTTCCACATTGCCTCATTGTTATACACTTTCATCAAACTATGGTTCGCTATTCTCTCTATGTCTCCCTTGAAAAAGGGTTCTCTTATCTACTATAAGAAAGAACTTTAAATCATTTAGATTGTTCAATTTTAGTTGTCCTCGTATGTGTTGAAGGATATAAATTTGAAGATCTGTGCAAATTAGTATCATAGTTACCCAGTTAACAATGTGTACTTCCTCTCTAATAGAGGGGTCTAAGAATATTGGATGTCACCCAGAGATGATTTCCATTGAAACAATTCCAAAACTAAAGACATTGCTTTTTTCTATTAGTTGACGTGTTCTAGATTACCTGTAAAGCTCAAAATTTAGATTTTTTTCTCTTTTAAATTTAATATCTAAAGATTAAATGGGTTTAAAATAGAAAGGAAGGAAAGTTGGTTTACTTGGGATCTAAGTATCCGATAGCGCCCTTAACTAAGGTTGATACATGCAAAATTCCATCCAAAGGTCCTATCTTTGACAATCTAAAATCTACAATCTTGGCCTCCATTCGATCATTAAGAAGGATGTTAGAGCTCTTAATGTCTCTGTGAATGATTCCTGGCTTGCAACCCAAATGCAAATACTCCAATCCTGTTCAAAACAACACAAAAGTAAGATCCCATTACATTACTTTTATGAGCTTCAAAATTATTTCCCATTGTTCTGGTTTCTCAAATACCTTGTGCAACATTAAGTCTTCTTTCACATTTTCCAACAACTTAGCTCAATGAAATTTTATCTGAAAATTTGTCAGAATGTATGTTTATAGATTAGTTAACTTTAGAAAACTCCCTTGTCTCACACAAGTACAAATTTTAACAACCTTTGCATAAAGTGATCTACCATCAAGAAGATGCCGGAGGTCTCCATTAGACATGTATTCATAGATAAGAATCATATTCTGCTTCTCAATGCAATAACCAAAGAATTTTATAATATTTTTATGGTGTAGTTTGGAAAGCATATCTACTTACAATGAACGAATGACATTATTTTGTAAGTTAGAAAAATTACATATATATTTTATGTATAGAAAAGTTCAGAAACAAAGTCCTCTATTTCACCTCAATATAGAACTTAAATAGAGGACTTTGTGGCTCCCTGATGTGATTTTTCAAACAAAATTTTGATGGCCACTTCTTTGTCTTGAAAACGCCACATGAAAAACCGGTCCATAACCTCCTTTTTTTTATCTCTTTTCGAAACCCATTAGTCATTACTCTTATCTCTTCATAACCGAATGATCGACTTCCTTCAATATTAATGAGCTCTAGAATTTTCTTGATTTTATTTTTCCTGCCCAAATGACTGTGCATGTAAGCCCCACTAGTTCCTTCTTTATTAATTTAATATATTCACTCAGCCTAGCTTAAATGTCACTTAAGTTTGGGGTCAAAATTGTGTTGACTGTAAAGTGTACAACAATTTAAAAAAATGTGACTGACAGTTAAATGTTGTCCCCACCATTTTTTTTTGGCCAAAGGAATTAAGCTCAGACATGTCAACATGAAAACTTATTGGTGAAATTTTTTTGCATCCCGTGTTTATGCACTATCCTTACACTGCCTGATATTAAGACACTTCCCCTAACTAAAAAACCTATACAACCATAGACAACATATACAAAATTTATTAAAACACCCCTTAGCAAAATATCATATGATAAGTACAATTTAGCAAGAACCACCTTATTCTTCCATTACATCAACTTGAATCTCATTCTCCCCCTCCTCCTCTTGAAATTCGCTCACTGCAGTTTGCATTGGCGGAGAGATGTTGAGATTAGGAATATGGACTTGGCATGGGTGAAGTGAAGAGCTGACATTGTTAAGAGCATATGCCATAGGAGCTGCTTGAATCACTGAATCATGAGGGTCTAGAGGCATTGGGACATGATAGTCATGCAGCTCTAACCAGGTGCAACAATTGGTTTATTATGAACATGGGAAAGTAGAGCCAATAATGCATTAACTTTCCTCCTTATCCTCTCTGCTAAGTAATCACCGACCATAGCAGCATGTCTCTCCAACGCTTGTTGCAAGTATTTGGAACTCTGCATCTCTAACGTGTTCTTTATGACGTCAAAAACTGAAATGTATGAATTACCATTCAATAGAAAATGACGCGGAAAAAGACCTCCAATTTGTCCTTTCCCTTTCCACAAATCATACGCTTGCACCCCCTTGAGAAGCTTATTATCTTGTGAGAAGACTTCCCTAATTACTTTATCAGAAATCAACTAAAGTAGTGGCAACGACTATAACAAATCAAAAGCATTTGAGAGAAAGATAGAAACTGACTATGAAGGGAAGATTACCCTTCGTGCCTGTGGGTACAATATTTCATCTCCAATGATCCTTTTCACACTTTTTTGAACTAGTAACAGTGAGTCTTGAACACCTGACCAAGTTGTGCATCACCAATTGATTATGAATATGGCAGCTCCCATTCACACACAGGTACCCAAACTCGATAATTTCGCGGAAGGTATTCCATCTTTTCTCTACAACAAGCCCTGCAAACCCAAAGGAAACCACGGATTTCACCTTCTTCCTCTGAAGTAAATTGTTGATGCATAACCGTAGCTTTGAAACCCTTCTGAAAGTGTTAACAAAATGCATTAAAATGCAAACAAGCCTAGGGAATGATAAAATTTATCCTTCACATGCTTGTTTAGGATGACACAAGAGTATATATGTCATTGTGTCCTTCGCTATCGTAAGACGCTGCCATTTCTTGCACACATCAAACCCTTCACCTATCACAATACTAATGCAGCTTCATCATTAGTGGGATTGCTTTGTACCACCTTACACCTGCAGTCATTCCAACAAGTGTTAGCATTTAAAGAAAATTTCCTTTACTCGCTTGTTAGGATCCTTTGTTAGGATTGCTCGTATGTGTCGTGAATAAAACCAATACCAAGCCACCTTGGTACTCATGGAATTTCTGACAAACACATCTGATATTCGTTGCATGAAATAATCCTTGTAGATTTCCCAAGTCCTGTACAAAATCACTCTTTTTAAAATGCTAACTTGGCCTTCCTCTGCTATTTCCTTGAATGATAAATTGAAACACTATCTTGCGCCGCTTACATTTGGAGCTTTGTGATTACACATTGTCAGTACTTGATATTTCCTAACACATTTTTTTTTAAAGCCCCGTAAGTTTATAGAGGATCAATAACACAATGTAACACTATTTAAATGAAAACGTATGTAATGGTTGAATGCAAAAACAAAGATAGAGAAATAAAGAATTGCACAAAAAGTTACAACTTTGTTGTTTTTTTGTTTTTTGATTATTTAAAATTAGTTATAGTTGCTCTTTTATAAAAGTCTTCAAAAAATTTGGGAGGCAGATAATATAAAAGAAACTAACAGCTAACAACAAATGAGACTCATGCAAACAACAAAAAAGGGTCTAACTAATCAAGCATAACATGCGAAAATTACAATGGGAGAAATTATTTGTTTTATTCTAACAATGGTTAAAAAGTTTACTTTGTAATGAGGAGGAGAGTAGCATACTTGTACTTAATTTACGTTTTATGAACACAACTAGTGCTTTGATAGCTATAATTGTTGTGAACCTAACAATTACAAGCAAAATAACAAGTGTTTTTTTAGGTGTATCAGACCTTGGTTAAGTTGTCCATTTCTCTGTTTATTACGCAGATCATTAAACATGTTTCCGTTCACCTTATTATATGACATGTTCTTATATTTCAAAAGAAAACCACTAAACTATTATAAGAGAATAATACCTTTGTTAAAGATAATGTTAATTTAAGGGATGTGTATAAAAGGTCTCATTGATAAAAGATAATATTTATTCAATATATTCAATATATTTCAGTATATAGAAGTATCCATACATTTTAGATGTTTCTTTTTTTAAGTTTCTATTAATCATTCTAGGATCTTTCAGAGATTTGTATGAATCTATAAATATAGTAGGAACTCTATCTTGTATCAACTAGCTTAGTTATCTTATTCAGTAATCTATCTAAATAACATCGAGAGATATCTTTCTTAAGTATATAGATTGTTGTGAATACTTATATTATTTTATATATGCATAAATATATGTATTTTTCCTATTTAAATTTAATAATTTAATTAAAAGTTGAAATAGTGAAATTTATATTAAATTATATTTATGTCATTTTTATAATGTTTATATGAAATGTAAATAAATATAATTTTATTTTATTTCTAATAATTTTTTTTTTTATTTAAATCAATCAATTATCTTATTTTGAATGAAAAATAATAATAATAATAATAATAACAATAGTAATCTATAATATTATATATTTATAATTTATGTGGCCGGCTATATAATATGACTGACAAATTGAACAAAATAAGGAAAATACTGGAAGACGTAAATGCACAATGAACAGAATTTAAATCCTCAACAACCTTCAAACAAAACGCCTATTCCTGGTATTAGACTTGCTTAAGAATAAAAATCCTACATTTGTGGAAATGATGAATGCCCCCAAAAAAACATATTAATTTACTACTGTATGCAATCAGAATGTTATGATGAACTCTTTTTCTAAGAAACGGGGGAATCTTGAATAATTTTTTTATGCCTCCCTTGCTTCCTGATAAGAACCCAAAAACATAAAGTATTACATATCGAAAGAAGCTGATGAATTTCAGTGCATACAGTCATTATTTAATAATCCATTGAAAAATACATCCAACAGATATGTAAGCAAATAAGTACAATGCCTTATCAAAGATATTGGCGGAGGAATGACAAAATCAATGCATAAACTTAAAATCCTATGTGGTCTGCATATTTTTATCCGCAGGCAGAAAGTTTTTTATGATATGATCAAATGACTCAGGAATTCAAAGCTATGGGCTTCAATGTATGAGGGCAAAGACTGTGTGGGACTGTAACGTTTACTTTGAGGCTGTCAATACAAGCATGGAAACATAAAATTATTGTATTAGAAGCTCATTGGAACAGTGGACTGAAGAGCGCTAAGATATTTTTCTGTAGTGAACACCAAATACTACAAAGGGGAAATTAATGAATAATGTGGGACATTAAGAAATTATAGAGGTTGTCAAAACTTGGAGAGTGGGAATCTGAACATGGAACTTGTCATTATGTTGCTAATGTAAACATTGAACTGAAATCGGAGAGCATTGAGCATTCTTAGCTTGGTCGGTGTTTGAGGCAGAGTGTTTTGAGTGGACAGCAAGATTAATTGATTTATAATATTAATTCCCAGGGGAAAGTCAAACCAATTTAATCAATTTTGAAGTAACTAGAAAGTCTGCCCCTCCTTGCATATATGATATTATTTTACATTGACCACATGGTATTATGGAGTTATGTTATAGATTTAACCACTTCATTCCATAGCATTTCTAAATATAGGGTATGATATGGCATCTATCATTATTTAATCTTAGAACAAGATTACAATAATACTGTATATTCCTTAATTCTAATATTTCTTTTGCCTTCAACAACATGGTTTTATTTGGAGAGGGTGTCTGCCTAAAAGAGTGTATTTATGTGACTCTCCTTTCTACACGCTTCAAGTTTTCACAATTCTTAGAAAAAATTGGATATTTCCTTTGCCCTTAGCACTTGGGTTTGACCATGTCAAGTAGCAAGGTCGTGTATTATCTATCCAGTTCATTATTCAACTTGTCAATCTGGCCTTGAGCCTTGCCACCTCATTGTTATTGGTGTGAGTTATAGTTGTTTACGGTGAGGGGCTTGGTAATGTCATTACTTGCCCTGCTATCCTAGTTATCAAGTAAGTTTGCAACTCAGCCACATGCTTCTCCAAGTCCAACATTTTAGCATATTCTCTTGCTTCTTCCTTTAGATCTTGGTCAAGGTGTTGAATTCCTTTTCTTGTTTCCTTCTCGATTTCTTGATCGCTACCTCAACAAATTTAAGAGCCTCAACAATAGCTTATCTAAATTCTATCTTGTAACAAGGGCTGTGTTGCAGCTGGAGTCCCTGCCAAATGGGAAAATGGGAAAAGCAAGGCGGAAGAACCCTAATGAAAATGTGCAAAAACAATTCAAACCCAGTAGGAGGGCATACATGATAGTCGAGCCCCCATCTTCATTTGTTACCACATTTGTACGCCACATATGAAAATGCATTTTCCATGCAGTATCTCAAATTTAAAATCTTGTTATTGACGACAATGCTTCAGAGACTTCTTTACCTCTTATAATGAAAGTGAATCAGCAAGTGAATAGATCAATTCGTTGAAAATAGAAGTGCCATCAATTATTCCTTTAGCATTATTAAAAGGATTTAGCATTTTTTGACATAGAACTACAATGATTGGGCCTGGTTCAGGGCATCACTTACAGAAAACTTTAGAGCAAGGGAAAATTGTTTTGTATCAGTAGTCACGGTCATGTGGATTCTGTTCTACCAATTATTTAACAAGCTTGCATCCATGCCCTCTTAACAGAAAAATGAATCTGTAAAAGTAATCTTTCAAACTGAAGGTCATCTTGGTGATCGTGTTGTGTTTTAAGCGAAGCTAGAATTGATTATTCTAGTAACTTTATATTAAGATTGGTGATCCCCCATTTTCATTTGTTAGCACATTTGTACGCCACATATGAAAATGCATTTTCGAGGCCTATTCCTATTATAGCTTACCTTACTAGAACAAAAGTTCCTTGACTGACAGAAACATAAACGTGGTCGGCTAATCAAGAGACCTTACAGTAATAACCATGTTTTTTTATATTGAATCAAGTAAAAGAATCATTACAATAGATAATGCATCCAAACAGCTGTCAGTAAGAACCAGCAGAAATAACAATACAACAGCCCATAATGTGCAAGATAAGCATTGAAAAAAAAAACAATTCCAAAAGAGCATAATCTTATTTTAAAAGATGAGAATCAAATTCTAAATTTCAATATTCGTTGTAACTGTTTTGAACAGAGTATCATTTTTATAGAGCTGTAATTGACTTGAACAATAATACTTGGTAAGTCCTTAAAACTATGATGTAAAACGGATTAGCCCGTAAGCAAACAATGTCCCTACAAAGAAAATGTGACATTTTCGAATGGATATCCTAATTTAAATAATTGCCTTATCGAGAAATTTGATAATTATGTCAACATGGCATAAAGCATTAATAAACTAACGCTTCTCCCTACTCTAATTATTACAAAGGTTACTATTAAAATGCAATGAGATATTTAACCATACATAAATCACAATGCATAACATGTAAAAGGGACATAGACATGTCAAAATTGTAGAAAGGGTAGGTTTGATACTAAGTGTGATCTCTAGAGTTAAATTATATGTCAATTGGTTGATAGTATTGTCAAAATTCTCATTTGAGAAATACTCAAATGTTATATTCAAATTACTTTAAAAATATAAAAAAAGGAAGAAACCCAGTTACAGTTCTTGTCAAGTTAATCAACAATGAACAAATCCAAAACATTATATTATGTATGTGATGACTTAATAACCATTATTGAAGTAATGTAAGAATCTTAGTAAGTAGGTTGAATTTGGTATTACTTTTACTTATATTTTGAATATCTCTTTAATTCTTCTTCTATTGTTTATATATATGACTCAAAATATTATTATTCTATCAAAATGTGACATCAAAACTTAATATATCTATTATTTTAGACATAAGGTAAATTCACCAACGTGCAAAAATTCACCCTCATGACAGATTCACCACCAGCAATTCACTGTTGCAGAAAACTAACTACATCAATATTTTTTTGTAATGGAGGCGAAAATTATTAAAAAATATTAATGACGTTTAAACTAGGAGTAATTCTACAACAAAATAACATTATTTCCTTAAAAACAACAAAAATATAATTATTTATATTATTAAATTATATTACAACGAAAATTATTTTTTTAATTAATAATATAACACCCAACTTAGTAAACCTATTATATGCATTGATAAAACATTTACTCGAAAAACTCTACACACATATAGCGTATTGAGAATCGTTTCATTTAATCTCTCTTCCACACATATAGCGTGTTGAGAATTCTTCACCCATATGATCCATGGCTGCCAATGTACATAGACAGCTTTTTCACACAAGCTGCACCACTGTCACCGTACATTCAAGCTTTCATGCTGTTTGTGTGAGTGTATTCGGCTTTTCCTTTAGTATGAAACTGATTGAATTGATTTCCAAATCCTTTGTAGTTTCATTCTCAATGAGTTCTGATCACTTTTGTTTTAGCTGCTCATTACATTAACATGAATGGCACTCCTAACATTCAAGGACGAAACAGGTCTGTTCTTCCATCCTGTAAAATTCTCTCCTCCTATCCTTTTAAAGACATGATTAAGAAAGAATGATGGCTAATTGTAGTTGAGAATTTCTTCATTGTGAGTAGCTTAGCGATTCTCCTTTTTCTTCTGTATTTTTTAACATATTTTATTGTGCTGGTTGATGGAAATAAAAAGAAGCATTTATTTTATTAGTTGATGGAAATAAAAAGAAGCATTTATTGTGCTGGTTGATGGAAATAAAATGAAGCATTTGAGCCAATGATTGATGGTATCCTTCGAGCACTTTATGCCTCTATTTACAAGTCTAACTTCTAGCTAGCAGTTCAAAATATGTTTCAATTTACATAATGTAAGTTTTTCTAAACACATTTTATCCTCTTTTAATAGGTGGGACAGAGAAGCCAGTGGAAGAAGTGTAGGGTATGTTTGAAATCCTTAAAAGCTCATCACTGGCTGCATCCTTAGAAAGATAATTACTGAGCTGCAGTTATTTATGGATTTGGAGGCATTTGCGTATCAACAGCTTCTGAGTGAGTCCACAATACTTGGAAGGCATCCTCAAGGTAGCAAAATTCTGAGAATCTTAAGGATTTAAAGGTTCCCTTAAATGTTTGTGATCATAATGTCGAGTATATTTTATTACATAACAAAATAATTGTCTATCAAATGCTTTCATAAACAAAAATATTATTTCAATCTATAAGTAATTGAATTATAACCATATTGAAGATATATATTTTAATATGAGAATTAATGAATTGTCCAACAAACTGTAACTACAAATACAAATTATTTTTTGTAAGATAAAAGAAAAATAATTACTATGAAAATAGATAATGGATTTCAGTAAATTATTCTATATTATATATTTTATGAAATTTATTGTGGATTTTATATTATAATTTTATAAATATTTATTATCTATTTTTAGTAATTTGTCACTGTTTTTTATTTATTTTAAAGTTTTATATCTTATTCATTAACTTCGTAAGATTAATGTATAATTTTAAATCTTATAAGAGAAGTAATTGTCAATAATAATCAATGAAAACTTAGAGCTATATCATGAGTTTAATATTTCAAACAGAGATGAAGACAAAATGAAAAATTAAAAAAATATATTTATATATAAACACTTCTTTTAGTTTTAGCTATTGCAATGAATAGTTGACAGGCTCATTTGTGATTTTGGTATGCAAGAAAAATTTGTTGGAGGGTGAAGCTTATTATGGGGAGAAATATTTAATTTATAGATTTAACTATTTGAAGCCTAGTCTCATTGACCTCTACCATTGGTTTTCAGTGCATTGGCATTCTCTTATCAATTCTAACATTGAGATTTGCCCCTCTACTAAGAAAATTTTCATTGTGGTATTTGATTCACCCTTTCATATAGATGTTGTGCTAGATGGAAACTATGGTTGTGGGTTACCATACCCTAATAATCAAGCCTTAATTTCTCTCATTCAACCTTACAAATGATTCAACATAAAATTATCTTGGATCAAATGTATTACCTTCCACTCTACTTTTGGTTATATTGCTCTTATGATGCTCTATATAATGTGTTGGGGAGCTTTCTAAAGGTTGATGTGGCTACTAAAGCTTTGTCACATATATATTTTATACGTATATGTGATTAGTGGATTTTGATATCTTATAGGATATTCTCATATAAATTCTTGTACATGTGAAGGATTGATCTCATTTTCAACTTCTTGAATCTTACAAGTTTTTTTCCTTCCTTCGTCACTAGTGTTTTGCTTGTAGTGATTTGGTTTTGAAGTGCCCTCATTCTAATTGTGTGGTTTTTTTAGGACTTCTTGGTGGCAGAATGATCTTCCCCACTATTTTACTATTCATCACCCTCTTATTCATAATTCAAATACACCATATCTCTCAAGTTGTGCTACTATCCAATATGTGCTCTAGATTTTGTAGTCCTTATTGAATTCTTCAAATATTGTGATAGTTCATTCTAACTTTGTCATACATGTCCCTATGATTTTGAAATAGTTATTATGGAACTCTCTATAATTATGTAGATATGCCTCCCTCCAAGGCCGTTATTATGTTTCCTTTATATCATAAGGTGCCTGCTATTGAGAATATGAACACAAGCTCTCTTCCTTTAGCGTGTCTTGTTGTATGGATGATAGTGATAGCACTTCCAAGATATCCTTTCAAAGGAAGTGGAAAGGCTAATAAATTATTAGTTTTAGTGTATCATAGGTTTTATTTATATCATGAACACCTAGAAATAGAAATATTGAATTATTTAGAACTATTTTTCAAAAATGTTTTTGAAATAAAAATATCTTCATCAAATGTAAACTACAAGTAAATATTACAATATATCCACTCTCATGTGAAAGGATCAAGATATAAGTGTAACCATGGATTTAGCCATGGAAAAGCATAAAAAAATAGAAAATATGTACAAAAATGTGGGAATTATTGACAATGGAAAAGGGAGCATGCAAAAGTATGAATTAACAATTCTATGTTCACGCATTTTATGTTGTTACTTTTAATTGAAATGTTCATTTTTTTTTTAATAGAGAAAAAAATTATAATAATATATAAGAAATGGAATTCTAACCACATAATAGATTTTCAAAGATACATATTTTAATTTAAAATTTAATTAAGTATCCAATAAAATGAAACTACAAAAATAAATCATTGTTTTGAAGATAAAAGAAATAAAATAAAAATAACAATATATAATAGATTTTAATAAAATATTATCTAGTAAGTTATTATATATTATAGATTTTATATATTTTATTGTGTATTCTATATTATAATTTTTATAAATATTTATTATGCACTTTTGGTGATTCATTATTTCCTTTGATTTGGAGGTTGTATATATTATTCATTCAATCGATGAAACTAATATTTAGACCTTCAAATTTTACAAGATAAGCCACTTTCAAGGATAATTAAAGAAATACTAGAATTATATCATGGTTTTCATACATTAAATAGAGATGATGAAAAGAAAAAATAAATATAAAATAAATAATTACAATAGATTAATATATTAAAACCCTTTTCTAACTTTATGTACTATAATCAATGAATTATATCTATATCTAAGAAATGAAACCTTGGCAATAAATAAGATGGGAATAAAAAAATGACATTCCACTTCCACTCTTTTCTTTTTCTTGTGTCCTACCTATGACTTATCTATATGATTTTCTATCACTGCATCCATTCTCCTCATATGTTCTATATGTGGGTAAAATATGTTTCTTTTATGTAGAATCAGGAAGTTTCTCTAATTAATGTGGATTCTAGTTCTAGCCTTACTATTATAATTTTTGTTGATTATGTGGAAAAATTTATTGTAGTTCATGGCCCCAATTCTCCTTATATTCCTTCCCTTACCAATGCCCTTGAATTTGGTAGGCTCAACATAAAGATTGGTGTTTCCCTTGGTTTATTTATGGCTATGGTATAAGGGTAAGATGTGTTGGAGGGTGAGGCTTATTGTTCCAAGAAAGGCTTGATTTATATATTTGGCCATTTTTATCCTAGTCTTCCTAACCTCCATCATTGGATTTAAATGGATTAGTGTCCTCTTATCAAGGATGACCTTGAGATTTACTTGCATACCAAGATTTTTTCTTTGGTATTAAACTCAACCTCTAATAGAGATGTAGTATTAGAAGATATTTTTTGGCTTTAGGTTACTATTATATAATTCTAAGGTCCTTTTTCTTCTTCATCCTCACTAATCAATCTCTTAAAATATTTCTATTTTTGATAAAAATGTCTAATCTCCCATCCTAGTTTTTGAAAGATTCCTATTATGAGGCTATTGGTAATGCACTTGGGTATTTTATAAAGGTTGGTGTAGCTAATATAGCTTTCTCACAAATGAATTTTATCTTATATTGGTAGATATTGATGTCTAAAAGGATTTTTTGATGGAATTTATTTTATAGTTGGATAAATAGTCTTAGGTTTAGCTTCTTAAATCTTACAAATTTATTTTCTTCTATTCTAACTAGTGTTTTTCTAATTTTCATTTGGTACTAGACTAACTCAATTCTAGTTGTGTAATTATTTGTGTTACTTCCTTGTGGCAAGATCCTCTTGCACACTAGCTTACTATTAATGACCATCTTAATCATGAAATGGATTTTTCATATTTTTTTAATGGTTGTGTTGTAATGTGATCACTCTTATAGATTTGTTCAATTGTAATCATGGTTCATCTTGATTCTATTATGCATGCTCCCATGAGTTTTATATTGATATATTTTATCTCTAGGATGTAGAAAAATGGATCTAGGATCTAAATCACACTTCTTCTAACATCACAAGGGAGAGGACTAAAATTTATCTCAACACCTTTGTGGCTACTAAAATAAATAAAAGAGATAGAACAGGGTTTCAGAAATTGTATAAAAACATGTGTTGATATTATTTAGTTTATTGTTAATTGATCTAACTAAGAAAATGTAGCAAACTATTATTTTTTATTGAAAACACTTGATAGTGAGATAGCAAAAGAATGCAGAAAAAGAAAAGTACAAACAAGAGGAACCTAGTATATAAATCTGAGCTTGAAATGGCTAGAAAGGGGTGAACATGGTAACCTAGACCAAGAAATGAAGATGTTGAGAATTAGAATTCATATCCCTATTAGTCCTTATTTGTACGTTCTCCACTTCTAGACTCAATGTCAGAACCTCATCTATAACTAAAAATCCACTTTCCTTAGCTTCTTGGCTTGTAGGACTTGAATTATTGAATGAAAAAATTAGTTCTTCAATACTCTTCGAATTTGCTTCAGATCTATAACCTACACACAAGAAAGAGGGGAAATGGTTGTGTTTTATAGGGGCTTGCCTATGAAAAAACTATTTTTCAATATTTTTGTACCTTCACAACTCCTATGACGATCTATGAAAGAGAGATTATCCTTAGTTAGGCAGAGGATAAATGATAAACAAGTGGAAATTTAGGAATTATTACAACTTACCGCATAGATCTTGATGCAGATGAAAAAAAAAGCTCTCTCCTTATTCCTCTATATTCAATTCCAATTATCTTTCACCAGACACAAGCAATGTTCTTCTGATCACTATTTCATCTTAAAATTCATTTATAAAATTGAAGTTATTTGTGACATCACTTGTCAATTCAAACTCACTTTGATAATTTTATTTCTCAAATTCAACATTCAATTTAAAATTGATACAAAATTAATGGAAGCAAGAAAATTCTATTAAAATGATCATTTCCACAATCTTGCATTCATAGAGCAACTAAACTTCAATGTATCTAAATTTTCCAATTATCTATTCTAATTTCTAGTTACCTTTAATTTATCTTTTAATACCCTCATGTTGGATTCTTCCCACCATTCTTAGTGCAACCTATTCATCTACATTCAATTGAGATATCATCTACCCTTCATGATGGTTTTCTCTGAAATTTGGTAACATGCACACTCATTTAAAGAACCATTGAAACACAACTCAATCTCTATTGAATTCTACCTAGTCTATGCTCACAATATCATTTTCTCGACCCATGCAATTTTTATTTTATTTTAAATCTCTTTCCCAAATAAATTGGTATGGCCCCTCCAACACCTCAATCTACATTTTATTTGAGTATTTTAATTCTACTCATTTCTTCCACTTTTGGCTCAATTTCTCTTCTTGAGATGCACTCTATTTTATTGATCACTTAGCAATTTTAATTAGAATCTCTTGTCATCCTCCTCCAAACTATTATGCAACCCCTATCCACCTCTTTCCCTATGTACAATCCCTTCACTCTCTCTTTTCTATTTTATTCTTGTAGCATGAATTCCTTATTACTATTTCATATTGCAACTACCCCATGCATTATTATCTTCCTATAAGGTGTCATCTTCACATTATTTTTTTAACTGCCTTCAATTCTTCTCCTCTAGCCACGACTTCGCATTTTCAGCTTAGTGTAGCCTTCTTATTTCTACTCAATTTCCAAAGGAAGGAACCATCTCTATATTTTATTTCTATTTAGTCTTCCTCTACCTTCATGTCATCCCTTGTATTCTAAAGATTGGTTTTTCCTTCTCCTCTTCACACTATGTGACCCTTCATTTTTCTATTTTTTTAATCTTCTATGTCATGACCTTTTGGTTATTTCTACAAATTTGAATACTTAAAAATGGTAATTGGGATTTCCATTTTAGTTGCTCTTCAATGACTTCACTGTATTCATATGTTGTCAATCAATATAGAAAATGAATTTATTTAAGTCAATTGATCAAGAAAAAATAATAAGAATAGTTTACACTAGTGAGAGAAAGAATAATAATTCACTCATTGAAACAATCAACAAGTTCCAAAACTAGCACAAATTATTGATAATTGATAATTGAATCTGAATTATAAAATTGCACTATGACATTTTGTCAATTAATGACAATAATTTCAATCAAACTCTGTCACATCAACCACTAAAACCCAAATGGAAATGCACACCAAAACAAATGCTAAAACCAAAATGTCAATTCAAGATGAAACATTTTTTGATTGATTTGGATTACACATATACCTGGATGCTCCTACATCAGACATGCCAGGTATGAAATTTATGAGCATAGGCTCACAAACGTGGAGTTGAGTGATAGGATCACTATTTTAGATTGTAGGAAATCTGCAAAAAACTCCATTTTATAACAAGTGCACCAAATTATTTCTTTTTTTCCTTCTCTTCCAACATCTCTCTAGAACACTCGTCTTCTTCCTCCAATAATGATGCACCATCTTCATGCTTCCCCTCATGGACACATGTATACCATGAACCAACCTCCTTCGTGCCAAATACTATCCACTCTTATCTCATCCTTTGTGTGATCCAACCTAGCATAGATCGACCGCCTCCACCAAATTCCACCTGCATCATCCTCCATAATATGTACAAGAAAAAATGCAACATCTAAAACATATTTTTGTTCTTTATCCATCTCTCCTTCTACCATATTATCTAAAAAAAACATATCATCTTCATAAAACAAATTTACCTTAGCCACAACATGAATTTTTATTGTGACAGCTTCCACATCCTCATGAGTTGCAACTTTCTTTTCTTCTCCCTTTGTTGCAACAATGAGCTTTGGCATACACTCTTCTTCAATTACCAACATTTGTGCTAACAAATAATAATCTTCTCCATGCTCTACTACTACAATCACTTCCTCATTTTATTTCATCTTCATTTCTTCTATAAGGGTCGCTCTCACATCTCTCTTCTTCTCACTTTTCTTCACTAATGTCCTCTCATATTTTACAATACTCTTTTCCAATTTCTCGATCCTATCCTAGATCTTCCCCACTTCCTCACTAACCATTTTACCATCTCCTCAAACTTTTCATTCTCCACTTCTTCCCAATATCATCCCAAAACCAAATTCACACATTTCTCCTCCTAACCCATCTCATCTTTGTCTACTACAATCGCACCTCAACTAACATACCCTACATCTCCATGACTTGTCCCTCTCGCCTCTCAATTGCTCATGACTCCTTGCACACGTACAAAAATTCTCTCAAGCTTCTCAAACAAATATACCACTTCACACACTCTTTTATGTGCAAACTGCCTCACATTTGGTGATCTATTCACACAATTCCACCTGCAAACTGTCCTAGTGTAGACTGCCTCATATTTGGTGATCTATCCAAACACTCAAGATTGTTGGCTTTGATTCCAATTGACGTAGATGAAAAAAAAAAAAATCTCTCCTTCTTCTATATTCAATTCCAATTACCTTTCACTAGACACAGGCAATGTTTCTTTGTTCATTATTTCATCTTCAAAGTCAATTACAAAATAGAAACTTATTTGCAATGTCTCTTGTCAATTCAAACTCACTAAATGACAATTTGATTTGTCAAAATCAACATTCAATTTAAAATTAATACCAAATTAATGGAAGCAACAAAATTTTATTAAAATGATCATTTCCATAGTATTACATTTATAGAGAAACTGAACTTCAATGTGTTTAGATTTTCCAATTATCTATTCTAATTTTTTATATCTATAATTTATCTTTTACTCCTCTCGTGTTTGATTATTCCCACCATTCCTAGTGCGACCTATTCATCTGTATTCTATTGAGATATTAGATGTCTTTTATAGGTGTCACCCTTCATGATGGTTTGCTCTACACTTTGGTGACCTACACACTCATTTCAAGAAACTTTAAAATGCAATTCAATCTCTATTAACTTCTACCTTCTCTCTGCTCAGAATATCATTTTCTTGACCCATGCAATTTTATTTCAGTTTAAATCTCTTTCCCAAATGGAGTTGCATGACACCTCCAACACCTCAATCTACATTTCATTTGAACATTTGAACTTTTCCCATTTCTTTCACTTTTGGCTTGATTTCTCCTCTTGAAATGCACTCTATTTTATTGAACACTCTAAAATTTTAATTAGAAGCTCTTATCATCCTCCTCCAAGCTATTATGCAACCCCTATACCCCTCTTTCCCTCTATAGAGTCTCTTCACTCTCTCTTCTCTAATTTAATCTCTTAGCATTGAATCCTTATCACTATTTCATCTTGCAGTTGCCCCATGCATTATTGTCTTCTTATAAGGCACCATCTTCACTTTCTTTTTTTAACTACCTTTAATTCTTCTCCTCTGGCTACAACTTCTCATTTTCACCTTGACCTTCTTATTTATGCACAATTGCCAAAGGAAGGAATCATCTCTATAAAAAAAATAAAAAAAATCTTTCATTTTTAGTCTAAACCTCTACCTTCACATCATCCCTCTATATTCTGAAGATGGGTGCTACCTTCTCCTCTTCATACTATGTTACCCTTCATATTTATGCAAAGTTTTAATCTTCTATGTCATGACCTTTTGGATATTTTTGCAAATTTGAATAAGTTAAAAATTAATTGGGATGTCCATTTTAGTTTGTGTTGACCCATATTCATTCAATGTTTATCTATATACAAAATGACTTTATTAAATTCAATTGATCAAGAAAAAATAGTTTACACCAATTAGAGAAAGAATAATATTTCACTCATCAAAACAATCAACCTTCCAAAGACCAACATAAATTCTTGACAATTGGGAATTGAATATGAATTATAAAATTGCACTATGAAATTTTTCTCAATTAAAGATAATAATATTGATCAAACTCCATCACATCGACCACTTAAACCCAAATGGAAAAGTGTACCAAAAATTCTAAATCCAATATGTCAGCTCAAGATGGAATTTTTTTGGTTGATGTTGATTCCTCAGAGACCTTCAAGGAGAATTGGATACTTGATTTCAAGCCCTACAATTTATAGGACTCACAAAATCAATAGAAATGAAACATAAAAAAATGTTGCAAGAACATTTAGGGAAAGAGCAATGGACATCAATAAAATTGTTGCATCTTTAATTTTTTAGATCCTGACAAATTTATTGTGTGAGTTTCAAATGATGATTATTTCATATATATATTATAAATAATAACTCTTTCTAAAAATAGAATTTAAGAGGAATCAAATGCTAGTTAAACAAGATACTTTGAATGAGAGTTAGCAAAAA
This sequence comes from Sequoia sempervirens, assembly GCA_007258455.2. Taxonomy (NCBI): domain Eukaryota; kingdom Viridiplantae; phylum Streptophyta; class Pinopsida; order Cupressales; family Cupressaceae; genus Sequoia; species Sequoia sempervirens. The sequence goes on from VDFB02271358.1 coordinate 5,303,825, forward strand.
GACATCAGTAAAATAAATAAATTTAAAAATAAATTGCAGATTGGGGGCATATGATGGCAAGAAAGAGACATTTTAAAATAAAAAATGTGAAATGCATATTTGAGGAGGCATAGGGTCATGCCATTATAAGTTGCATTTTAGAATTTTAAAACTAAAAAAATAAATGTATATGAGAGAAATTAAAATGTTAAGGGCAAGGCATTGAGAATGAAGGGACAACAGGAAGATAAAAAATTCTAGATTGAAAGATAACTTCCCACTTGGGGTGATGCCATGAGGAAGGGGGATCGAGCTTCCATGATTGAAGAGAGTCATGCTAGAGATTTGAGGGAGTAAGAATATTGTTAGTAAAAGGCCACGCAGCCGGTAAGGAAAAGAGTAATCACAGCATACATTAAAGGTAAGTTTAAATGTGTCCAGTTGCATAGTGAAATAAGGAGGAGTCTCAGAGATGGATCATGTGAATTTGATAGAGGGGAAATAATCATTGAAATTAAATACATATTGCATGAAAATGGGGGTATTTGATGGAAGTAAAAGGTCGAGCCTCTACTACATATTGGGGTAGATTTAAAACAACAAAGTTTAAGTGTGTTGGAAAACATCATAAGAGGGAAGAAGTGATTAGTAAAAAAAAGGTAAAAAAGGTCTTGGATGGGGCAACAACATAGTGGAGAGTAGAAGCCACATAAAGGATATTGGATAGGAAGCATACCATAGGCAGAGGCATGCCACACTATATGGTAATGAATTTTGAAATATAATAGAAACAAACATGTGTGTGGAAGAGGAGTAATGATGAATGAGTAAAAATAGAGATCCAATACAGGGACAGGGGGTCGAGCCCCATGAATTGGGAAAATTAAATAAATGAAAAGGTATGAGACTAATGAGGGAATTTCTTGGACAAAGAATTTGATGAAAGGTAGATTGTAATAAGTGTATGTAATACTGTAAGGTTGAATAGTAATAATCAAAATTGAGCTGCTATCATTGTGTTCTTGTGATTTTTAAATTAACGTGATTGATAAATACAATTGTCAATTGAATTTTTTGTTTTCCAAAGAATTGTGCAAGCCTGATAAGGCTCATGAGTAGAGATATTTTCATCTACAACAAAGAGGGTTGTAAGAAATTCCCATTGCATATTATGGTTTATTGTGTGAGGGGTACACTCTCATCAATTAGTGTCAGGGAACCCATGTTCCTTAGCATGTGAACAAGAATAATGAGAGAAAAGTGGTAAAGAGGATCAAGAAGAAGAGCCAAAGGACAACAACTTGATTTGGATGGAGAAAGATGAGAGAATCCCTACCAAAGTTGCAGAAAACATATGTCATGAGGAATGCATGAAGGAATAGGAAAAGAAAATAAGAGGCAAGTAGCAAAGATCTCATAATGAATGGGTAAAGAGATGATTTGTTAGCACAAATGCTAGCAATTGAATATGATTGGATGTATAAGTTGATTATTGTGGCAGAAGGATAAGAACAAAAATTGTAGCTACAAATGAAGATGAGTTAAAATTAGTTTTATGATGTTATTTTTTTTCAAATAAGATGATAGAAGGGGAGATGTGTAGAGAGCAAGATTGTGTTGTAAATGTTGTGTGGTTGTGTGAAGAAATGGTAGAGGTGGTTGGTATGCATTAGTTCAAAACCCATGAAAGAGAAGAGCGAGATAGAGAGAATTTGGTGGAGGAGGTTGAATTATGGTGCACATAATTCCATGAGGGGGAGAAGGAAGAGAATCCAATGTTATCAGAGGAGGATGGTGTGTGTTCTAGAGATGTGCTAGAAGATGAGGAATAAATAGTTTTAATGCACATTCTACAGTGAAGGAATTCACTACAAGTTGGTTACAACCTAGAATAGTAGTTTTACTATTCAAATCCATCATTGTGAGCCTATGGTCATAATATTTCTACTTTGTGTGTCTGATACATAGGATCATCTGAGGAATGAGCAATCTGCATCAACAAAATTGTTGTATCTTAATTTGTTTTGAGTCAATCAACAACTTTTTTGTTTGAATATTCAAATGATGATTGTGTCTTCATATATATATTATAAATAATTGGTATTTTTGAAGAATAAAATTTAAGAGGAATGAAATTTCAATCAAAGAGGAGACTTTGAATAAGAGTCAATATAAAGGGAAATAGTAAAAATAAAAAAATTAAAAATAAATTACAAATTAGGGGCACATAATAGAAATAGAGGAAAGAGGCATTTAAAAAAGTAAAAATGTGAAATGCATATTAGAGGAGGCATAGAGTAACACCATTATAAATTAGAATTTATAATTTTAAAAATGAAAATAATTGCATAGCAGAGAAATTAAAATGTTAAGGGGAAGGCATATGAAGAGGCGTTGGAAATGAAGGTATAGTAGAAAGACAAAAAATACTAGATTGGAAGATAATTTCCATTGAGGAGGATGCCATGATAAGGGGGAATCATGCTATGTGATTGAAGAAGGGGTCACATTAGATATTTAGGGGGCATAAATATTGTGAGTAAAAGGCCATGCAATGAGTAAGGATAAGAGTAATTGCACCATACATTAAAGGAAAGTTTAAACGTGTGTAGTTGCATGGTGAAATGAGGGGGATTCTCAGACATCGAGCATGTGAATGATCTAGAGAGGTTATCATTATTGAAATTGAATATACATTGCATGAAAATGGGGACATTTGATGGGATTAAAAGGTTGATCCTTTGTTGCATATTGGGACAATTTTAAAACAAAAATTTTTAAGTGTGTTGGGGTGTAACATAGAGGAATAGATTGGTAGTAAATAGAGGGGAAAAAGTGCAAATAGAGGGTACACAACAACATAGTGGAGAGTAGAAGTTGCATAGAGAAATTTGGATAGGAAATATACCATAGGAAGAGTCGTGCCACATGATATGTAGATAAATTTTGAAATGTAATAAAAAATAACCTATGCATGGAAGAGGAGTAAAGATGAATGAGTAAAGATAGAGATTCAATGTAAGGAGAGGGGGTCAAGCCCCTTGAGTTGGGAAAATAAAAAACTAAGAGAAAAGGAAAGAGAAAATCAAAGAGGGAATTGCCTGGAAAAAGAATTCGATGAAAGGTAGATTGTAATAAGTGTATGTAATATTATAATGTTGAATAGTAATAATCAAAATTGAGATACTATCATTGTGTTATTGTGATTTTTAAATTAACTTGATTGACAAATGAAATTTTCAATTCAAGTTATTTTTTGTCTAAGAATTGTGCAAGCCTAATAAGGCTCGTGAGTTGAAAGATTGTCATTTGCATCAAGAGGGTTGTAAAAAATTGCTAGTTCAAATTATTTTATTTTTTGTGAGCTGAGTACCCTATACAATAAAAAATGACATGAAGACGTGATGCATTGCTAACCTAATTTTTGACTAAAATAATGTTGTTACAATTCTACAAATTTTTCTCTTGATTTCTTGATTTCTCAACTCAAAATGCTAGGATTTCTTATAAATTTTCTAAGCTTTCAAAAGATGAAAAAGACTCCAATTTATATGCAATTCTTTAATTTCGCATAAATTAATTACTAACAATTGAGAAATAATTTTAAATTTCTAAATGTTAAAATGCCATCACTGACACATTTGAATTGGGGCCAAAATATGCAAGAAAGGGGTGCTAGAGCCATAGTCCAAACCTATTTTGGGGATTTAAGTATTGGTAAATAAATATTAACTCATTATTCAAAAATCAACTTCAAATTTTTTGAAGATTATTATAAAAAATGAAAATTAAATATACAATTGGGTCTAGGGACATAAGGGGTAGCTAAACCTAGAGTGAAATTTTCAAGGTTGACAATTTATGACATTATATTTATCCCCCACTTTAGTGAGAGTGTGAGTGTATGCTCATTCTCACACTTAAAGTAAGGATAAACCATGAAGGGTTTGATTATCCAAATATTAAAGAGGTAGGAAGACATCAAATCTAGGGGATGAGCTAGTCCTTAGGCTCAAGATCTTATGGGAAAATCATGTAAGGAAAAGGGAACACACACATCAAGTGTAATGCAGCACAAAAAACATGAAGCATATACAATGAAGACACAAAATGTAACATAATGTCAAAAGCATAATGTAAACATTACATATTGCAATCACAGTATTACAAACTATAATGCAAACACACAAAGGACACAAGGTGGACACATAACAAACACAACATAAATAATAATAACACATAGGGTTAGGAGACTAAATAAGATACATGTAGATAAGGTAAATGACCCACAATCTTATTTTTTTCTAAAATACCAAACATCATTTATTGAATATGATTTTAGAAAAAAGGTTCTCCCATTAGGACTAGCAAGCTGAATTATGCTAGATCATTCATAAGATACATATATCTATAGGCTATGAATATATGTTAAGCTAGGTATCCATACAATATGATGGGTTTCACAAGGATAGAAAGTTGTTTTATGCTATTTATCTCATAAAACACATGGATCCATTAGAAAGGAAGTTGTGTTATGCTAGGCGGCCATGTAAAAAATCTCAAATTTATGAATCAACAAGCTTTTTTATGGAAAATAGATCGAATATTTTTCTAATCATGCTTTAAGGAGTTTACAAAAGCTTAATGTCATGAGGGAGTATTTATTGTCATAATGTATGGATCACCTGAGGGGGTATAAAAAAATTTAACATCATGGGGAATGAATCATGTCAAAGAGTGTACAAAAATTTAATGCCACAAGGGATGAATCACCTCATGAGGTGTACACAAGTTTAATATGATTGGGGACAAATCATGCATCAAGGGGTGTACAATTTTTTTACATCATGGGGGATGAATCATAAAGCCACACATTAGGAGGAATTATAAATAACACCACCATAAAAGATACACATAAACAATTTGCAGAGCCATGCTTTAAGGGATATCAAGCATAATACCAACAGTAAAGGGGTGTCACATTGAGATGCAAGGCAACACTTTAAGGGATATCATGCATAATACCACCACTAAAGGGGCATCGCATATATATTCAAGGCCACACTTTAGGGGATACCATGCAAAATACAACCACTAAAGGGTGACATGATTTACATTTTTATAATTTTCCCTAAAAGATAGGGGAATACACCCCTATTAAATTTTTATTGTACTTGCTACAATAATAGTTTAAAGAGATAATGAATGCAGAGAGAATTCCTTAGAAATAGTAAACACCTCATGGAATTATCTATCCTTTCCCCTCATGTGAATGGAGAAGGATAACTATATTAAGATAATTATCCTCATTGATAAAATATAGTTGTACAAAAAAAAATTCTGCCCCCATGCATGGAAATGAGCATTGTATAATACTACAAATTCTAAATAGCAAAGATCAACTCCATAGTAACTAATTCATTATTTTAAATGCATCTATATCACTGTAATATGATCAAATTAGCCACTAAATTTTTTTCTTTAAATAACAACATTTATTAGTAGAATGGAAAAATATTTGATGGCATGCACAAAAAGACAAGTTTTGATTTATTTATCTTTTTATATTTTATTTCAGGAATAGGTAGTAGGGTGATTAATTCCCATTGTAAAGTGTGCATAATGTACATTGTATTTTAGAAAAAGGGATGAAAATTGGGTAAGATGCCATCTCCAATTGGACCATGAGGTGGTGGTGTTGTTGAAGCTAGAGTAAATTCCTTATGCATGTTGAGAACTATAAATTTCATGTTCATTTTTTGTATCACAAACTTGTTTAGAAATAATTTTAAATCCATGGTCATATTTATTTTCTAAATAATTGAGTATGCCACTAACTTAGTTTGTATAGAATGGATGAATGTTTTTGGGTAGAATTTTGTCTTTATTAGCATTAAAAAGAGAATATATACACAATGGTAAAGGGATAAATATAGTAAAGGAGTATCTTTATGATAGGAAGAAAATATATTAAGCGAAGGTATGGTAGGCTTTGTGGGCTTTTGGCTAGGGTATTGGGCACAGTTGGAGGATGGTGTATGGTTTATTCATGCTTGGGTGTTATGTTTTAAGGATAATTTTGGTTTTAAGAGTAGGTAAGGTTTTCTTGGAAGTCTATCAATGATCTCTTCTTCTTACACCCATATATTCTCACTAGGAGGGAAAATATTGAGAGAAAAGTATATAGGAGCTTCATCACTTTCGTAGAAGTATTACCCAAAGATACAACATGAAACATCAATCAATTATTTCAAAGAAGTAATCATTTTCCAAAGAACTTAGACATTAAGAAAGATGAAAATAGAAACTAAGAATAGATCTAGGTAGAAGACTTGGAGAGATTATTGTCACCAATACTTGGCCCAAAATATCCAAGAAAAGGGCCCTAGATCCCTAGACTTAATGAGTTAAGTTTCAAAGTTTTAAAAGTCTAGAAATGTACTTCAGTGTCTAAGGATCCTAATTTATAGATTTTAAATTTTGACAATCTGTAGATTTTTAGAAATACATAAAATTTTAATTTTTCTATATCTAAAACATAATTATGCATACACTTTCAATATTTTGAAATCATTCAATGTATAAAAAGGGAAAAAAAATTCATAAAATACAATAAACCACTAGACCTAGTTTGAAAAATCTAGAAATTGAAACTTCTTTATCTTTTGAAATTATCGGCACAATCTAAATCTTCGGTTTTTCAATAATTTTTGCATGCATCAATGACAAATTAAAAAAATTCTACATTTTTTTCAAACCTTAGCATGACCTAATAAATATTTTACATTGCAATAATTTACTAGATGTATCTTGCAACAAATAAAATTAATAAATATTTTACAATTGAAAATGTTATGCAATCTTTACTTTGTTAATGTGTTTTATCCAATTTTTGCTACATAAATTAAAAATTAAAACTTTTGAAAGATGTGTTCAAATTTTAACATGACCTAATGTTGATTTAAGAACATTTTGAAGTGCACAAATGTAAAGGTTCACCAAAATATGATGTAGTAAAAGGGGTTCTAAGGTCTAAACCACACTTCTTCCAAGATCACAAGGGAAAGGACTAAAGTTGATCTCAAACACCCACTTGGCTACTAACCCCCAAAAAAAGCCAAAATAGTGAGTCAATGTTTCAACCATTATGGTAAAATGTGCATTGATAATGATTAGTTGAATTTTAATTGATCTAATTTTATAATTCAAAGATGCACCCAGGTTAACTATGATAATGCAGTGAATTGTTATCATTATTAAAAATACACAATAGAGAGCCAAAAATTAATTTAAAATAAATGAGCACAGACATAGAAAAACTTAAACATTTAATTGGGAAACTAAATCTAGCTCCTAAATCACACCTATACCAATTTTTGGACAATTAGAAATGATCTCAAATTGCCACTACAACACTAGTAGGAAGAAGGGGAATGATTGATCAAGGTTCAAATCCTTCTTAAAATTTGTGTTTGTAATGAATGTGATTGAAAATTTGACTAAATTTGAAGATGCAATGGTGTTCCTAGGTAAACTATGAAAATGGAGAAATCTATTATGACTTTAGATAAATTTAATGAGAGAAGACAAAAAAATATAAAAATGTAGAAGGAAAACATAGAGGAACTAGGGATATAAATTTGATGTAGATTAAGCTGGTCTAGAGCATGGTGCACTATAGAATATCCTCCTTTTTTGTAAGATCTATAAATATAGACTTGAGTTCCCTAGAATGTAGCTCTTGTCCTCTTGGGGGTATTGTCAAAACTTCATTTGATGATGAGAAAATTTAGCTTTCATGTCTTGACAACTTGTAGGCTTGAATACATGAGTGAGAAATTAGTCCTTCGTCTTCATCCAATTATCTTTACATCTGAAAACCTACATGCATAACAAAGGGGGAGGGACTATGCCATATAGGGGCTTTCCAAACCTAGTTAGGTATTTCTACCTTGATAATGGCTATGATGATGTGCTAAGAGAGCTTACTCACAAAAGGGTAGAGGCTAAATTATAACCAGTATAAATTAAAAAATTGGTGCAACTCACCAATCAAATTTACATTTCTTGATGGACTTATGTCATCTAATCAAATTCAAGGATAATTTGATAGCTTAATTGATGTCTTGCAAATGTTAGTGCTCATAAAAATAATAATTAAAAAACATGATTCATGCTTGGCATGAATAAATTTTGCTAAATGCTAACAATTTTTCTCTTGACTGCTCTTGAATGCTTGTTAGGATGCTCAATTTTCTCAATAAAAGTACTACGATTTCAAATGATAAAATGACTAGTGTTTATATGAAATTCTTCTAATTTCTTGAAAATCAAATACCAATAGCTAGCAATTAAAATTAAAATTTCAAATAATTAAATACTAACACTAACATATTCAAATTAGAGCCAAAAAGAGGTGGTATAGGGTGTGGTGTGCCCTAGATCAGACCCATTATTTTCAAGGTCCAAAGTGTCAAGGAAAAATAATGGATGTTTATTTTTATTTCCATTTGTTTGATTTTCTAAAGATATTTGTAAAATGGGTAATTAAATGCATAATAATTAGGTCCAAGCACATAAGGGGGGAGCTAAACCTATTGTAAAAGTGTCAAACATAACAATTTTTTACATTAAATTTAGCACCCACTTTAGTGAGAGTATGAAATTATTCTCAAACTCACACTAAAGTAAGAATGTGTTAAGAGGGGTTCAATTATCCTAATATTGAAGAGATGTGATGATGTTGAATCTAGCAGATGCACTAGCCCCTAGGATTCAAGAACTTATGGTAAAAAACATGAGGACATAGGAACACACATGTGAAGTGGAATACAATATGACAAACATGAGAATCATGATAGAAACACAACACACAACATAACATCATACAAATAAGATGTAGCCATAATATAAAAACAATGTAGCAATGATGCAAACATAATACCAACATGTGACAGGGGTAAGATAGTCATGACTACTAAGATTTGTAGATATTGTAGACACATAAAAATTGCCTAGACCCGCAAATCATATTTTTCTATGACGACCACACTTCTCCAACACCTACAATTAAACAGTTGCCATTAATTATTTAATAACATCACCATTTATCCTTCAATTAAATAAACTTATTTATTTAACCCACTTTCCATCCCACCAAATAAATAATTAAAATAATTATTTATATTCTTCTGTCTTATTCTCATTTATGAATTAAACCATTATTTCCCAAAAGTCAACTATCCTCCAAAAATTAAATAATTTCTATTATTCCAACTACCTCTTTTTCTCCACCATTGATTTAATTGCTTTCAATTAAATATCAACCCTTCATTTCAAGGCTTGCCCTAACTTTGACCTAATGCTACCCTAACCCTAATGCTCCTCATCACATTTAATCCTGTCATTTGATCTTAGGGCTTCACAAAATTTTAATCTTGGCCATCCATTCTCAATTTTGGAATTCTTTAAAAGGCTCTCTCTCAATCCATTTTAGACACACGGAGTGAATTAAACATACACACACAGAGTTATTTTCAGTATGCTTGAGAGCCTTGAGTACTTGAGCACTCATTATACTTCAATATCTTGCTTTTCTTAGGCATAAGTGAAAGTTGCATTTCAAATCTGAGAGCAATTACACAAGTTTCAACAAGATGGAGAAGGCCAATGGAGGTCATTCGATGGAGGCTTGAAGATCAAGTGACCTTGTTTCATGTTATTTCGCTTCTTGCTCTCCATTGTGCTCTAATGTTGTTAGGGGTTTTAGTTATTATACTACTTGCACTTAACTTGAAAATTTCTCCCTAATACATTTGGTGAACCCAACATTTGTTTTATAGTCTTGGCCAATTTCTTCTTTTACATATAACATCTTGATTAGAGTCCTTAGAGGGGTCGGGGGTTTTAAGAAGGCCTTTATGTGTTTACACATCTAAATTGGTCGAGTTGAATTTGGCCACATATTTGTGACAAATAAGAAAATATTTTTAATTAATAATTGGTTTCTGAGGATAAGACACTTAAATTCCATTTCTGACCAATAAATTGAGAAGGTAATACATGCACAGAAAGTCTATAGCATGAGCTCGAACTTCCATGAAGTAGCTACCACTAACATGTGATTCTACTAGTAGAGCATAGATTATTTTCAAGAGTTTGTTAGCATTTTCATTTGATATCAGAAATCTGAATCAAATGATACTATTACATTCCCGCCTAATAGATTCCAAGTGATATAGTAATTGCCTAGAGAGAATCTTCTTAGACGTACATATCTAATACATAGATAATATATATGATTTTGGTAATATTGTATTTTTTAACAGATGCTAGATCAAGAGTGGAGTATCTGTTAGCAGTTGGCCCATTCTTCATTTCAGGTCGATGAACATCAAGCGCATGAGTATGAGGGCTTGCCAAAGATGAGAGTGGGCAGAACACAGGACTGGCAGCATTGTTTGTTGCTTTCCCCTATGTTATTGGTTCCTACTTCAAACTTTTATTCACTTTGTTCATTGCCTTCCCCAACGCTATTGGTTTCCGCCCATCCAAGTTCCTCTTTTTTGGTATTTTTGAACATCGCAGTTTGCACCTTGCATTCTACTTCATTGACTAGGAAAACTCATATGCCTATGCCAAATTATATTTTGAAATCTAGCTATTTCAGAGTTGAATATCATGTATGAGTTGAATAATATCAAATTTCTTAAACAAAAAAATCTATAGATATACCTACTGAACCTTTTTATTCTCTTAAGATTGAACGCTAATGTGCCCATAGCTAAGCTCATTGTTGTGATAATGTGAAGAAGCTAAGCTATAAATCTGCAAACACTAAGAAGATGCAAAAAGTTTGCTAGAGTTTATAGCTAATATTCTGGATTCCAAATGCTTTCAAAGACGTAAGACGTCCATAGTGTCAGAAATCATAGACTACATTCAATCCCTACAACACCAGTTAGCCCTTCATTCTAACTGGCATGCAGGTCTCAACTAGCAGTAGGCTTCAAGGAACATAAGTGCTTCCTCCCAACATCATGAGAGACGGCTTGGCTACTCTTCTCCAACGCTACTAGTTTCCACTCCAAACTTTTCTTTGCAGCCAAACTCTTTTGTGATGTGCATTCATTTAGCGCTAGTAGTTGGCTGAACCCACAGAGCCATCATTGTGTTGAACATTGGCTGACCACACGGAGTTCATTCATTAATTTTGAGACTATTAGGAGGGGGCACGTGATAGTCTTTTTTAAAAAAAATATTCTACAAATATTTTCCCAATTTCTTTTTATCACATTTTGTCAACACAGACATTAATACAATATTGATAAGAGTGTTTATCAAATTTTTAAAAATCTTTGTTATCAAGTCACATCTTTATTGCCCCGTCCTGACCCTTTATTGACGGTCCATTCTTTTTTTTGGCTTCACACTACTTCATTGGCCAAGACAAGTTGGTGCGCGACTCCCAACTTTTATCAGCACAACTGTGTGTATAAGGGCTTGTGCAAACATATTTATTTTTTATTTAGTTTGATTTTAGCTTGCTTTACTTTATATTTTAACTTTATATTTAGATTTTTAGTTTTTGTTCTTGGTTTTCATTTAATTTAGTTTTGGTTTTTAGTTTTAGTTTAGCTCTGCTCCTGAACTGCTCGTATTAGCTTTTTGTGTCTTTTGCTCCAGCTCAGCCTTAATGTTAGTTTTTAGTTTTCATTTAATTTTAGTTTTTAGTTTTAATTTTAAATTTAGTTTTAGTTTTACATTTAGAAATTTTTTAAGTAGATTAGTTTTTTATTTAGTTAGATCTTAGATTTTCAATTTAGATTTTTCTAAATTAGTTAAATTAATTTTACTTACTAAATTAGTTTTTTTAGCTTTTACATTTTAAATTTTCTAATTTAATTTAGATTTTTATTAATTTAGATTAAATAATTCTTTTTTAATGATAGCTTAGATTAATTTTTAACTTTAATTAAGATTAATATTTAGATCAATTTTACTTTAGATAGCTTTAATCTCGATTAATTTAGATTATTTTTAGGATTCAGTTAGTTAGGTTTCAATTAAATTTTAATTTGTCTTAATTAGATTAATGTCATTTTCTTTTTTTAGTTTAATTTTGATTTTTGTGACTAATCTTTGATTTTTTTTGCAGGATCAAGTGTTCAAGATTTGAAAATTACAACACAAATTTTTGCTTGTCAAAGAGTGGCAGCCAAAACTATTAATCATACTTTGCAAGGCTCTTGCTTCAGTTTGCTTTATCTTGAGTTCCTTTTTCACATAGACTAATTAGTGGGCCTAAAAAGAACTTGAGTGCTTGAGTTGAAATCATAAGTAGGTTTAAAATTTACTAGTGTGTGCATTATCTTGTGGTTTACATTTTGTTTCTAGGTGTGTATGCATCTATCTTGTGCCATTTAGTGATCTTGAGAATTAAAAACACTTTTATATATTTTGTATAACCACCCACACATATAGATTTTGTAATTAAAATGAACATTATGCGAGTGTGAGGAAAAGATGTTTGTGTATGCACTCCCCTTGCACTTTGTGTGATCTTGGGTGATAAAAAACATCTTTGTCTTGTTTTTTTTACCTTTAGAGGGGCTTGCCTCGAAAGAGGGGACGACTCCACCCAATTTTTTGCTCGGGTTGGTATATAAAAGGATAAGACTAAACTGTCAAGTCCTCATGGTATGTATGTTAGCATATGGCTTTGAGAGATTGTTTTTGGCTATGTGTGTTGTCATTGATGGCAACTGGAGTTAGCAGTATGGTCCACATTGTTGAAGTTGCTCCTATCAGAAAGAGAAGTAAAAGTGTAATCTACCGGCAAAAAGTATGAAGAACACGGTATCCGATTGATAAGTTGATCTCAATACTTCACCAGATCACTATTTTTTGGTGTGGATCCCTAGGGAAGCTTGTTTAGCATGTATTCTATCCTACTGGTGAGTTTTTTGGTTTTGCATTAGTCAAAGTATGAGTTAAGAGATTATGTAGAATTATTTATTGTTCATTCTTTCATTATGATTGACCTATTGTGCATGGTGTGTTGCGGATGTATGAGGAGTATACTTAACATTTCAGTGTTTGAATTTTGTTTGGTTCCCATTATAGTTTAGCCACTGTAAATACATCACTATAATGATGGATTGTTTTATGCAGACACAGGCTTTGTTTTAAAATATAATAAAATTTGTTAATAGACAGGAAACAGATCATATTTTTGAGAGCAGCAAGGGATCAAGGAAGGGTGAAAATTACAAGATGACCACATCAAGATCAGTTGAAGAAAAGTATGAATGCAGAGAAGAAGGACTGGATAAAGATCTGGAATCTGATTATGTGTTTATTGAATTCATAAACTAAAGATATATTCTAGTTTAAATATCACATATTTTATAAGGTAGTGAGCCTCTTTGAGTAGTGAGCTCGTAGGCGATGCCCAAGTGAATTCCCTAATGAATTAAAGACTTTTACTAATCATGTTTTTCTCAACAGCTTCCAAGATAAAAAAAATTGGTGTTAAGGATAACTCAATTTGTTTCATGTTCGTTTGTTTATCCAGAATACTAATTGTACCAATTGGCTGTTGTTTATAGTTTGATCTGACCTGAAAACATTGTAGAACACGATTCCTGCTGTCTCATAAATAACTGTGCGAGACCCATGTCCCTTCTGATGAACAACAGGCACTTGATGACCTCTGACTCACTGAAGAGAATGGAACCTGAAAGATAACCTCAGGCTTAAAAAATGGTCAATCACCCAAGATAAGATAATGAGTATGAAATGAGAACTAAAAAGAATTTAAAGAAAGTCTAACTAGTCCATCTAATGAAACCCCAGAGAAGAGAATGAAGCCCAAGGAAAAACACAATGATTGAATCAGGAAGATGCAGTTTAAAATATTGAAGAAGAAAAGAATGAGAGAATCAATTCAATCCTTGAAAGAAAAAATTGAAGAATGCAGAAAAATTAATAGTGAGTTCATTTAGCTAGAGATTGAACTACAACAATCTAGAAACAATGAACAAGAGCTTGAGAAATAGGTAGTTATTCTTGGAAATGAGCTTGCTACTGCTAAAATGATCTTAAACGAGGAAAGCCCAGACAAGTTATGCCAGTTTACATTGAAACAACTTAAAGGTCAAAAGGATACAAATGATGTTTAGGTCTCGTTGGTATGAGAAGTGGGGGTGAGACTGGATCTTTTAATAGAACTTTGAAAAGAAGAATAAAGGTAGAAGACATCTAGTAAGGCAACCCAATGCTCAAAAATTTAATGGAAATTGCTTTGTTTGTAATAAATTTGGACATATGGCTTCTCATTGTAGAAGAAAGATAAATTTTGGTAGTCCATCATTTTCTAGTTAGTGTTTTAAATGCAAGAAGTTTGGCCATAAGTCATTAGAATGAAAAAGTATGTCTGTTAGTGTAAGTAACATTAAATGTTATACCTGCATTGAAGATTTGGACATATTGCTAATCAATGCAGATCTGGAGGAAAATCAGTGGAATGGATGGTATAGACAGAAAAATCTAGTATGCTAAAATTTTAACAAACTTGGGCACATTGCAAGATTCTACAGAAATAGAAACATGAATAAAAGAGGTATGGTTTATCAAGGAAGAAATTCATAGAAAGACAACAAAGGAAAGGAAAATGCATCTATGGAAGAGATAAGAGATCAGATGAAGAAAACATGGCTAAAGAAAAGTGAATCTGATGAAGGTAATAAGGTTGTACCAGAAGCTCCCTCTGGTAATTCTTTTGGCAATTGATTGCAAGCCAGTGGTCTAGGGGGAGTTTCTCATGAAAATCCTTTGTCGCCCTGTGTATAGTTGGCACTAAATTGCAGGATGTCATCATCCATTGTGTTATTCATTTTCAAATGTATCAACAATCATTTGTTGAGTTGGATGAAATGTTAAAGGTTTGTAGTTGGATTCTTCACTTGCTATCTAAGTTTGTAGAATAACCAGAACTTCTAGGGAAACACATTTAATGCGGCAGGAAGATAAGTATGTGAAGTTATAAAAAGGGCATTTGGAACCCTAAGTTGTCACTGTGCATTGAAGGAGAATAGTTGGAGAACATTTTCAGCAAAATTCTAAAGGAGTGAAAAGTCAATTCAGCGGCAAATTCTTCAATTATCTCTGTTGCTTATCTATTTGGTGATTGGTAGAACCCTGTTCTATACAAAAAAATGAAGCAAATCCAAGGATCAGTAACTATGGATGAATATAGTAGTCAAAAGGTTAGGGATATATGAAATTTATTGTTTGTCATTGAATTGAAGAAGCTTGGAGGAGTAAAACATAAAAATTTGGACATCTAGAATGAATTCCCTCATTTCATCAATATGGAGGTAGTTTGGTTTATCTTGAATAGATTGGATGGTGATATCCTTACTTTGGATAAACCCTATCAAATTTCTAAGGATGTAATTAGAAATCTAATAGGTTTGTGCAATGTTGGTGATGTTTCAAGAAACAAACCAATTTGAAATGTTGATGTCGAAGCCCTAATTGGAATAATGGGAAATCAGAGGGCTCTAATGATCACAATGATTAAAGATATACTAACAAGGTATATTACACATGGAATTTCATACAAAATATTCTTCAGAAATAGAGAAGGATCAACCTCGGCGGGTGCAGTGTATATCGCTCATAAAATGATAATAGAAGATGAAGACTTTGAGCTATGTGGTTTGATGAAGGATCAATTATTAGAGAATGTACAATTGATGAAGGCTATAGACTACTCTTTTAGGTTTGGTACCCTAGTTATATGCATCATGATGTATTTCCTTAATTGCTTTCCTCTAAATGACAATGTGGTATGGAAGGAAAATATACCGGTTTGCAAGCAAATTTTTGAACATTTCAACTCTTTTGAAAATGTTGAACAAGTTTATGAAAAATTCTTTAGAAAGATGTTAGAAAAGGTTGGCATAAGTGATATTCCTCTTCCGGTAAAAATAGATGAAGTTGGATCATCCTCTGGTAAGGTGGAGAAAAGGCAGAAGAGAGGAAGAGATTTGGCTGGTGTCCCTCCTCCAACACCCAAGTCAGCAAAAGTTGAGGGAAAAGGAAAAGAATAGATGATTGTGGATATAGTGGATGAAGAATTTAAGGAATATACACCCAAAGATGAACCAAAACTAGGTGAACTAGAAGTGATAATAGTAGAAGATAGTGATGAAGAAGGTGCTCTTTAAAAGAAAAAATATTGCAGATTATTCAAGATGAAGATGGAATGCAAAATATAACTGATATATTGTTGAATGGACCATCTTATGAGCAAGAACTCATTGAGGACACTCTAGGAAGATACTTTGTTAATAACAACATTGAATTGGAGAGTCTGAAGAATGTACTTCTAGAAGAGTTGATTGAGTGTGTCAAGGAGGCTATGGCCTCTGTGCCTCTAGACAAAAAAGAGGAGGAAATAATTTCCCATCTAAAGATGTAGTTTAGACTATATCTTGCTAAACTAAAGAAGAAAATGAATGTGCTAAGATAGTGCATTGACTCAACCAATAAGATCTTCAATTATTGTCTTAAGTGGCCTCATGTGGTTAGAAAATATAAGGATAAATTGGAGGAAATTGAAAATGAGCTTGTCAAAATTGGACAAGACTATAGTATGTTTTTGGACAAGGATGAAGAAGTTAAGAAGAATAATCATGATTTATAGGTTGACCATACAAAGGTTCACTTTTCCAAAAATACTCTTATGGATGCTTTCTAGAAAGAAAAAGGTCATATTGAATGCAGGTTGGAGCGAATGATTGAAATTGTAAAGAAAGGGGAAATGCTAGATAATTCCATCACCATTCCTGAATCCCTTGTCCAAATTATCAATAGAACATCATACAATAAGAACTTGATTATAGCTATTGGGATTGTGGTGGACTCTTGGAAGAAATTCCTTCTAGAAATAAAAGTTAAGTATACAATAATCTTATGATTTGTGCAGCAGTTTTCCAAATTTTCATTAAACTCTCTATTTTGCAAAGGGGAGAGAATAGTAAAATTTTGTTTCAACAAAATAAGGAGAGAAGTGTAGTGAAATATTGAAGGGGAGAGAAAGTAGTGGAAGCCTTGTCATTGATGTCAAAGGGGGAGAGAATGCAGTTAAAAATGCCTCAACATCCTAAGGGTGAGCAGTAATTTTGGTTCTGATGAGTTTTTGAGTTTTGACACTTAGTCATTTTTCACTAAGTGTTGTCACCAATGCCAAAGGGGGAGATTGTTTGCATATGGCTTTGAGAGATTTTTTTTGGCTGCTTGTGTTGTCATTGATGGCAATTGGAGTAAAAAATATGTTCTATAGTGTTGAAGTTGTTCCTACTAGCAAGAGAAGTAAGAGACTGTAATCTACCAACAAAAAGTATGAAGAACAGGGTATCTAGTTGATAAGTTGATTTGATTACTTCACTGGATCACTATTTTTTGGTGTGGATCCCCATGGAAGCTTGTTTAGAATGTATGCTATCCTACTGGTGAGTTTTTTGGTGTCACATTAGTTGGAGTACGAGTTAAGAAATTTGGTAGAATGATTTATTGTTCATTCTTTCATTATGACTGACCTGTTGCATATGGTGTGTCGTGGATGTATGAGGAGTATGTGTTTAACTATTTCTTATGTTTGGAATTTTGGTTTGGGTCCCTATTATAGTCTAGCTAACTTGTGTGGGTATACATCAATTATAATTAGTGATTTGAGCCGACATAAGAAAGAATGTTATATTTTGTTTTAAAGTTGACATCTAATAAAATTCTTGTTAATAGATATATAAAGGAGATCAAAAAAAACTTTGAGAGCATGGAAAGAAGTGTGTGTGGATCAAGAAGAGTGAAGGTGTAAGAGAAAAAAAGTATAGAACAGTTATGTGAGGTAATATCAAAAGATCTGATAGAACAACAGAAGGGTTTGTTGTATGTAGAGCAGAGCAGAAGTGTGAACTAGATAAAAGGTCTGGAATCTGATTGTGTGCTTCATTGGAGCTGAATATCGGCATTTGTAGATGCTATATTCTCAGATCAAAAAAAATTTGTAATATCAAATATATTTTGTAAGGTAGTGAGCCATCTCTTTTGAGCAGTGAGCTCTAGGCAGTGTGCCTAAATGCAAGTGCATTCCCCTTTTTATCATACTTTTAACATAGTATACTTTTTGGATTAATCTCCACCATGGTTTTTCCCCTAACAGGGTTTCCACATAATAATTTATGGTGTTATGGTGTTCCTTAATGTGTTTGCATGTTTCCTTTTGTTTATCTGTTGTGAATACTATTTGTGGTTCAATTATTGTTGCTGATAGTTTAAGATCTTATTTGGAAATCAAATATTATGTAACACTGATTCACTCCCCCCCTCTTAGTGTTCCTAGTGTTGAACAATGTAGGCCTTAGCCATGTAGTGTCATTCGAAACAGGGTACCTGGGTATGTGCAGGATCATCATGGAAAAAACATGCCCTTAATTGCCGAAAAAAATTAGAAAAATCAAAGTTATGTAACTTGACATAAAAATTTGAATAAGTTATCTATATTATTTCAAAAATATGTAAGAATAGAATCTATAGAAAATTGAAATGTGCCTTCAAATTACTAGCCATTGGTAACCCATTTCAGAAATTAAACTCACCGCAGTAGTTCTAAATTTCAGGGAAAAATAACAAGGTAGGTGTCTGCTCAACCAATTCTAACCTGAAGAAATGATAATTAGTTTTTATAATATTTTAGACATAAGTAGAGGACCCATGTCCAATGTGATGCATTTTTTTGTAATTTTTTTTTCAAGTAAATAATTAATTAAGAAACTTTTTATTACACTTTTAAAAAATACAAAATCAATCACTTTAACTTGGCTAAACTTATGGAATCTAATTTTCTTAATCCTATAGTCTGTGAAGCATAGAATGTGACGCTTGTTTTAGATTCAAAAATGTGATATCACTGCAGTTATGGATGTTTTTCAACTGTTCACCAAACGACTCAGTCATAATTCAAATAGAAATGAATGGTACTACTATTAACTGTGCCAAGGTAATTATATTGGTGGAAAGTTGAGAATCTCCTTTAAAAACCCTTTTCATTTCATCAATTTTGGGTAAAAAAAGTCGTCAGCCACATACCCTACAAATACCCATCATATCAGCACTTTTTGGCCCATCATGATCCTACACATACCCACCTACCTTTTCTTTTAAAGGTATAAGAGCCCCTAGTAGAGTTATTAAAGCCTTAAGTGGCTTGTTGGATGCTCATGAGGTACCATGTCCCTGAGTATTCACTAGAATCCTCTCTTTTTTAGAAGCCTCACCTTTTGACCATTACTTGGTATAGTGTTGGGTATAGTATCATGCTCGAAGATACTCACTACTGACTTCCTTGAGTAGAGATAGAAATTCCTCTTTGGGGAATTCAAAGTTGGTGAGCCCGAGAAGTGACTGCACTATAAGGGGGAGCTTGTGCCACCAAACTTCTTAGCTATCCACTCTTGAGAAGGAGAAGTTTTCAACAGTGATCCTGGTTATTTTAGTGAGCTATACCAAGTATACAATCCCTTTCCAATTAGGTTTTTCAAAGTGTTTCAAAGTGTTTGTCAAGATCAAACTCAAAAAACATTATGTTTGCTTGTGTTTTATGTGTGTTTCTTTCAAACAAACAAGCAAACAAACCTTACACTTGAAAATTGCAACACTTCACAACATTACAACATGCAACTATTTCAAACCAAATAATCAAAATGGGTCAAACTCTTGCCAAAATAAATTCAAACTCTTGAGATCCATTTTTAAACCAACTTCTTGTTGTGATTCAGGTTTAAAACTAGAAACTTGCTCAATTCTCCTTGCATATCATCATTCCATTATTAGGTCACCATTTTAGGTACCTTAGCATCCTCATTACTTGCATATCCCAACATCACATTAGGATTCCTCTTTCAAACGTTTAGGCTTGACACCTTATGGATTTTAGGATAGAAGAACTCTCTATACCTTGGCACACATCATTGCTTCAAAAAAGATTGTCATTTGACCAAGTCAATTTTTAACTTTGTCCTTTGTCATTTTGGTGATAAATTCCTACTCACAAGTCTAGTCGGGAAACTCACCTTGTCACTTTTTTTACTTGTCCTAGAAAAAGGCCATTACAATCCTAGTTGAAACATTGGTTTACCCTTGGATAGTTATTTTTCATATTCTTACATCTTTCAAAAATGTTTAATCTCTTAAGTTCATTATAGGTATCGATCACCTCTTAGTCATTTGCATCCTTCATACCTGTGTTGCCAAAAAGTGTATACTTTGCTTGATTTAGGAGTAATTGATGATAAATTGGACTTAATAAGGCCTTGATTTGGTGTTGTAAGGTATTTTACACATCCACACTAGGTCTTGAACCCTTGAAAACTAAATAAAATACATTTATTGATGTCTTGCAAGAGTGTTGTAAGGTGTTTTAACACATCTTCACACTTTTCTAGGACCATAATGTTATAATTAACCTAAATAACCTTACCAAGACCTAAATTTCAAAGTGTTGTAAAGTCTTGTAATAAAATTTCACACTTTTCTAGGCTTGTCAGCAATATTTACACCTTTCTTATGCTTTAAATGGCTCCCCTTTATGCACTTACAGGCTTTAATTAAGTGTCTTGTTGAAGAAGAACCCAATAAACAACATTTAATACATCTTAATCTTTGACATCCACTCAAAATTTCCCAGGTGGACTAAGTTGCCACCTTGGGTGACTTAGTCCCATCTAGTACAAAAATAAAAATTAATTCAAATTTCTTTCAGTTTTTTATTCTTTAAGACTTAAGGTTGGTCTGTGATGAGGTATTTTTTGGAATTTAGGCATAATTGTGTACAAATAAGGTTTTTTTCCCTCATTTTTTCATCTCCTAACTCGTCTTAATTCATAACTCATGATCATTCATCATGTTCTCAAGTCAAGCAAGCTAGGGTTTTGTCATTGCAAGTCGTCAAGATAGCTTCCAAGGACATTCAAGGGTATATTCTTCATGTCTTGTTGCATAAATTGAAGCTCAAACATCATGGAAAGGTAATAACTACATTGTTTCATGCTTCATTACATTCTTTCTTCTTTTGGTTTAATTACCTAAAAAGGGGTTTGACCAAGGCAAACCCCCATGCCCTAACAATCAACATTTTCTCCTTCTATCTTTATATGTTTGTAGATTTAGGCACTTTGAAAATCATTGAAAATTAGATTGAAGACTCATTGAAGACATCTCCTTGTTGACCAACCTAAAATATCAACAAAAAGTCACTTTTAGGCCCAAAAATTAGAGTTTCAGAAGCGGATACCTGTGGGAAACCAAAGTACATACCTAGGGCCTTCGTTTCCATAGAAGTGGACTAAGTCACCACTAGTGGCGGATTAGTCCCACTGAACTTTTTTTTCAGAATTTTTTATAGATTTGGATACCCATTTGGCCAAAACGGGCTCCAATGCAATTTTCCAAAAAAAATCCAAAAGTGGACTAAGTCGCCCCGCTTGGAGTAAATGTCCCATCAGGCTTAAAAATCAAAATTTCTCAAATTTAAGAGTTGCTTCAAGTCTACAACACACTTCCAGGTACACACCTTTTCTCTTACAACTTTCTATTTGGTTTTACTGGCATTTCTAGGTCATTTAGTTCATGTTTGC
>VDFB02271358.1:5325607-5340482 GCA_007258455.2 Sequoia sempervirens
CACTCATTGAAACAATCAACAAGTTCCAAAACTAGCACAAATTATTGATAATTGATAATTGAATCTGAATTATAAAATTGCACTATGACATTTTGTCAATTAATGACAATAATTTCAATCAAACTCTGTCACATCAACCACTAAAACCCAAATGGAAATGCACACCAAAACAAATGCTAAAACCAAAATGTCAATTCAAGATGAAACATTTTTTGATTGATTTGGATTACACATATACCTGGATGCTCCTACATCAGACATGCCAGGTATGAAATTTATGAGCATAGGCTCACAAACGTGGAGTTGAGTGATAGGATCACTATTTTAGATTGTAGGAAATCTGCAAAAAACTCCATTTTATAACAAGTGCACCAAATTATTTCTTTTTTTCCTTCTCTTCCAACATCTCTCTAGAACACTCGTCTTCTTCCTCCAATAATGATGCACCATCTTCATGCTTCCCCTCATGGACACATGTATACCATGAACCAACCTCCTTCGTGCCAAATACTATCCACTCTTATCTCATCCTTTGTGTGATCCAACCTAGCATAGATCGACCGCCTCCACCAAATTCCACCTGCATCATCCTCCATAATATGTACAAGAAAAAATGCAACATCTAAAACATATTTTTGTTCTTTATCCATCTCTCCTTCTACCATATTATCTAAAAAAAACATATCATCTTCATAAAACAAATTTACCTTAGCCACAACATGAATTTTTATTGTGACAGCTTCCACATCCTCATGAGTTGCAACTTTCTTTTCTTCTCCCTTTGTTGCAACAATGAGCTTTGGCATACACTCTTCTTCAATTACCAACATTTGTGCTAACAAATAATAATCTTCTCCATGCTCTACTACTACAATCACTTCCTCATTTTATTTCATCTTCATTTCTTCTATAAGGGTCGCTCTCACATCTCTCTTCTTCTCACTTTTCTTCACTAATGTCCTCTCATATTTTACAATACTCTTTTCCAATTTCTCGATCCTATCCTAGATCTTCCCCACTTCCTCACTAACCATTTTACCATCTCCTCAAACTTTTCATTCTCCACTTCTTCCCAATATCATCCCAAAACCAAATTCACACATTTCTCCTCCTAACCCATCTCATCTTTGTCTACTACAATCGCACCTCAACTAACATACCCTACATCTCCATGACTTGTCCCTCTCGCCTCTCAATTGCTCATGACTCCTTGCACACGTACAAAAATTCTCTCAAGCTTCTCAAACAAATATACCACTTCACACACTCTTTTATGTGCAAACTGCCTCACATTTGGTGATCTATTCACACAATTCCACCTGCAAACTGTCCTAGTGTAGACTGCCTCATATTTGGTGATCTATCCAAACACTCAAGATTGTTGGCTTTGATTCCAATTGACGTAGATGAAAAAAAAAAAAATCTCTCCTTCTTCTATATTCAATTCCAATTACCTTTCACTAGACACAGGCAATGTTTCTTTGTTCATTATTTCATCTTCAAAGTCAATTACAAAATAGAAACTTATTTGCAATGTCTCTTGTCAATTCAAACTCACTAAATGACAATTTGATTTGTCAAAATCAACATTCAATTTAAAATTAATACCAAATTAATGGAAGCAACAAAATTTTATTAAAATGATCATTTCCATAGTATTACATTTATAGAGAAACTGAACTTCAATGTGTTTAGATTTTCCAATTATCTATTCTAATTTTTTATATCTATAATTTATCTTTTACTCCTCTCGTGTTTGATTATTCCCACCATTCCTAGTGCGACCTATTCATCTGTATTCTATTGAGATATTAGATGTCTTTTATAGGTGTCACCCTTCATGATGGTTTTCTCTACACTTTGGTGACCTACACACTCATTTCAAGAAACTTTAAAATGCAATTCAATCTCTATTAACTTCTACCTTCTCTCTGCTCAGAATATCATTTTCTTGACCCATGCAATTTTATTTCAGTTTAAATCTCTTTCCCAAATGGAGTTGCATGACACCTCCAACACCTCAATCTACATTTCATTTGAACATTTTAACTTTTCCCATTTCTTTCACTTATGGCTTGATTTCTGCTCTTGAAATGCACTCTATTTTATTGAACACTCTAAAATTTTAATTAGAAGCTCTTCTCATCCTCCTCCAAGCTATTATGCAACCCCTATACCCCTCTTTCCCTCTACAGAGTCTCTTCACTCTCTCTTCTCTAATTTAATCCCTTAGCATTGAATCCTTATCACTATTTCATCTTGCAATTGCCCCATGCATTATTGTCTTCTTGTAAGGAATCATCTTCACTTTCATTTTTTTAACTACCTTTAATTCTTCTCCTCTAGCTACAACTTCCCATTTTCACCTTAACCTTCTTATTTATGCACAATTTCCAAAGAAAGGAATCATCTCTATAAAAAAAAAAAAAATCTTTTATATTTAGTCTAAACCTCTACCTTCACATCATCCCTCTATATTCTAAATATTGGTGCTACCTTCTCCTCTTCATACTATGTGACCCTTCACATTTATGCAAATTTTTAATCTTCTATGCCATGACCTTTTGGATATTTTTGCAAATTTGAATAAGTTAAAAAATTAATTGGGATGTCCATTTTAGTTGCTCTTCAGTGACTTCCCATATTCATTCAATGTTTATCTATATACAAAATGACTTTATTAAATTCAATTGATCAAGAAAAAATAGTTTACACCAATTAGAGAAAGAATAATATTTCACTCATCAAAACAATCAACCTTCCAAAACCAACATAAATTCTTGACAATTGGGAATTGAATATGAATTATAAAATTGCACTATGAAATTTTCTCAATTAAAGATAATAATATTGATCAAACTCCATCACATCGACCACTTAAACCCAAATGGAAAAGTGTACCAAAAAAATTCTAAATCCAATATGTCAACTCAAGATGGAATTTTTTTTGGTTGATGTTGATTCCTCAGAGACCTTCAAGGAGAATTGGATACTTGATTTCAAGCCCTACAATTTATAGGACTCACAAAATCAATAGAAATGAAACATAAAAAAATGTTGCAAGAACATTTAGGGAAAGAGCAATCGACATCAATAAAATTGTTGCATCTTTAATTTTTTTGAGTCCACCAACAAATTTATTGTGTGAGTTTCAAATGATGATTATTTCATATATATATTATAAATAATAACTCTTTCTAAAAAATAGAATTTAAGAGGAATCAAATGCTAGTTAAACAAGATACTTTGAATGAGAGTTAGCAAAAAAGACATCAGTAAAAATAATAAATTTAAAAAATAAATTATAGATTGGGGGCACCTAATGGCAACAAAGGAAAGAGACATTTTAAAAGAATAAAAATGTGAAATGTATATTTGAGGAGGCATAGGGTTATGCCTTTATAAGTTGCAATTTTATAATTTTAAAACTAAAAAAATAAATGTATATGAGAGAAATTAAAATGTTAAGGGCAAGGCATTGAGAATGAAGGGACAACAGGAAGATAAAAAATTCTAGATTGAAAGATAACTTCCACTGAGGGTGATGCCATGAGAAGGGGGGATCAAGCTACATGATTGAAGAAGGGGTCATGCTAGAGATTTAGGGGGTAAGAATATTGTTAGTAAAAGGCCACGCAGCTCATAAGGACAAGAGTAATCATACCATACATTAAAGGTAAGCTTAAATGTGTGCAATTGTACCGTGAAATGAGGAGGAGTCTCAAAGATGGATCATGTGAATTTGATAAAGGGTAAATAATCATTGAAATTAAATACGTATTGCATGAAAATGGGGGGATTTGATGGGAATAAAAGGTCGAGCCTCTACTACATATAGGGTTAGATTTAAAACAACAGAGTTTAAGTGTGTTGGAAAACATCATAGAGGAAGAGGCAGTTAGTAAAAAAAGGTAAAAGGTGCGGATAGAGGGAACACAACAACATAGTGGAGAGTAGAAGCCACACAGAGGATATTGGATAGGAAGCATACCATAGGCAGAGGCATGCCACACTATATGGCAATGAATTTTGAAATATAATAGAAACAAACATGTGTGTGGAAGAGGAGTAATGATGAATGAGTAAAAATAGATATCCAATACAGGGATAGGGGGTCGAGCCCCATGAATTGGGAAAATTAAATAAATGAAAGAAAAGGTATGAGAAGACTAATGAGGGAATTTCTTGGACAAAGAATTTGATGAAAGGTAGATTGTAATAAGTGCATGTAATACTATAAGGTTGAATAGTAATAATCAAAATTGAGTTGCTATCATTGTGTTCTTGTGATTTTAAATTAACATGATTGATAAATACAATTGTCAATTGAATTTTTTGTTTTCCAAAGAATTGTGCAAGCTTGATAAGGCTCATAAGCAAAGAGATTTTCATCTACAACAAGAGGGTTGTAAGAAATTCCCATTGCATATTATGGTTTATTGTGTGAGGGGGGTACACTCTACATCAATTAGTATCAGGAACCCATGTTCCTTAGCATGTGGACAAGAATAATGAGAGAAAAGTGGTAAAGAGGATCAAGAAGAAGAGCAAGGACAACAACTTGATTTGGATGGAGAAAGATGAGAGAGAATCCCCTACCAAAGAAGTTGCAGCGAAAACATGTCATGAGGAATGCATGAAGGAATAGGAAGAAAATAAGGAGGCAAGTAGCAAAGATCTCATAATGAATGGTGAAGATGATTTGTTAGCACAAATGCTAGCAATTGAATATGATTGGATGTATAAGTTGATTATTGTGGCGAAGGGATAAGAACAAAAAATTGTAGCTACAAATGAAGATGAGTTAAATTAGTTTTATGATTATTTTTTTCAAATAAGATGGTAGAATGGGAGATGTGTAGAGAGCAAGATCATTTTGTAAATGTTGTGTGGTTATGTGAGGAAATGGTAGAGGTGGTTGGTATGCAATAGTTTAAAACCCATGAAAGAGAAGAGTGGGATAGAGAGAATTTGGTCTAGGAGGTCAAGCTATGGTGTACATAATTCCATGAGGAGGAGAAGGAAGAGAATGTGGTGTTGTTAGAGGATGATGGTGTGTGTTCCAGAGATGTGCTAGAGGATGAGGAATAAATAGTTTTAATGCACATTCAATGGTGAAGGATTTCACTGCAGGTTGGTTGTAACCTAGAAGAGTAGTTTTTCAAATCCATCATTGTGAGCCTATGGTCATAATATTTGTACCTAGTGTGTCTGATGTATGAGCATCCAAGGAATGAGCAATCTGCATCAACAAAATTGTTGCATCTTAATTATTTTTGAGTCCATCAACAACTTCGTTGTTTGAATATTCAAATGATGATTGTGTCTTCATCTATATATTATAAATAATTTATCTTTTTGAAGAATAAAATTTAAGAGGAAGAAATGACAATCAAAGAGGAGACTTTGAATAAGATTCAATAGAAAGGGCAATAGTAAAAATAATAAATTTAAAAATAAATTATAGATTAGGGGCACATAATAGAAATATAGGAAAGAGACATTTAAAAAAATAAAAATGTGAAAGGCATAATAGAGGAGGCATAGAGTAACTCCATTATAAGTTTTCATTTATAATTTTAGAACTGAAAATAAATGTATATCAAAAAAATTAAAATGTTAAGGGGAAGGCATATGTAGAGGTGTTGGGAATGAAAGGATAGTAGGAAGACAAAAAATACTAGATTGGAAGATGATTTCCACTGAGGACGATGCCATGATAAGGGGGGATCAAGCTATGTGATTGAAGAAGAGGTCACATTGGATATTTAGGGGGCATAAATATTGTGAACTTAAAAGGCCATGCAATGAGTAAGGATAAGAGTAATTGCACCATACATTAAAGGAAATTTTAAACATGTGCAACTGCATGGTGAAATGAGGGGGATTCTCAGACATGGAGCATGTGAATGATCTAGAGAGGTGATCATTATTGAAACTGAATATACATTGCATGAAAATGGGGAGATTTGATGGGATTAAAAGGTTGATCCTTTGTTGCATATTGGGACAATTTTGAAACAAAAAAATTTAAGTGTGTTGGGGTGTAACATAGAAGAATAGATGAGTACTAAATAGAGGGGGAAAAGTGAAAATAGAGGGCACACAACAACATAGTGGAGAGTAGAAGTTGTATAGAGGAATTTGGATAGGAAACATACCATAGGCAAAGTTGTGCCACATGATATGGCAATAAATTTTGAAATGTAATAAAAAATAAACTATGCATGGAAGAGAAGGAGTAAAGATGAATGAGTAAAGATAGATATTCAATGTAAGGAGAGGGGTTCAAACCCCATGAGTTGGGAAAATTAAACAACTGAAAGAAAAGGTAAGAGAAAATCAAAGAGGGAATTGTCTGGACAAAGAATCTGATGAAAGGAAAATTGTAATAAGTGTATGTAATATTATAATTTTGAATAGTAATAATAAAAATTGAGATACTATCATTTTGTTATTTTGATTTTTAAATTAACTTGATTGACAAATGAAATTTTCAATTCAAGTTGTTTCTTGTTTGAGAATTGTGCAAGCCTAATAAGGCTCATGAGCTAAAAGATTGTCATTTGCATCAAGAGGGTTGTAAGAAATTGGTAGTACTGTAAATTATATTTTTTGTGTGACGTGAGTACCCTATACAATAAAAAATGACATGAATAAATGACGCATTACTAACCTAATGTTGTTATAATTCTACAAATTGTTCTCTTGATTTCTTGATTTCTCAACTCAAAATGCTAGGATTGCTTCTAAAAGTTTCTAAACTTTAAAAAGATGAAAAAGACTTGAATTTATATGCAATTCTTTAATTTCTCATAAATTAATTACTAACAATTGAGAAATTATTTTAAATTTCTAAATGTTAAAATGCCAACACTGACATATTTGAATTGGGGCCAAAATATGCAAGAAAGGGGTGCTAAAGCCCTAGTCCAAACCTATTTTGGGGATTTAAGTATTGGTAAATAAATATTAACTCATTATTCAAAAATCAACTTCAGATTTTTTGAAGGTTATTATAAAAAATGAAAATTAAATACAAAATTGGGTCTACGGACATAAGGGGGAGCTAAACCTAGAGTGAAATTGTCAGGTGACAATTTATGACATTATATTTAGCCCCCACTTTAGTGAGAGTGTGAGCGTATTCTCATTCTCACTCTAAAGTAAGGATAAACCATGAAGGGTTTGATTATCCAAATGTTAAAGAGATAGGAAGACATCAAATCTAGGGGATGAGCTAGTCCTTAGGCTCAAGGTCTTACGAAAAAATCATGTAAGGAAAAGGGAACACACACACATCAGGTGCAATGCAGCATGAAAAACATGAAGCATATACAATGAAGACACAAAATGTAACATAATATTAAAAAGAAAACATAATGTAAACATTACATATTGCAATCACAATGTACAAACATAATGCAAACACACAAAGGACACAAGGTGGACACATAACAAACACAACATAAATAATAACACATAGGGTTAGGAGACTAAATAAGATACATGTCGATAAGGTAAAATGACCCCAATCTTATTTTTTTCTAAAATACCAAACATCATTTATTCAATATGGTTTTAGAAAAAAAGGTTCTCCCATTAGGACTAGCAAGCTGAATTATGCTAGATCATTCATAAGATACATATATCTATAGGCTATGAATATATGTTAAGCTAGGTGTCCATAGAATATGATGGATTTCACAAGGATAGCAAGTTGTTTTATGCTATTTATCTCATAAAACACATGGATTGGAATTAGAAAGGAAGTTGTGTTATGCTAGGAAGCCATGTAAAAAATCTCAAATTTATGAATCAACAAGCTTTATTATGGAAAATAGATTGACTATTTTTCTAATCATGCTTTAAGGAGTGCACAAAAGCTTAATGTCATGAGGGAGCATTTAGTGTCATAAGGTATGGATCACCTGAGGAGGTATACAAAATTTTAACATCATGGGGAATGAATCATGTCAAAGAGTGTACAAAAATTTAATGTTACGAGGGATGAATCACCTCATGAGGTGTACACAAGTTTAATATGATGGGGGACAAATCACATCAAGGGGTGTACAAAAATTTTACGTCATGTGGGGGATGAATCATAAAGCCACACATTAGGAGGAATTATAAATAACACCACCATAAAAGATATGCATAAACAATTTGCAAAGCCATGCTTTAAGGGATATCAAGCACAATACCAATAGTAAAGGGGTGTCACATGGAGATCATGCAAGGCAACACTTTAAGGGATAACATGCATAATACCACCACTAAAGGGGCATCACATATATATTCAAGGCCACACTTTAAGTGATGCCATGCAAAATACAACCACTAAAGGGTGGCATGTTTTACATTTTTATAATTTTCCCTAAAAGATAGGGGAATATGCCCCTATTAAATTTTTATTGTACTTGCTACAATAATATTTTAAAGCTCATGAATGGAGAGAAAATTCCTTAGAAATAATACACAGAAAGCATGGAATTATCTATCCTTGCCCCTCATGTGTATGGATAAGGATAATTATATTATCATAAATATCCTCATTGATAAATATAGTTGCACAATTTTTTTTGTGCCCCCATGCATGGAAATGAGCATTGTATAATACTACAAATTCTAAATAGCAAGGATCAACTCCATAGCAACTAATTCATTATTTTAAATGCATCTATATCAATGTAATATGATCAAATTAGCCACTAAATGTTTTTCTTTAAATAGCAACATTTATTAGTAGAATGGAAAAATAGTTGATGGCATGCACAAAAATGCAAGTTTTGATTTATTTTTTTATTATATTTTATTTCAGGAATAGGTAGTAGGGTGATTAATTCCTATTGTAAAGTGTGCATAATGTACATTGTATTTTAGAAAAAGGGATGAAAATTGGGTAAGACACCATCTCCAATTGGACCATGAGGTGGTGGTGCAGTTGAAGCTAGAGTAAATGTCTTATGCATATTGAGAACTATGAATTTCATGTTCATTTTTTGTATCACAAACTTTTTTAGAAAGAATTTTAAATCCATGGCCATATTTCTTTTCTAAATAATTGAGTATGTCACTAGCTTAGTTTGTATAGGATGGATGAATGTTTTTGGGTAAATTTATTGTCTTTATTAGCATTAAAAAGAGAATTTATACACAATGGTAAAGGGATAAATATAGTAAAGGAGTATCTATATGATATTAAGAAAACATAGTAAGTGAAGGTATGGTAGGCTTTATGGGATTTTGGCTAGGGTGATTGGGCACAGTTGGAGGATGGTGTATGGTTTATTCATGCTTGGGTGTTATGTTTTAAGGATAATTTTGGTTTTAAGGGTAGGTAAGGTTTTCTTGGAAGGCTATCAATGATCTCTTCTTCTTACACGCATATATCCTCACTAGGAGGGAATATATTGAGAGAAAATTATATAGGAGCTTATCACTTTTTGGAGAAGTATTACCCAAAGATACAGCATGAAACATCAATCAATGATTTCAAAGAAGTAATCATTTTCCAAAGCACTTTGACATTAAGAAAGTTGAAAATAGAAACTAAGAATAGATCTAGGTAGAAGACTTGGAGAGATTATTGTCACCAAAATTTGGCCCAAAATATCCAAGAAAAGGGCCCTAGATCCCTAGACTTAATGAGTTAAGTTTCAAAGTTTTAAAAGTCTAGAAATGTACTTCAGTGTCTAAGGATCCTAATTTATAGATTTTCAATTTTGGCAATAGGTAGATTTTTAGAAATACACAATATTTCAATTTTTCATATCTAAAACATAATTATGCATACACTTTTAATATTTTGAAATAATTCAATGATTCAAAAGGGAAATTTTATCATAAAATACAATAAACCACTAGACCTAGTTTGAAAAATCTAGAAATTGAAAATTCTTTATCTTTTGAAATGATCAACACAATGTAAATCTTTAAATTTTCAACAATATATGCATGCATCAATGACAAATTAAAACAATTTTACATTTTTTTCAAACCTTAACATGACCTAATTAATATTTTACAATGCAATAATTGACTAGATGTATCTTGCAAAAAATAAAATTAATAAATATTTTGTAATTGAAAATGTTATGCAATATTTAATTTGTTAATTTTTTTATCCAATTTTTGTTGCATAAATTAAAAGTTAAAACTTTTGAAAGATGTGTTCAAATTTTAACATGACCTAATGTTGATTTAAGAAGGTTTTGAAGTGCACAAATGTAAAGTTTCACTAAATTATGATGTAGTAAAAGGGGTTCTAAGGTCTAAACCACACTTCTTCCAAGATCACAAGGGAAAGGACTAAAGTTGATCTCAAACACCCACTTGGCTACTAACCCCAAAAAAGGAGCCAAAATGGTGAGTAAATGTTTCAATCATTATGGTAAAATGTGCACAGATAATGATTAGTTGAATTTTAATTGATCTAATTTTATAATTCAAAGATGCACCCAGGTTAACTATGATAATGCACTGAATTGTTATGATTATTAAAAATACACAATAGAGAACCAAAAAATAATTTAAAATAAATGAGCATAACATAGAAGAACTTAATTATTTTATTGGGAAACTAAATCTAGCTCCTAAATCACACCTATCCCAATTTTTGGACAATTAGAAATGATCTCAAATCACCTACACTACAACACTAGTAGGAAGAGGGGGAATGATGGATCAGGGTTCAAATCCTTCTTAAAATTGTGTGTGTAATGAATGTGATTTAAAATTTGACTCAATTTGAAGATGCAATGATGTTCCTAGGTAAACTATGAAAATGGAGCAATCCATTATGACTTCAGATAAATTTAATGCAAGAAGACAAAAAAATATAAAAATGTAGAAGGAAAACATAGAGGAACTGGGGATATAAATTTGATGTAGATTCAGCTGGTGTAGAGCATGGTGCACTATAGAATATCCTCCTTTTTTGTAAGATCTATAAACATAGACTTGATTTCCCTAGTATGTAGCTCTTGTCCTCTTGGGGGTATTGTCAAAACTTCATTTGATGATGAGAAAATTTATTTTTCATGTCTTGACAACTTGTAGGCTTGAATACATGAGTGAGAAATTAGTCCTTCATCTTCATCCAAATATCCTTAACCTAAAAACCTACATACATGACAAAGGGGGGGATTATGCCATATAGGGGCTTTCCAAACCTAGTTAGGTATTTCTACATCCATAATGGCTATGATGATGTGCTAAGAGAGCCTACTCACAAAAGGGTGGAGGCTAAATTATAAAAAGTATAAATTAAAAAAATGATGCAACTCAACAATCAAATTTGCATTCCTTGATGGACTTGTGTCATCTACTAATCAACTTCAAGGATAATTTGATAGCTTAATTGTTGTCCTACAAGTGTTAGTGCTCATAAAAATAATAATTATAAAACATGAACAAACTTACATGAAAACATGATTCATGCTTGACATGAATAAATTTTTCTAAATGCTAACAATTTTTCTCTTGATTGCTCTTGAATGCTTGTTAGGATGCTCAATTTTTCACAATAAAAGTACTAGGATTTCAAATGATAAAGTTCTAGTGTTTATATGCAATTCTTCTAATTTCTTGAAAATCAAATACCAATAGCTAGCAATTAAAACTAAAAATTCAAATAATTAAATACCAACACTAGCATATTCAAATTAGGGCCAAAAAGAGGTGGCATAGGGTGTGGTGTGCCCTAGATCAGACCTATTATTTTCAAGGTCCAAAGTGTCAAGGAAAAATACTGGATGTTTATTTTTATTTCCCTTTGTTTGATTTCTAAAGATATCTATAAAATGGGTAATTAAATGCATAATTAGGTCCAAGCACATAAGGGGGAGCTAAACCTATTATAAAAGTGTCAAACATGACAATTTTTTATATTAAATTTTGCACCCACTTTAGTGAGAGTATGAAATTATTCTCAAACTCACACTAAAGTAAGAATATTTCAAGAGGGGTTCAATTATCCTAATATTGAAGAGATGTGATGATGTTGAGTCTAGCAGACGCACTAGTCCCTAGGAGTCAAGAACTTATGGTAAAAAACATGAGGACAAAGGAACACACATGTGAAGTGGAATACAGTATGATAAACATGAGAATCATGATGGAAACACAACACACAACATAAAATAATAAAAATAAGATGTAGCCATAATATAAAAAACAATGTAGCAATGATGCAAACATAATACCAACATGTGATGGGGGTAAGATAGTCATGACTAGTAAGAGTTGTAGATATTGTAGACACATAAAAATGGCCTAGACTCGCAAATCATATTTTTCTATGACGACCACACTTCTCCCTCACCTACAATTAAATAATTACCATTAATTATTTAATAACATCACCATTTATCCTTCAATTAAATAAACTTATTTATTTAACCCACTTTCCATCCCACCAAATAAATAATTAAAATAATTATTTATTTTCTTTTGTCTTATTCCCATTTATGAATTAAACCATTATTTCCCAAAATTCAACTATCCTCCATAAATTAAATAATTTCTATTATTCCAACTACGCCTTTTTCTCCACCATTGATTTAATTGCTTTCAATTAAATCTCAACCCTTCATTTCAAGGCTTTCCCTAACTTTGACCTAATGGTTCCCTAACCCTAATCCTCCTCATCACATTTAATCTTGGCCTTTGATCTTAGGGATTCATCAACTTTTAATCCTAGTCATCCATTCTCAATTTAGAATTCTTTAAAAGTCTCTCTCTCAATCCATTTTAGACACACAAAGTCAGTTAGACATACACACACAGAGTTATTTTCAGCATGCTTTAGAGCCTTGAGTACTTGAGCACTCATTATACTTCAACATCTTGCTTGTCTTAGGCATAAGTGAATGTTGCATTTCAAATCTAAGGGCAATTACACAAGTTTCAGGAAGAAGGAGAAGGCCAATGGAGGTCATTTGATGGAGGCTTGAAGATCAAGTGATCTTGTTTCATGTTATTTCACTTCTTTCTTTCCATTGTGCTCTATTGTTGTTAGGGGTTTTAGTTGTTATGCTACTTGCATTTAACCTGAGAATTTCTCCCTGATACATTTGGTGAACTTGACGTTTGTTTTATAGTCTTGGATGATTTCTTCTTTTGCATATAACGCCTTGATTAGAGTCCTTAGAGGGGTTTCGGGTTTTAGGAATTCCTTTATGTGTTTACACATCTAAATTGGTTGAGTTGAATTTGGCTATATATTTGTGACAAATAAGAAAATATTTTTAATTAATAATAGATATTGGGTTCTAATGATACGACACGTAAATTCCATTTCTAGCCAATAAATTGAGAAGGTAATACATGCACGGAGAGTCTATAGCATGAGCTAGAACTTCCATCAAGTAGCTACCACTAACATGTGATTCTGTTGGTAGAGCATAGATTACTTTCAAGAGTTTGTTAGCATTTTCGTTTGATATCATAAATCTGAATCAAATGATACTATTCCATTCCCACCTAATAGATTCCAAGTGACGTAGTAATTGGCTAGAAAGAATCTTCTTAGATGTGTATCTAACGCATAGATAATATATATGATTTTTGGTAATATTGTATTTTTAATAGACGCCAGATCAAGAGTGGAGTATCTCTTGGTGGTTGGCCCATTCTTTATTTCAAGTCGATGAACATCGAGTGCATGAGTATGAGGGCTTGCTAAAGCTGAGAGTGGGCGGAACACAGGACTGGCAGCATTGTTTGTTACTTTCCCCTACGTTATTGGTTCCTGCTTCTTCAAACTTTTCTTTGCTTTGTTCACTGCCTTCCCTAGCGCTATTGGTTTCCTCCCATCCAAGCTCCTATTTGTTGGTATTTTTGAATGTTGTAGTTTGCACCTTGCATTCTACTTCATTGACTAGGAAAACTCATATTCCTATGCCAAATTATATTTTGAAATCTAGCTATTTCAGAGTTGAATATTGTGTATGAGTTGAATAATATCGAATTTCTTAAACAAAAAAAATCTATAGCAGATATACCTACTAAACCTTTTTATTCTCTTAAGATTGAACGATGATGTGGGTAGCTAAGCTCAGTGTTGTTGTGATAATGTGAAGACACTAAGCTATAAATCTACAAACACTAGGAAGAGGAATTTTCTAAGTTAATATATATACAAGATGCGAAAATTTTGCTAGAGTTTATAGCTAATATTCTGGATGCCAATTGCTTTTAGAGACATAAGGCGTCCATAGTGTTAAACACCGTAGACTAAATTTAATCTCTATGGCGCCAATTAGCCCTTCATTCTAATCTACATGTTGATCTCAACTGGCAACAGGCTTCAAGGAACATAAGCGTTGCCTCCCAGCATCATGAGAGATGGATTGGCTACTCTTCCCCAACCCTACTGGTTTCTGCTCCAAACTTTTATTCATTTCCAAACTCTTCTGCGTTGTGCATTCATTTGGTGCTGGTAGTTGGTTGAACCCACAGAGCCATCATTGCGTTGAACGTTCGCTGACCACAAGGAGTGCATTCAATAATTTTGAAACTGCTAGGAGGGGGCACATGATAGTCTTTTTTTATAATATTTTTCAAATCTTTTCCTAATCTCTTTTTCTCACATTTTGTCAACACAAACATTAATACAATATTGATAAGAGTGTTTATCAGCTTTTTAAAAATCTTTGTTGTCAAGTCACATCTTTATTGCCCCATCCCGACCCTTTACCGCCAGTCCAATCTTTTTATGGCTTCACACTGCTTCATTGGCCAAGACAAGTTCGTGCGCGACTCCCAGCTTTTATCAACACAACCGTGTGTATAAGGGCTTGGGAAAACAGATTTAGTTTTTATTTAGTTTGATTTTAGCTTGCTTTAGTTTATATTTGAACTTTAGATT
>VDFB02271358.1:5340582-5407752 GCA_007258455.2 Sequoia sempervirens
TATATTTTCTGTTGGACCCACGAAAAACACCCTATTATTTTTTTAAACTATGGACCACAAAGGAAATAATGGAGAGGCAATATATAAACACGATGAGATGGAAAAATATATATGGTTTTTTAAATGCTTATAATTTTTTTTTTAATGAATGTACCTTACGTGATGAGACACGTTTTTTTGACATGGTATAACTTGTTCCTCTTTGAAAAGGCACTATGAAGGTTGCAAAAATGCCAAAAGGTGTGGGAGATTTCCTTTCGATTTTGACTTATTCTAGCAATCTTGAGTCAAACAAATTAGTCGGAACACTTTTCCCATCGAGGAGAATTATAAGCACTGAACATCTATTTGAAAGGGCGACATGTTTCAGCTTTTTCATGCTGTCATTATGACTTTCTTGCATGTGAACACTATGTTTGTATCAGATGGAGGAAGAAAATTCACATTTATAAATTCCCAGGCATATGTGGTATGTACCTCCTTGGAACGTCCCTGGAGATACCAGCGTTTTGAGTAAAGTAATGATATAGTTTTATATATTAAAAGAAGAGAGATAGTGGGAGGCATCATGGATGGAAATATATTTCAATACCAATATTTTGTCGAGAGTGGAGGCACTGTATCACGTGGGACGTCGGCATATTCTGGGGCTAGTGGCCATTAAGTGAAAATTGGGGGATTCTATTCAGATTCGGGCAGAAGAATAGGGGCCTTGTATTTGATTCCATATCCCAAGTGTTTGCCCAAATCAAGTGAATGGTAGTTGTTCTTTTCTATCACTTCTTGGCTACGGGCATCTTGGAAGTAGGAAGGTCCTCGGATAGACGACGACAATTATAATTCTACTAACCCCAGTCAAGAATAACGCCAAGCACTGCCATTCGGCTCATTCCAAGGAGTAAGAAGAAGAAGAAGCGACTAAGGTAGTCTCGCTTCCTTTGATTTCTAGATTATCGATTAATTCAATTTATGAGCAGATCCGGTTAATTAGTTTGAACGCCGGCTGTTAATTAGCAGTTTGATGGGG
This sequence comes from Sequoia sempervirens, assembly GCA_007258455.2. Classification (NCBI taxonomy): domain Eukaryota; kingdom Viridiplantae; phylum Streptophyta; class Pinopsida; order Cupressales; family Cupressaceae; genus Sequoia; species Sequoia sempervirens. The sequence goes on from VDFB02271358.1 coordinate 5,341,610, forward strand.
CGAGGAAAGGTGCAACTGAAGAGGATTGAGAACAGCATAAATCGGCAGGTGACATTCTCCAAGCGTAGAGGGGGGCTGCTTAAGAAGGCCCACGAATTGTCGGTGCTGTGCGAGGCCGAAGTGGCTCTGATCATCTTTTCAAGCAGAGGGAAACTCTTTGAATATGGCAGTAACAGGTATGTATATATTACATCATTAAATATCGTTACTCAGCCTTCAATGTCATGTTCACTTTGTTATTACTAAAAATAGAAGCAGGATCTTAAAAGTTAGGAATAGATTGAAGCAGCTGAGTTCTATTAGTGACAATAAAGTGTCTTTCAGCAATTACCAAGATTCAAAATTTTCAAGATATGATGGAGGAAAGGCTCAATTTATGTGTGACGTTGAGGAATGAGTGAATAATCCAAGGGAACTTCTGATATAGGCTATTAATGAAAACATATATGAAATGGGAAGGGATGGAATTATTAGTCATATATGCATACATACTCTTGACCTTCGGAAAAAATAATCCAGCTATCATATAACACAAGAAACAAATGTGTGCATTCCCTAAAATTATGAAAAAGATACCAGACTGATTTCTGTAGTCTCAAAGGCAATATCGAACAATGGATTGTTGGATTCATCTCCTCCGTAGTGTAAATAAGACACTGTCGTAGGCGACTATTGACACTACAGTTAACCATAAAAACAATCATTATAGTCATGTCAGCTCACTGGAGAGTAACCTTTCAAATAGAAAAGGTAATGAATAGAGTAAAATAGGGCATAAAGCAACCACTATCCTTTCAACATATTTAATTAACCTGGAGCGAAAAAATTCGCAAGATTTAAAATGGGACAATTTTTTTAAATAGAACTCATGGAATTTCATTTTTCCATTGCCACTTACATAAAACTATTTTTTAGGATTCATATCACCGTTGTCATTCTGTCTCGTTCTCCAGATACATATATGACTTGCATCAGATTAAATGTCATAAATACTTCCCTGGAATCTACAGTTCCTTAGTACTATGGTATCGAACCCAATCTATTTGATTAGATATATTTGGACTGCTAGTACCTTGAGAATGCAGCTGTGTTGTAAGGTCAAATATACCAACAGTGGTTATGTTGTGTTATATTTTTGCATATTTTGACTTTTCTTAAAATTTTAAGAAATTTTAAAAACAGCGCACCTAAAATAGAAGCTTGTCAGTATAAGTTATAATCTTTACAGGTTGCAGGACCATTTATTCCTGACAGGTTTGATTATGGTGAAATTTCTCATCCATGTTTAACCACTGTCAAACTTACCTTTGTTGAGATAGATTAATAGGCCACATGCTTGAAATCTGTGGAATTTGTCTGAGATACAGTGAAAGGTGTTATTTTGCACTCGTGTCAAACACAACACATATAGGGCAAAAAAATTAAGGAAGATATATGAGAATTTCAAATGATGATTTTCTTTATGACATGTAGAACTAGGCGTTACTTTAAGAAATTGCACTTTATGCAGCATTCTAGACGCTTTAAAGGTAGATAAATAGAGTAGTATAGGTGAGATCACAGTCAGAGATGGATTTAAGTAAAGTATTATATTAATTGTAAATCATTAATGGATGGATTTTATCCTAATGTTTCTTTAGTGTGGCTATAGTTAAATTGTGAATAAGTTGTCAAAGCAAAAGATTTTTAAGCATACTTTTATATTAATTATGTTACGTTTGGTGTATATTTTACAATAAAAGGTACAATGTTATTGTATTCTTTTTTAGAAAGTATGATTGAATTATTATAATTCATTAAATTAGTATAATTTAAGATATTAATAAAGTGGTGATTTGAGCTTTTGAAGGGGGGAGTATTGTAAAACTATGTTTCATAAAGAATTCTAGTTCTTGATGTTTCTCACAATTTCAACTTATTTTGTATTTAGCTTTGCTGTTTTATACTTTACTTTTTTGAAAAATATAATATTTTTTTAATTACTAAGACATATGTGATTTTAATAACATGAAGGTATCTCTACCTCCATTAATTCTTAACCTCCTACTCTATTCTAGCTTACAATTTGTAAGAAACAAAACAAATCAATATAGTGTGAAGGTCATATTGGAATTTGAAAGTGTCTCAGTGGGATTGGTTTAGATGAATATAGTAGCCCAGAAGAGATCATCAACTTACAAAAGGAAGGATATTTAGTTGGTTGTGTGGTGACCAAGCAATTGGTCAAGTGAAATTTCATTCATGCATTAGACAACTAACCCCATGCATTTATTGTCACAAACACACACACGTAGATGAAATAAAGTGTAAAGTATTCAACACTATTATGGAGAATAAGTTTGAAAGTTATTGTGCCATTTCATGTCTACATATATTTCAAAAAAAAATTTCCTTGCTCATCTTGGTTACCTAGAAATTTAAGTTACATTTTGATGTTCCCTATATCCCATAAGAATACTCTTTGGGTTTGAAGTTATTGGCTCATCCTAGAACAATAACACTCTTGGAACATCACATCAAAAATTGGATGTCTTTCAACAATAAATTAAAATTAAAAGTGAATATAATAAACATAAGTAAGAGCATTTTTTTTATCCCCTCCACCTAATATTTTGAATTCCTATTATTCTCTAGGTTTCTATTTTCCATAAGTTAATAGTAACATTTGAATTAAAATACTATGTTTTTAACCATTCAATAAAGGTTCTACATGCGGCGTAGACAATTGGACGCTCTTGGAAAAAGAGAAAATTTCATGCTTAATTTCGACCTACTTTTGAGTACCCTTGCATTAATCATTCTTCAAAACAACATTTATAAGCCCCTTAAACCCATTATTTTTGATCTAGACACTCATTTCACTTAAAAATACACAAATCCTAACAAATAATACTTAATTCACTCATATCTCAAAAACCCACCTCCAAAAACCACAAGTGGAACCCATTTGCCACCCTAGGCGAATGAGTCCTCTCTGGTGGGACATATTCGCCAAGGTGTTGGCATATAGCTTCTGATGTTTTCATTGATGGAAACCTAAGTCATTCATTCGGTCTACACTTCAATATCTCACCATACCAAAAGATAGAGTAAAGAACAGGGTATCTGGTTGAAGTTGAATTTTTCAAGTGGTTTGCATTACTAGTTTATTAGTTTGGATTGTGGATCTCAAGGAAGGTCGATGGGTATATGAAATGTCTTATTCTCAAGTATTTTGTCGTTGCATAGAGTGGTTTACAAGTTAGGACATCCGGTCATTCAATTTTTTGTTCAACAATGTTAGAAGGCTGACTAAGTGAATGTGGGATGTTGTGAATGTTCAAGGCGAAATTATTTGGAGTATTTTCATATTGAAGATTTTATTTTGGGTCCTCACTATGCTATGGCCGACTTTGGTGGATGTGCATTAAATGATATTCATGACTTTAGCCAATAGTTGGAAAATATTTTCTATTTTATTGAAGCTGACATAAATTGATTGAATCCTTGGTAACAGATATATATAAGAGATCAATTATTTCATTGTGGTGTATGTTTGTGATGTGTTGATTTGTGTTATGAATATCATAAGAGTAGTTGAGCGTTTATGCACATTTTCACTTGTGTAGTAGAGGATTTTGTGAAGCGAAATGAGACAAAACAAAGCGAAGTACAAAATCAGATAAAAGGTCCACAATCTGATCTATGAGCCTAACCAAAACTGTAATCGGGCAAGTGCATTACCATTTTGTAAAAAACTTATATTTGAGTACTCAAATTGTGGATTGACCTGCACCGTGGTTTTTCCCCTAATAGGGTTTCCACATAAAAATAATTTTGTTATGGTGTTATGGCTTATTGTTTTATGTTTGTGCATCTTTCTTTTGATTGAATGTTGTAGGAACTTGAGAGATCAGATTAATAAAGTTAAAAATTGCACAAAACTGATTCACCCCCCCTCTCAGTGTTGCTTGATTCCAACAATTGGTATTAGATCCAAGTTCCTGGGAAGAAGTTTAATAGCTTGAGGTGGATCTTGGAATGTAATGGACTCTAGTAGTCTTTAGCAGCAGCTTTTGGTGGCACTTGATGATCTTGATTAGTCTAAGCAGAAGTTTGAGAATTGGAAGCAAGTTTTAAGGATGTTAAGAAATTCATTCAAAAATTGAAGGATCAGGTTATTAAATCTAGGGAGAAGAGAAAGGATCTCTGTGACTAGATTAAGAAAAAAGAGAGAAAAAGCATGGATGATGTTCACTTGAATCAAACCTTGACCGAAATAACTAAAGAATATGAAAAGCTTTCCAGAGACAATGCTACCATAAAGCATGAGATGGAATCTATGGCGATAAAGATGACTAAGGATATCGAAGAAAGAAAGAAGAATGAGGAAAATATTGCCCACTCCCTAAAAGAAAGATATGATGAATGCAACAGATTTAATGGAGAATTCATTCAGTTGTAGATTGAACTACAACAATCCAAAAACAATGAAGAAGAGCTTGAAAAATATACTGTTATTCTCGGGGATGAACTTGCTACTACAAATGAATACAAGGAGAATTTCAAGATTAGCTCAGTTAAGCTTGATGAGCTGATTCAAGGATAGAAGAATGGAAATGACAAGAAAGGTCTTGGATATGAGAGAGGAGAAAGTTCTAAATCTGGACAAAGGAATTTCAGGCAAGGAAATATGATGTGCAAAGCAAAAAGACATGTGGTAAGACAACCTAATTCTCAAACATTTAATGGATACTATTTTGTTTGCAATAAATTTGGTCATATGGTTGCTTAATGTAGAAGTAAAATGAAATCAAGTGATCCATCATTCTCTTGACAGCATTTCAATTGCAATAAGTTTTGCCATAAGTCAATTGAATGAAAAAAATATGTTAAAAACTCTTTCAATAGAAGGAATGTTAAATGTTATACCTATGGAAGATTTGGGCATATTGCTAGCTAACCAATGCAGATCAAGAGGAAATCAATGGAATGAATGGTTTGGACAAGGAAATGTTCTGTGTTTCAATTGCAACAAATATGGTCGCATTGCAAGACTCTGTAGAAACAAAAATATGGATAGAAGAGGTCTAGGATACAAAGGAAAAAATATGCAGAAAAGATGATAAAGGAAAAGGGAAAGTGACTATGAATGAAATAAAAGATCAGATGAAGAAGACATGGGTGAAGAAGAGTTCCTCTATTGTAGAAAATGAGCCAGCACCAAAACCTACTTCTAGTAATTCCTCTAGGAACTAATTTTAGGCCTCTGGCCTAGGGGGAGCTGTCAAGAAAATCATTCAAACCCCTTGTCGGTAATTAAGTCTGGGATGTGGATGAGTATAGTGGTTGTACTAATGATCTATAGATGTTGAAATAGTTGGAAAGGATATTATTCTAAGTTGAAGGTCTACATAAGTTTTTTTTTATGAATGAGAAAAAAGGGTATCCAGATAAGTTAGGGCAAAAGAATTTATTACAACAAAATTTAAGTGTGCAAGTTATAAAAAGCAAGTTAAAACCCTTATTTTCCACTTTGTATCGAAGAAAACAAGGAGAGCACTTTGCATCAAAATTTTAAAAGCGTACTTGGCGGCAAAACCCTAATCCATCAGGGGCTTCAGTTGTATTGAAATTTTAGTCTAATATGGTGTGCGGTTGAAGAACTTATTTTCAAGACATGTGTACGAAAGGTAAAATGGAGCAAATCAAAGAAATGATAAAACTAGATGAGTATAGCAGTAAGAAGATTAGAGCTAAAAGAAACATGTAGTCACATGATGAATTGAAATGGCTGAAAGAAGCGAAACACAAAAGCTTGGATATTTGGAGTGAATTCCCCTATTTCATAAACACAGATATCATCGAGTTTATTCTGAAAAAATTGAATGACAATATTCCGACTCTGGATAAACCCTACCACATCTCGAAATAAGTTATTGAAATTGTAACTGGGTTATGCAAAGTTGGGGATGTGCCAAGGAAGAAATCAATCTGAAATAAATAAATTGAAACCCTAATTAGAGTAATTGGAGATCAAAGGGCATTGATAATCTCCACAATTAGAGATTCAGTGACAAGGTACATTGCGCATGGAATATCCTACAAAATCTTTTTCAGAAATAGAGAAGATGCAACTTCGCTAGGTGCAGTTTACATTTCTCACAAGATGATAATGGAAGATCAAGATTTTGATCTTTATGGATTATTGAAAGATCAACTGATGGAGAATGTACAATTGAGAAAGAAGGAAGATTACCCTTTCAGGTTTGGTACTTTTGTTATATTCCTTATGATGTATTTTCTGAATTTCTTACCACTAAACAACAATGTAATATGGGAAGAGAGTGAACCAGTTTGCAAGAAGATTTACATATATTCTAATAATTTGGGAAATTGTGATCAAGTATATGAAAGTTTCTTTAAGGGTTTGCTAAGGAAGTTTGGGTTAATTGGTATTTCCATTCCAGTAAAGGATCCTAAAGTTGGTTCCTCCTCCATTGAGATAGAGAGAAAGAAGAAAAGAGCAAAATAAATTTCTATTTGTACTCCACCAACATGCAAGACTCCAAGAGTTGAAGGGAAAGGAAAATAATATATGATATTGGACATACCAGATGAGGAATCTAATAAGGAAACTAAGGACACCCAAAGAAAAGAACTAAAAATAGTTGAACTAGAACAAGAAAAGGCAATGACAGAAGAAAGTGAAGGAGAAGGTGATTTAACCAAAGAAGAGCTAATACAGCTTATTCATGAGGAAGATGGAATGCAGAAAATTGGGAACATATGGTCTATCAAACCTTCATATGAGTAGGACATGATCTTAAGTGTACTAAGTGCTCATCTTGTAGACAACCATATCAAATTAGAGAGTTTGCAGAATATGTTTCGAGAAGAGATGATTTAATGCATCAAGGAAATCATTGACTCTGAGTATCAAAACAAGGAAGAAGAAGTGATCCTACACCTGAAGAAGCAGTATAGATTGTCACTCACCAAACTCAAAAGGCACATGAATTAATTAAGGAAATGCATAAGTGCAACAAAAAAATCTATAACTACTGTCTTTGAATCTAAAATTATAGTAAAAGTTCTTAAGTTGAAGGATGGAGACAAATGTGAGCCACCATGAAAAAGTCCAGCTGAATCTTGAAACAAGGTAGCAAAGGGTTCAAGGAATCTCAAAGGGTGCAAGAGATTTCATCGAGTCCTGAGAAAGGTAAGTCAGGCTCTGCTAAAAAGGACGTTCACGAAAAGGTCCAAGTGGACCCAGGTGGAAAGGATGGGATTCCTACCCCGAATGGGAAGTGTGATGATAAAACCAAGGCAGCTGAGGACCTGTCAGAAAAAGGGGGTGACAAGGGTAAATCGTGGTCATCGTTGTTTGGTGTTAAGCCAAATAACAAATCATCTTTCCCCCCTGTGCGCATTCTTTCTAACCCAGGGTCAGGTAAGTTTTCTATTTCTGTGCCGGATGAAATCATAGACCATAATATTGCAAAGATGGAGAATGTTCTGGTCGGAAAGTTTTTGGGGCCTAGACCTAATATTGAAGTTGGAAGGGAGTTTGTTAAGAACAAATAGAAAACTAGTGGTTTAGTCTCGGTGGCGGTGCTTCCTAAGGGTTTTTTTGCATTTCAATTCACTTGTAAAGAGGACTCCAAGGCTATTAGGAGTGGTGGCCCTTGGGTTATCGGAAAGTTTTCTCTGGCCCTGAAGAAGTGGTCCTCTAGGGTCGATCTATCTAACTCTATTTTTGAAATGGTGCCGGTTTGGGCTAGATTGCCTGGTCTACCTTTGAAATATTGGAATACGGATATATTTAATGGGATTGCTAATTCCTTTGGAGAACTCTTGTCCATTGATACAATGACTGCGGCCAGAAAGAGATTGGTCTTTGCTAGAATCTGTGTAGGGGTTTCTCAAAATGTTGATCTCCCTTCTTCGATTGACATCCAATCCAAGATGGGTGTTTGGAAGCAAGCTATTGAATTTGAGACCACACCCTTTGTATGCTTTAAATGTTGAAAGTCTGGGCATTGGGAAAAAAAGTGCCCGCTAAACAATAAAAGTGAAAAGGAGAAAGTTGTTAACCCTAAGACTGTATGGAGGAAAAAACCTGAGGAGGAGAGGCAAATTTATGCCCTTGGCGTGAAGGAGAATCTAGAAAGACACACTTCTACTCCTGATCCGAAGGAGAACCATAGTTGTTTGCCTAAGGATGCTTGCCTTGGTATAGAATGCACTAGCTCTTTAGATCCTAAGGATCCTAAATCCCTGGTCTCACCACATGTGGTTAGAGAGGAAAAAATTTACTTTGTGGAGGGAGCCCGAGAGATTCAGAAGAAGGTTGAAATAAGCTGTGAAGAAACAGGTTATGTCACGCCTTCACCTTTGGTGTTGGTTGGGGGAGTTAATGTGCCTGGTCTTGAGGAAATACCCATTAAGGGCTTATCCTTGGAGATAGGAATACCTTTCCATTCCCAATTTCATGTTGGTAGCCCTCGTTCAAAAGAGGAACAAGATCCGAAGAACGTCACTCTGGAAGTTGTGAGGAATACTTTTGATTCCCAAAGTAGGGAAACGAAAAACACCTTATGTTAATATTCCTGAAGCCAAGAATGGCTTAATGGATACCCTTCCCTGGGATCAGAGGTTTTTTGTCTGAGAAGGATTGGGAATCAGGAAGAGAGTTGGAAAGCCAAGATGAGACTGAATGGGAAGAGGTTATCTCACATTCAAGGTCAAAGAAGGAAAGAAAAAAGAGGGTGGACACTTCAAGTGGGATGATCACTAGAACCAAGGCCAAGGCGGACTATGGGAATAATAAGCTAAGCCAGGGCAGGAGATCAGGAAGATGGAAAAGGGAACATGGCAGCCTCCAGGATATTGCAGATGGGATCCAAATGACCATCCTGGAGATACTTCAATCCCTAGGTAAAAAATAAAAATCATGTCCCAGGTGGAATATAAGAGGGCTAAATAGCCATCATAAAAATGATATTTTGCAAAATTTTGTTAGGGACCACAAACCTGACATTCTTCTTGTTCAAGAAACAAAAATGCCTAAAGATAAAGTAGAATGCTTTAGAATTTTTCAGAATTGTGGGGTTCATGGGAATAGTTCCGTTGGTGCTTTGGGGGGAATTGTAACTTTTTGGAACAAGTTGTTTATTAGAGGTGAACCCTTGATGGAGAATGGTAATCTTGTGGCCACTAGATTTACCCACATAAGAGACAATTTTTGCTAGATTCAATCTAATATATATGCCCTGAATTGTAAGAATACTAGAAATTCCTTTTGGAGTGAATTGTCTACTTCTCGAAAGTGTTTTGCTAATGAGCACTGGGTGGTTATGGGAGACTTCAATACTCCCCTCTTGAATGATGAAAAATTTGGGGGTTCTCAAATTAACTGGGATAGCAAATCAAACCTTTTTGACTTCATTAACAGTAATGCTTTGATAGACCTGGACTTGCAAGGCACCTCATATACTTGGACTAATAAGAGGATTGTACATGATTTGATTCAAGTTAGACTTGATAGGGCCCTTGTTTTTGGTCAATGGTTCATAGACTATTTTTGTGCTTTGAGAGCTCTTTCAAGGGTGGGATCTGATCATTTTCCCATTTGTCTAACAACGGACCTTACTAAGGTGAAAAAGAACTCCCCTTTCAGATTCAAAATTTTTTGGTTATCTCACCCTTGAATCTTTGAGGAAATCAGGAGATGGTGGAATATTGATATTTTTGGTACAACTATGTTTAGGATTGCTAAAAAATTAAAGGAAGTGAAATTTAATTTGAGGAGATGGAAAAAGGATGCCTTTGGGAATATCTTTGGAACTAAGATGAATATTCAGGGTAAACTTCAGGAGATCCAGGCTAATATCCAGAAATGGGGGTATATTGATAATTTCAGAGAAAAGGAAAATGAACTTCTCACTCAGTTGCATGACATCATTGCTAAAGAGGAAGTATTTTGGAGGAAAAGATCTAGGGTGTCTTGGCTGTCTGAGGGTGATAGGAACACCAGATTTTTTTCACCTGTCTGCTTTGAAACACAGGGCTGCTAATAGAATTGCCTACATTGAAGTAAATGGGACTAGGTTTGAGGAGGAAGATGATATCAAGAAACAGGTCGTTCTTTTTTTCAATAACCTTCTTTCATGTAATGGAGAGATTGTGCCTGATGCTCAAGACTCCTGGCTTGAGGCTATACCCCAGGTGATAGGTCATAATGAAAATTCTATGATCATTGCTATTCCTACCAAGGATGAAATAAGGAAAGCCATTTTTTCTTTTGATGGCAATAAAGCTCCTGGACCTGATGGGTTTCCCTTATTCTTCTTCCAAGTGTTTTGGGAAATTGTTGAGTTGGATGTTGAGAAGGCTGTCAAGGAATTCTTTGGATCAAGATGTCTTTTGAAAGAACTAAATGCTACTTTTGTGGTCCTTATTCCAAAAAAACCTAGGGCTTCGGAGTTTGAAGCTTTTCGGCCAATCAGCCTAGATGTAATTCTATCTATAAAATCATTTCGAAGGTTTTAACTACAAGAATGCTTTCTTTGCTTCCTAAGATGATTTCTTCACAACAGAATGGTTTTGTGCCAAGCAGGTACATTCTGGACTCAGTTGTCATTGTTCATGAGAATTTACATTCCCTAATGGTTTCGAAGACTGAAGGGTTCATTCTTAAACTGGACATTTCTAAAGCCTATGATCGGGTAGATTGGAATTTTTTATTTAAAATCCTGGTCAAGTTTGGCTTTAATAACAGGGTCATCCAAATGATGAATCAGCTTGTCTCGATGGTTACTACTTCTGTCATTGTGAATGGGTCGCCTTCAAAGTTTTTTCAGACTTTCAGAGGTCTCAGATAGGGAGATCCTATCTCTCCTATTCTGTTTACAATTTTGGCTGAGTGTTTGGGAATAAATATTAAAAAGCTTATTGATCAGAGATCCCTTGTTGGTCTAAGACCTTCCTCTTCTCTGCTAATCTGTTCCCACCAACAATTTGTTGATGATACCATTCTTATGGGAGGATCTACTATGACTGAAGCTAAGACTTTCAAAAGAATCTTGAATCTTTATGAATCTGCTTTTGGGCAAGTTGTTAACAGGGCAAAGAGTTCAATTTTCTTCCTCAACACCCCTGAGCATAGACAAATTAAACTTGCTCGAATTCTTGGCTGTCGGATTGAGCCTTTACTGTCAACCTATCTTGGTTTTCCTCTTTGTTTTAAACCCTCAGAATCATTTTGGATCTCTTTGGTTGAAAAATTCAATAAGAAGCTGTCGGGATGGAAAGGAGCACTTCTCAGTCAAGCTGGAAAAATCCAGCTCCTCAAAGCTTCTTTGCAAAATTTACCTGTGTATGCTCTTAGCTTATTTAAAATTCCTGCTAAATATGCTGAGGCTATTGAAAAAATTTAGAAAAGGTTTCTCTGGTCTGGTGTGGAGGATAAGAAGAGACTACCACTTGTAGGGTGGGACCTAGTGTGCAGACCTAAATCGAGAGGTGGCCTGGGCTTAAGAAAAACTAAAGTGTTGAATTTGTCCCTTCTAACTAAATAGCTCTAGAGAACTCTTACCTTGAGAGGGGAATGGCAAGAGACCTTAAAAGCTAAATACTTTAGCAATTGTGGGTCTCTTAATGATGTTATTAATTCCTCTTCTTTACCTCGTGGGTCTATATGTTGGAATGATATGAGTAGAGGAAGAAAGTTGCTAGAGATAGGGACTGGATGGCTTGTTGGAAAAGGAAATAATGTTAGATTTTGGGAAGATAGATGGCTTTTCAAGGATCCTCTAATCAGAATTGAGAAATTCAGCAAATGGATGAATGATTGTAAAAGGGAATTCAGGGTCCTGGTCAAAGATTACTGGAGGAATAGGGAATGAGTTGATTTGAAGACCGTTAGTCTGGATCTTTGCCCAGTGCAGTCTGCTTTCAGGGCCCTTAGATTGGCTCAAAACCAAGTGGATGATCTTGCTATTTGGACAGATAATTCGTCTGACATTTTTTCATTCTCTTCTGCTACTTCTATGTTGGTTAGTCCATAGGAGCCTCCGCCCTTCTGGGCCAAAGCTTGGATTAATCTCTTGATTCCTAAAATCAATATTTTCTATTGGATCATGCTTCAGAATAAGATTCTCACTTTGGAAAATCTCGGCAAGAGAGGAATCCAATTACCTAACAGATGTTGCATGTGCAGGAATGATGTTGAGACTGTTAAACATCTTTTTCTTCATTGTCCTTTTGTATCGCATATCTGGGGCAAAAAATTTGCGCATCTTGACGTGGTTTGGGTTTCCCCTGCTTCAGTCAAAGATTTTTTCTTATAGTGGAAAGCTCCATCAAAAAACCCTTTTGTGCGTAGGCTCTAGTCTTTTGTTCTACCTTTTGTCTTATGGAGTATTTGGAAGGAAAAGAACAACAGATTGTTCAGGGAAAAAGAGAAGTCGGAGGGGGACTTGTATGAAAAAATTGTTAGGGCTATAAAGGAAAATTTATCTTTAATCCCCAGAAAAATGGTTGATAAAGCTACTTGGTCTCCCTTTGATATTGCTATTGCTGAAAAGTGGAATTCAAAATTAGTGGCTTTAAATGTCCCCACGCCGGCCTTTAGTGGGAGGGAGAATGCTAGTTGGACTTTGCCGCCTTTGGGTTGGGTTAAAGCCAATTTTGATGGTGCTGCTAAAGGCAACCCTGGGAAAGCTGGCAGTGGGTGTGTCTTAAGGGACAATATGGGGGCTTTTATAGTAGCTTTTGCTGTGGACATTGGTACCCAAACTAATCATGTTGCAGAAGCCGTTGGGGCTTATCACGCGGTTAACCTGGCTTTCAATATGAATATGAAATGTCTTTGGTTGGAGGGTGATTCTAAGAATATAATAGACTGTATTCTTGGGCTTTCCCCCCCTTCGTGGACCATCAAAAAGTGGATCGAAGATATAATTGCCTTATTAAGCAAATTCGACAAAGTGAAAGTTTCCCATGCCTATAGAGAAGCCAATAAGGTTGGAGATTACTTTGCTAATGAAGGGGTCAAGAATGGCGGAAAAACACATGGAGGAAGAATGATTTCCTTCATTCTGAGGTGAAAGCTCTAATTTATTATGATTCAATGCATGGAAGAGAAGTTTGTCTTCGTCATGATGAAGCGGATAGAGATTAAGTACGTCGATCTCATTAGATTTGATGGACCGACGTCATTTTCCTTTTCAAGAAGAGTCTTCGGCACGCTTCTGGGTGTCTGGGAAAATATGCTTAAACGGGACCCAGAGTAACTGTAGGGTTTGTTATAGCAGAGCTTTGAAGATGGGAGGAGAGAGAAAATGTGTTGAGCCGAGCTGCTTTCAAGAGCATAGAAAGAATGTTAAAGCTTGGGGAAAAATTGAGAAGGGAGGATTAGTTTCATTTTTGGAAAAGCTCCATGGTACTGATGAGAAGATGCTGGACTATTTCGCCAAAAACTGGAAAAATGGTGAGATTGTGTTGTTTGGCAGGAGTGTTAAGTTGAATGAGCAACTCATTGGTGAGATTACTGGCCTTTCAACTGAGGGTGTGAAATTTTATCGGGACCGCCAGTTCTCTGATGAAGCGGTTATCAGATTCCCAAAAAAAGATAAGGAGAAGGCTAAGCTGGTTAAGGTTGCCAATAGCTACTTTGATGTGGAGTCCATTAAATCGATATGGAGGAAAGTTTTGAGAGTCATTATGGAGTACATCATGGTTGATGGGCGCTTCACCAGGGCGTATGGTTATCACTTTGCCATTTTGAACCACTTTCGTCACAAGGTTCGTATCTCTTTGCCTTTTTATTTGTTCTCTTCTCTGAAGAATTGCCTTGATGAAGTTGAAAGAAACCCTAGGCGGATTTCTATTATTCACCCTGGTCTTGTTAGGCTCATCTTTGAGCATTTCCAAAATTTACTCGCTTTGCCTAAAAATGTTGTTGTTGGGGATTTGGACAATGAGGATACAGAAAGTAGCAGGGAGAACGATCCTTTGGCCCCTCTTGCTTTTTTTGTTGTTGATTCTAAAACCACTGCTCCCCAGTCCCTTTCTTGTCGGAATATCCTTGTGGATTCTACTCCGCCGTCTTGTCTTAATCCCCAGCCTCCGCTTGGTTGCCCTATCCCGGGTTCCACTCTGCCATCTTGTCTTAATCCCTAGCCTTCACCTGGTTGCCCTACCCCGGGGTTGGTCTTTGGGTTTAAAGGAACCTCGGTTATGAAATTGGTTTCATACTCTAGGAATTCTTTGGAAATTCATTCTGAAAAACCTATGGATAGTAAAGAATCGGCCCCTAGTGCCCCTGCGTCTGGACGATTTGTTAATACCCCTAAAAGATCTCTGAATCTGGATGAAATTAATTCTGCCCCGAGTAACTTCAGGCCTGAGGACATTATGAGTGTGGCAGAAAAAACTACTGATGGCCTTTTCACTGTTCTTAACTGGGCCCAGAAGGAAGTTTGTGATTTGAATGGCTATAGTAGAGATCTCAGCAATAGAGTAATGGAGTTGGAGCAGAAGGTCAGCTGGCGCCGTAATGACATTGATGGGCAGGACACCCCCTTAACGGAGAAAAGACAACAGTTGCAGGAGGAAAGATTGACTAGGCTGGAGAGCAATATGTCCAAGATAGGACAAAATATTAGGACCACTGTGGCACATAATCATAAAATTGCCAGGCACAACACCATTATCATTAATGCTATGGTGGAAAAGTTGGAAAAAAAATCAAAAGGGCTCACTGGTCGTGGACCCGATGCGGATGAGGTTGTAGCAAGGTTTCAAGCGTTAGCGTGATCTCGACTGCGACCAGCATAACATCAAGAGGTCCCCGCCTTCCATTATTATGGTTCAACTCTAAAGCGGGATTACGGGGATATGAGGCGAAGTTGAAAAGGAAGCCGAGGAGCCAATGGAATACTTTGATTGCGTTGTTGTATTATTTCTATTTTGGCCCTGGCGGACCTCATGGTTCTTTTGTCATTTCCTTTTTGGGATAGCCGCCTGCTTGTTCGATCTCTTTTTTTTGCTCTATCTTTTGTTTGTTTAAACTTTTGTTTCAGTCCCTCAGAACCTATTTTTCCTTTTTCAAAACATTTATTAGTAGAATGGAAAAATATTTGATGGCATGCACAAAAAGACAAGTTTTGATTTATTTATCTTTTTATATTTTATTTCAGGAATAGGTAGTAGGGTGATTAGTTCCCATTGTAAAGTGTGCATAATGTACATTGTATTTTAGAAAAAGGGATGAAAATTGGGTAAGACACCATCTCCAATTGGACCATGAGGTGGTGGTGCAGTTGAAGCTAGAGTAAATGTCTTATGCATATTGAGAACTATGAATTTCATGTTCATTTTTTGTATCACAAACTTTTTTAGAAAGAATTTTAAATCCATGGCCATATTTCTTTTCTAAATAATTGAGTATGTCACTAGCTTAGTTTGTATAGGATGGATGAATGTTTTTGGGTAAATTTATTGTCTTTATTAGCATTAAAAAGAGAATTTATACACAATGGTAAAGGGATAAATATAGTAAAGGAGTATCTATATGATATTAAGAAAACATAGTAAGTGAAGGTATGGTAGGCTTTATGGGATTTTGGCTAGGGTGATTGGGCACAGTTGGAGGATGGTGTATGGTTTATTCATGCTTGGGTGTTATGTTTTAAGGATAATTTTGGTTTTAAGGGTAGGTAAGGTTTTCTTGGAAGGCTATCAATGATCTCTTCTTCTTACACGCATATATCCTCACTAGGAGGGAATATATTGAGAGAAAATTATATAGGAGCTTATCACTTTTTGGAGAAGTATTACCCAAAGATACAGCATGAAACATCAATCAATGATTTCAAAGAAGTAATCATTTTCCAAAGCACTTTGACATTAAGAAAGTTGAAAATAGAAACTAAGAATAGATCTAGGTAGAAGACTTGGAGAGATTATTGTCACCAAAATTTGGCCCAAAATATCCAAGAAAAGGGCCCTAGATCCCTAGACTTAATGAGTTAAGTTTCAAAGTTTTAAAAGTCTAGAAATGTACTTCAGTGTCTAAGGATCCTAATTTATAGATTTTCAATTTTGGCAATAGGTAGATTTTTAGAAATACACAATATTTCAATTTTTCATATCTAAAACATAATTATGCATACACTTTTAATATTTTGAAATAATTCAATGATTCAAAAGGGAAATTTTATCATAAAATACAATAAACCACTAGACCTAGTTTGAAAAATCTAGAAATTGAAAATTCTTTATCTTTTGAAATGATCAACACAATGTAAATCTTTAAATTTTCAACAATATATGCATGCATCAATGACAAATTAAAACAATTTTACATTTTTTTCAAACCTTAACATGACCTAATTAATATTTTACAATGCAATAATTGACTAGATGTATCTTGCAAAAAATAAAATTAATAAATATTTTGTAATTGAAAATGTTATGCAATATTTAATTTGTTAATTTTTTTATCCAATTTTTGTTGCATAAATTAAAAGTTAAAACTTTTGAAAGATGTGTTCAAATTTTAACATGACCTAATGTTGATTTAAGAAGGTTTTGAAGTGCACAAATGTAAAGTTTCACTAAATTATGATGTAGTAAAAGGGGTTCTAAGGTCTAAACCACACTTCTTCCAAGATCACAAGGGAAAGGACTAAAGTTGATCTCAAACACCCACTTGGCTACTAACCCCAAAAAAGGAGCCAAAATGGTGAGTAAATGTTTCAATCATTATGGTAAAATGTGCACAGATAATGATTAGTTGAATTTTAATTGATCTAATTTTATAATTCAAAGATGCACCCAGGTTAACTATGATAATGCACTGAATTGTTATGATTATTAAAAATACACAATAGAGAACCAAAAAATAATTTAAAATAAATGAGCATAACATAGAAGAACTTAATTATTTTATTGGGAAACTAAATCTAGCTCCTAAATCACACCTATCCCAATTTTTGGACAATTAGAAATGATCTCAAATCACCTACACTACAACACTAGTAGGAAGAGGGGGAATGATGGATCAGGGTTCAAATCCTTCTTAAAATTGTGTGTGTAATGAATGTGATTTAAAATTTGACTCAATTTGAAGATGCAATGATGTTCCTAGGTAAACTATGAAAATGGAGCAATCCATTATGACTTCAGATAAATTTAATGCAAGAAGACAAAAAAATATAAAAATGTAGAAGGAAAACATAGAGGAACTGGGGATATAAATTTGATGTAGATTCAGCTGGTGTAGAGCATGGTGCACTATAGAATATCCTCCTTTTTTGTAAGATCTATAAACATAGACTTGATTTCCCTAGTATGTAGCTCTTGTCCTCTTGGGGGTATTGTCAAAACTTCATTTGATGATGAGAAAATTTATTTTTCATGTCTTGACAACTTGTAGGCTTGAATACATGAGTGAGAAATTAGTCCTTCATCTTCATCCAAATATCCTTAACCTAAAAACCTACATACATGACAAAGGGGGGGATTATGCCATATAGGGGCTTTCCAAACCTAGTTAGGTATTTCTACATCCATAATGGCTATGATGATGTGCTAAGAGAGCCTACTCACAAAAGGGTGGAGGCTAAATTATAAAAAGTATAAATTAAAAAAATGATGCAACTCAACAATCAAATTTGCATTCCTTGATGGACTTGTGTCATCTACTAATCAACTTCAAGGATAATTTGATAGCTTAATTGTTGTCCTACAAGTGTTAGTGCTCATAAAAATAATAATTATAAAACATGAACAAACTTACATGAAAACATGATTCATGCTTGACATGAATAAATTTTTCTAAATGCTAACAATTTTTCTCTTGATTGCTCTTGAATGCTTGTTAGGATGCTCAATTTTTCACAATAAAAGTACTAGGATTTCAAATGATAAAGTTCTAGTGTTTATATGCAATTCTTCTAATTTCTTGAAAATCAAATACCAATAGCTAGCAATTAAAACTAAAAATTCAAATAATTAAATACCAACACTAGCATATTCAAATTAGGGCCAAAAAGAGGTGGCATAGGGTGTGGTGTGCCCTAGATCAGACCTATTATTTTCAAGGTCCAAAGTGTCAAGGAAAAATACTGGATGTTTATTTTTATTTCCCTTTGTTTGATTTCTAAAGATATCTATAAAATGGGTAATTAAATGCATAATTAGGTCCAAGCACATAAGGGGGAGCTAAACCTATTATAAAAGTGTCAAACATGACAATTTTTTATATTAAATTTTGCACCCACTTTAGTGAGAGTATGAAATTATTCTCAAACTCACACTAAAGTAAGAATATTTCAAGAGGGGTTCAATTATCCTAATATTGAAGAGATGTGATGATGTTGAGTCTAGCAGACGCACTAGTCCCTAGGAGTCAAGAACTTATGGTAAAAAACATGAGGACAAAGGAACACACATGTGAAGTGGAATACAGTATGATAAACATGAGAATCATGATGGAAACACAACACACAACATAAAATAATAAAAATAAGATGTAGCCATAATATAAAAAACAATGTAGCAATGATGCAAACATAATACCAACATGTGATGGGGGTAAGATAGTCATGACTAGTAAGAGTTGTAGATATTGTAGACACATAAAAATGGCCTAGACTCGCAAATCATATTTTTCTATGACGACCACACTTCTCCCTCACCTACAATTAAATAATTACCATTAATTATTTAATAACATCACCATTTATCCTTCAATTAAATAAACTTATTTATTTAACCCACTTTCCATCCCACCAAATAAATAATTAAAATAATTATTTATTTTCTTTTGTCTTATTCCCATTTATGAATTAAACCATTATTTCCCAAAATTCAACTATCCTCCATAAATTAAATAATTTCTATTATTCCAACTACGCCTTTTTCTCCACCATTGATTTAATTGCTTTCAATTAAATCTCAACCCTTCATTTCAAGGCTTTCCCTAACTTTGACCTAATGGTTCCCTAACCCTAATCCTCCTCATCACATTTAATCTTGGCCTTTGATCTTAGGGATTCATCAACTTTTAATCCTAGTCATCCATTCTCAATTTAGAATTCTTTAAAAGTCTCTCTCTCAATCCATTTTAGACACACAAAGTCAGTTAGACATACACACACAGAGTTATTTTCAGCATGCTTTAGAGCCTTGAGTACTTGAGCACTCATTATACTTCAACATCTTGCTTGTCTTAGGCATAAGTGAATGTTGCATTTCAAATCTAAGGGCAATTACACAAGTTTCAGGAAGAAGGAGAAGGCCAATGGAGGTCATTTGATGGAGGCTTGAAGATCAAGTGATCTTGTTTCATGTTATTTCACTTCTTTCTTTCCATTGTGCTCTATTGTTGTTAGGGGTTTTAGTTGTTATGCTACTTGCATTTAACCTGAGAATTTCTCCCTGATACATTTGGTGAACTTGACGTTTGTTTTATAGTCTTGGATGATTTCTTCTTTTGCATATAACGCCTTGATTAGAGTCCTTAGAGGGGTTTCGGGTTTTAGGAATTCCTTTATGTGTTTACACATCTAAATTGGTTGAGTTGAATTTGGCTATATATTTGTGACAAATAAGAAAATATTTTTAATTAATAATAGATATTGGGTTCTAATGATACGACACGTAAATTCCATTTCTAGCCAATAAATTGAGAAGGTAATACATGCACGGAGAGTCTATAGCATGAGCTAGAACTTCCATCAAGTAGCTACCACTAACATGTGATTCTGTTGGTAGAGCATAGATTACTTTCAAGAGTTTGTTAGCATTTTCGTTTGATATCATAAATCTGAATCAAATGATACTATTCCATTCCCACCTAATAGATTCCAAGTGACGTAGTAATTGGCTAGAAAGAATCTTCTTAGATGTGTATCTAACGCATAGATAATATATATGATTTTTGGTAATATTGTATTTTTAATAGACGCCAGATCAAGAGTGGAGTATCTCTTGGTGGTTGGCCCATTCTTTATTTCAAGTCGATGAACATCGAGTGCATGAGTATGAGGGCTTGCTAAAGCTGAGAGTGGGCGGAACACAGGACTGGCAGCATTGTTTGTTACTTTCCCCTACGTTATTGGTTCCTGCTTCTTCAAACTTTTCTTTGCTTTGTTCACTGCCTTCCCTAGCGCTATTGGTTTCCTCCCATCCAAGCTCCTATTTGTTGGTATTTTTGAATGTTGTAGTTTGCACCTTGCATTCTACTTCATTGACTAGGAAAACTCATATTCCTATGCCAAATTATATTTTGAAATCTAGCTATTTCAGAGTTGAATATTGTGTATGAGTTGAATAATATCGAATTTCTTAAACAAAAAAAATCTATAGCAGATATACCTACTAAACCTTTTTATTCTCTTAAGATTGAACGATGATGTGGGTAGCTAAGCTCAGTGTTGTTGTGATAATGTGAAGACACTAAGCTATAAATCTACAAACACTAGGAAGAGGAATTTTCTAAGTTAATATATATACAAGATGCGAAAATTTTGCTAGAGTTTATAGCTAATATTCTGGATGCCAATTGCTTTTAGAGACATAAGGCGTCCATAGTGTTAAACACCGTAGACTAAATTTAATCTCTATGGCGCCAATTAGCCCTTCATTCTAATCTACATGTTGATCTCAACTGGCAACAGGCTTCAAGGAACATAAGCGTTGCCTCCCAGCATCATGAGAGATGGATTGGCTACTCTTCCCCAACCCTACTGGTTTCTGCTCCAAACTTTTATTCATTTCCAAACTCTTCTGCGTTGTGCATTCATTTGGTGCTGGTAGTTGGTTGAACCCACAGAGCCATCATTGCGTTGAACGTTCGCTGACCACAAGGAGTGCATTCAATAATTTTGAAACTGCTAGGAGGGGGCACATGATAGTCTTTTTTTATAATATTTTTCAAATCTTTTCCTAATCTCTTTTTCTCACATTTTGTCAACACAAACATTAATACAATATTGATAAGAGTGTTTATCAGCTTTTTAAAAATCTTTGTTGTCAAGTCACATCTTTATTGCCCCATCCCGACCCTTTACCGCCAGTCCAATCTTTTTATGGCTTCACACTGCTTCATTGGCCAAGACAAGTTCGTGCGCGACTCCCAGCTTTTATCAACACAACCGTGTGTATAAGGGCTTGGGAAAACAGATTTAGTTTTTATTTAGTTTGATTTTAGCTTGCTTTAGTTTATATTTGAACTTTAGATTTAAATTTTTAGTTTTTGTCTTGGTTTTCATTTAATTTAATTTTGGTTTTTAGTTTTCCTTTAGTTTTTAGTTTTTAGTTTTAATCTTTCATTTTAATTTAGATTAGTTTTTTTAGTTTTATGGTTTTAGTTTTAGTTTTAATGTTAGTTTTAGTTTTCATTTGATTTTAGTTTTTAGTTTTAATTTTAATTTTAAATTTATTTTTTAGTTTTAAGTTTTAATTTAGTTTGCTTTAGTTTCAAATTTAGAAATTTTTAAAGTAGATTAGTTTTTTATTTAGTTAGATCTTAGATTTTCAATTTAGAGTTTTCTAAATTAGTTAAAATTTAGATTTTTTTTTAGCTTTAACATTTTAGATTTTCTAATTTAATTTAGATTTTTATTAATTTAGATTAAATAATTCTCTTATAATGATAGCTTAGATTAATTTTTTAACTTTAATTTAGATTAATATTTAGATCAATTTTATTTTAGATAGATTTAATCTAGATTAATTTAGATTACTTTTAGGATTCATTTAGTTAGGTTTTGATTAAATTTTAATTTGTCTTAATTAGATTATTGTCATTTTCTTTTTTTAGTTTAATTTTAATTTTTGTGACTAATCTTTGACTTTTTTTGTAGGATTGAGTGTTCAAGATTTGAAATTACAACCTAAACTTTCACTTGTCAAAGATTGGCAGCCAAAACTACTAATCGTGCTCTGTAGGGCTCTTGCTTCAATTTGCTTTATCTTGAGTGCCTTTTTCACATAGACTGATTAGTGGGCCTAAAAATAACTCGAGTGCTTCAGTTGACATCATAAGCAGGTTTAAAATTTACTAGTGCTTGTGTTGTCTTGTGGTTTGCATTTTGTTTCTAGGTGTGTATGCACTTCTCTTGTGCCATTTGGCAATCTTGAGAATCAGAAACACCATTAGACATTTTGTATAACCACCCACACATTTGGATTTTGGAATAAAAATGAACATTATGCGAGTGTGAGGAAAAGGTGTTTGTGTATGCACTACCCTTCACTTTGTGTGATCTTGGGTGATAAAAAAACATATTTTTCTTGCTTTTGTTACCTTTAGAGGGGCCTGTCTCGAAATAGGGAATAACTCCAACCAATTTTTTGCTCGGGTCAGTATATAAAAGGATAAGACTAAACTGTCAAGTCATCATAGTATGTAGGCCTTAGCCATGCAGTGTCATTCAAAACAAGGTACCTACCTTTTCTTTTAAAGGTATAAGATCCCATAGTAGAGTGATTAAAGCCTTCATTAGCTTGTTGGATGCTCGTGAGGTGCCATGTCCCCGAGTATTCACTAGAACCCTCTTATTTTTAGAAACTTCACCTTTCAGTCATTTCTTGGTATAGTGTTGGGTAAAGTATCATGCCCGAAGATACTCACTACTAACTCCCTTGATTAGAGATAACAAATTCTTCTTTGGGGAATTTGAAGTTGGTGAGCCCAAGAAGTGAGTGCACTATAAGGGGGATTTTGTGCCACTAAACTTCTAAGCTATCCACTCTCGAGAAGGAGAGGTGTTCATCACTGATCCAGGGTATTTCGGTGAGCTATACCAAGCATATAATCCCTTTCCAATTAGGTTGTGCAAAGTGTTTGTCAAGATCAAACTAAAAGAAATTATGTTTTCTTGTGTTTTGTGTGTGTGTCTTTCAAACAAACAAGCAAACAAACCTTACACTTAAAAATTGCAACACTTCACAACATTACACCATGCAACAGTTTCAAACCAAACAATCAAAATCGGGTCAAACTCTTGCCAAAATCAGGTCAAACTCTTGCGATCCATTTTCAAACCAACTTCTTATTGTGATTCATGTTTAAAACCAGAAACTTTCTCACTTCTCTTTGTATATCATCATTCCATTTTTAGGTCACCATTTTAGGTACCTTAGCATCCTCATTACTTGCATATCCCAACATCACATTAGGATTCCTCTTTCAAACTTTTAGACTTGCAACCTTGTGGATTTTAGGATAGAAGAACTCTCTATAGGTCTTGGCATACATCATTGCTTCAAAAAATATTGTCATTTGACTAGGTCAATTTTTAACTTTGTCCTTTGTCATTTTCGTGATAATTTCCTACTCACAAGTCTAGTCGAGAAACTCACCTTGTCACTTTTTTACTTGTCCTAGAAAAAGGCCATTTGACAATCCTAGTTGAAACATTGGTTTACCCTTGGATAGTTAGTGAGCATATTCTTACATCTTTCAAACAAATTTAATCTCTTAAATTCACTATAGGTATTCATCACCTCTTAGTCATTTGCATCCTTCATACCTGTGTCACCAAAATGTTTATACTTTAATTGATTTAGGAATAATTGATGATAAATTAGACTTAATGAGGCTTTTATTTGGTGTTGTAAGGTGTTTTACACATCCACACTAGGTCTTGAACCCTTGCAAATTGAATAAAATACATTTATTGATGTCTTGCAAGAGTGTTGTAAGGTGTTGTAACACATCTTCACACTTTTCTAGGACCATAATGTTATAATTCACCTAAATAACCTTACCAAGACCTATTCTAAAGTGTTGTAAAGTCTTGTAATAAACTTTCACACTTTCCTAGGCTTTTCATCAATATTTACACCTTTCTTATGCTTTAAATGGCCCCTTTATGCACTTACAGGCCTTAATTAAGTGTCTTGTTGAAGAAGAACTCGATAAACAACATTTAATACATCTTAATCTTCGACATCCACTCAAAATTTCCTAGGTGGACTCAGTTGCCACCTTGGGCAACTTAGTCCCATGAGGTACAAAAATCAAAATTAATTCAAATTTCTTTTAGGTTTTTATTCTTTAAGACCTAAGGCCGGCCTATGATGAGGTATTTTTGAGAATTTAGGCATAATTGTGTATAAATAAGGGTTTTTCCCCTCAATTTTTCATCTCCTATCTCATCTTAATTCATAACTCATGATCATTCATCCATCATTCATCATGTTCTCAAATCAAGCAAGCTAGGGTTTTGTCATTGCAAGTCATCAAGATAGCTTCCAAGGACATTCAAGGGTAGATTCTTCATGTCTTGTTGTAGAAATTCAAGCTCAAACATCATTGCAAGGTAATAACTCCATTGTTGCATGCTTCATTACATTCATTCTTCATTTGGTTTAATTACCTAAAAAGGGGTTTGACCAAGGCAAACCCCATGCCCTAACAATCAACATTTTCTCCTTCTATCTTTTTATGTTTGTAGATTTAGGCACTTTGAAAGTCATTGAAAATTAGATTGAAGACTGATTGAAGACATCTCCTTATTGACCAAGCTAGAATATCAACAAAAAATCACTTTCAAGCCTGAAAATCAGAGTTTTAGAAGTGGATACATGTGGGAAACCAAAGTGCAGACCTAGGGCTTCTGTTTCCATTTCTGAATTTTCAAAAATTTAGAAGTAGACTAAGTTGCCACTAGTGGCAACTTAGTCCCACTAAACCTATTTTTTGAATTTTTTATAGATTTGGATACCCATTTGATCGAAACAAGCTCTAGTGTAGTTTTCCAAAAATTAAATTGAAAGTGAACTAATCCGCCTCGCCTGGCGTAATTATCCCATAAAGCTTAAAAATCAAAATTTCTAGAATTTTAGAGTTTCTTCAATTCTACAACACACTTCCAAGTGCACACCTTTTTTCTTAAAGCTTTCTATTTGGTTTTACTGGCATTTCTAGGTCATTTAGTTCATGTTTGCATACAACACTATGTTTTCAAACAAGTTGCATTTCTTAGGTTCTACATCATTAGATCACTTCATTTTTAGATCAAAGCATTAGATAATATTAATTAGACATAATACATCTCATTTACATTAATCTTGAGTGTAGACAATTTCCCATTTTGGCCCATTTCTCTCTCCTTTTAGGTGAAAAATCCTAGAAGTGTTAGAAAGAACTTGGGTGCCAAAATCATTGTCCATAATACCACAACATTTTAGACCTAAAAGAGTATTATTATACACGTTATACTTCATACCATCCAACATTTTTATTATAAATTTTAGTCCTATTGCATGCATTAGACACCTTTCATCCTTAAGATACCAAAAATACCAAAACATAGTCTTAGTCTCGTGCCATCCACCTTCATTTTGAGCAAGTCTTATATGGTTGAAACTAGATTGAAAAAGAAACGTCAAGAAATGGATATCTTTCATGATGATGAGTACCTTTACAATTACACTAGGACCCTCAACCTTGACAATACCACTAATGATCTTCACAATAATACCAACCTTGATAGTCATGACCATGCCAACTTGGGGTCTACATCTTATAACCAACCTAAGACACCAAATCCTTTTGAACAATTCCTTGTTAGAGACAAAGAGGGAAATGTGTTCATAGAAGAAGTAGAGGTTGCCACACAACATCTTGATGTTTCCTCTCTTGTGGATGACATTGTCATATTGGACCCTCAACGATATTTAGCTAGACTATTCCATGGAGTTAAACTACCTCAAGAATTTGATTTCAATACCTTACATGCCGCAACGCCACCCAAGGAAAACACACAAACGAGCCAAGGGAAATCTACACCACAACTTACAATTTCCATACCCATTGGAACAACAAGCCCAAATATCATGCAACTACCAACACTTCATCCATCTTTGCAACACAATCTATGTCACAGCCATTATTCACAACACAACCCTTTGGCTCAGCATTTATTCCCTTTGGGTCATCATCTCAAGCCATAGGGGAATCCACATATAACATCCTTCGTAGACCTAAGGTGAGACAAGTTCTCATCCAAGGACCTCAATCAAACACAAAATCAATGGGTAAAGCCACAATAGTGGTTTACAATTCAAGTGAGCAAGGAAAACTCACAAAAAATGAACCCAAGGAAAAAAAATGTGATTTTGGGGGTTCGTATGAACCTATTGGTTCGAGTGAACCAATAAGCTCAAACCCCTTTGAATTTTGGCTTCCAAAAACAAGAAAAAAATTCTTTGCAAAGGGGTTCAAGCGAACCCCTAGGGGTTTGCTCAAACCCCCCTTATCCCTCATCCCCCCATGAGATACAAAAAAACCTATTTTTTTATGCTTTGAAGCTCGGTTTGAACATGAAAATGGAGGATTCTTCACAATCCCAACTGGAATCGGGTAGTCCTCAAAACAAGCTATCCAACAAATATAATTTTAATATGTTTTGATTTTGTTATGTATTTGTTTTTTTAGTTTTATTAAACATAGGTTTTTCATCAAAAATGAAGGTCTTTGTTTTGTACATGTGGAAAAATAGTAGATTATCAAAAAAAATGAAAAATAGGAGTGCACCAGATATTGAAGTCCTTGGTCCAACAAAAAAAATAAAATTGAATTTTGATATATACAAAAAAAGTTACACGTTTTATGGTCGCACGTGAATTGTAATTCGTTTGACTTCAAAACTTTATTAAAGAAAAAATATTAAAAAAAACTATCTAACCAACTATAAGCACTAGATATCAGAGTTACAAATCTAAATTTGAAAGAATTAGAATTTTATCCTTCATGGAAAAAAATTTATGCGTTATATGGTGTACATCAATTTTAAAAAATGCTATTTTATGAAAAAGAAACCAATTTTCATGGGAGATGGAAAAATAAGTGCAATCTGATTCCAAAAATTTTGAAAAAAATATTTTTTAGAATCTACAGACAAAATGTGATGAGACTCTAGTTTGCATCATCTTCAAATTCCTCACAGTTTAGCCGCTATATGTGCCCAAATGTGAAGATTTAGCTAAAAATAATAATTTCAGTGTCCAGTTTGGCCAACAATTGTAAACCACTATTGTGGGATCACCCCAATGTCTCAAGAACCTCAATCAAACACACACACCATGTCCCAAGGTCCTCATATCAATACAAACAACTTGCAAGGAAAAAACACAAATGCCCCACATATTCAAAATACAAACATGTCACATGGTTATAATCCTTTTCAACAAGGATATGGATCACAAATGACACAACCTCTTAACATGTCATGTGGCTACACACAAGGATTCCTTTTTGGAAACCAACTACATGGAAAACACACCCAACAAATGTAACATAGCTCAACCACATCCCACATCCCAACTTACACATCACTCATTCATACTCATGGACATATTCAAAATCCACCACATACGTACAACGTTCTGAACCAAAACATGTCATCTCAACAAAATATGGGACCACACAACACAAATATGGGAGCTCATAACAATGATTCCAACAATCCCATAATAGATGCATTGACTACCCAATTGGCTTCCCTACAAAAGCAAGTGGAGGGGATGCAAGTGTCAAACAAGAAGACATACTCATCACATGATATACACCCTTATCCATATGAAACTAGCATATACATGCCTCCTTTCCCTCTTGGCTATGTCATCCCTACTTTCACCAAGTATAAGGGAAAGAGAAATCCTCTAAATCACATATGAGAATTCACCACTTCTTGTGTGGATGTCGCATACAATCACTCCTACCTTTTGAATCACTCTTCTCTAAAATTCTTATGGGGCCCGCACTTGAATGGTTTGCACTAATACCTAAAGGGTCTATAAAGTCATGGGATGACCTCGCCAATAAATTTGTGGAGAATTATGCTTATAACATTGAAAATGATGTCACAATTGCTACCTTATGCCACTTGACACAAGATGAAGGAGAGCCCTTCATTAATTTCTTCCAAAGATGGTGTAATATGGCAACTCGATGTCCCATCGAGATTCCTGAAAAACAAAAAAGTGAACATGTTCGTAGAAAACCTCAAGTCAAAGTTGAAACACCTTCTACAAGTACATTGTTGTGGCACATTTGTAGACTTAGTTGAGAAAGGCATGACACTTGAAAAATTCCTAATCGCCCAAGGTGAACTTACATATGGAAACAAAAACACACACAACCAATAGACCCCTAACGACAAAAGTAGGTTTTGGTCCTGCAATAAAAATGTAACAAATGATGGAGTCTTCGACACAAAAGTTGTGAACAAAACAGGACCCACATTGACTCTCAAAGCACCCAATGTGAACAAAAACACACCATATGTTTCCAACCAAGCAGCTATTGTGGTCCAACATACTCAAGAATGAGGACCCTTAAGACAGCCAAGGCAATACCCATGGAGATAATACACTCCTTTACCAGAACCAATTGAATTTGTCCTAAAGAAGCTAGTACAATCACACGTTATACAACTCCCAGAGCCCAAACCATATACCACTACATCCTCATCATCCTTCCTCTCCCTACTTTCACACTAGGGATTTTTTTGACTTGTTCTTTGACACAATGCGATAAACTACACTATGTCAAAGAGGGGGAAAATGTACACATAAAAATTCCCTAGACCTAGAAATCATATTTTTCTATGATGACCACACTTCTCCCTCACCTACAATTAAATAATTACCATTAATTATTTAATAACATCACCATTTACTCTTCAATTAAATAAACTTATTTATTTAACCCACTTTCCATCCCACCAAATAAATAATTATTTTAATTATTTATTATCTTCTGTCTTATTCCCATTTATGAATTAAACCATTATTTCCTAAAAGTTAACTATCCTCCATAAATTAAATAATTTATATTATTCCAACTACTTTTTCTCCACCATTGATTTAATTGTTTTCAATTAAATCTCAACCCTTCATTTCAAGGCTTGCCCTAACTTTGACCTAATGTTTCCATAACCCTAATCCTCCACATCACATTTAATCTTGGCCTTTGATCTTAGGGCTTCACCAAATTTTAATCATGGTCATCCATTCTCAATTTGGAATTTTTTTAAAGGCTCTCTCTCAATCCATTTTAGACATATAGATTCATTTAGACATACACACAAAGAGTTATTTTCAGCATGCTTGAGAGCCTTGAGTACTTGAGCACTCATTATACTTCAATATCTTACTTGTCTTAGGCATAGGTGAAAGTTGCATTTCAAATCTAAGGGAAATTACACAAGATTCAGCAAGATGGAGAAGGCCAATGGAGGTCATTCGATGGAGGCTTGAAAATCAAGTGACCTTGTTTCATGTTATTTTGCTTCTTGCTTTCCATTGTGCTCTATTGTTGTTAGGGGTTTTATTTATTATGCTACTTGCACTTGACTCAAAAATTTCTCCATAATACAAATATCATACTAGGGTCCATACCCAAGGAACTGATGAAGACAAAAACCACCCTAATCCACAACTCACAAAATAACAAAGATTAAACAAAGAGAAAACATTTCAAATCAAATCTAAAACTTCTTTCATTTAAATTTATTCAAATACAAATTGATCAATACATTTTTAAAATCAAATATCTATAAATGTTCTTCTTGTAGCTTATTCTTGTTGCTCCAAAGCTCTCTTGTTGTTGTTAAGACCTTCACACAATTCCAAAATCTTTACACTCTCACACACTAGTGCCTTGTCTTTCCTTCACTGTTGTTGCTCAAACCTAAAACCAAAACCCCGAAAGAATACCTCTACAAAGGTATTTTTCTCCTTTCCATTCCTCACAAACTTCTTCCCATATTTTTTCTTTAAAATCATCCAGAAATATACATTAAAATCATCAATTTTGGCCCAAGAATGGGCTCCCAGCTCTTCCCCAAGAATACATATCCATATTCTAAGTTTATGCAGCATTAAATGAGACATTTTAAGCCTCCATTAAATCCTATAGGTTTTTTCTTTACTCCCAGAGGCGTTTTTCTCTATTTTGGGCATTTTAAAATATTTAAAATCTTGATTTTATGCCTCTTTTATGCTTCAAATACCCCCCACATTATTTATGCAATAGATAAACAATTAAATATGAAATAAAAACTAATATTTTACTTCCATGGTCTCCATAATACCTTTCCAAAATAAAATTAATCAAATTGATGCTTTAGAAGTGCAGAATCGAGTGCCGACAGGTGAAAAAATGAAAGTTATCTGATTCATATGAAAATTGACATGTGAGCTTGGAATGGTATCACATGGACCCCTGCAAAAGGATTTTCCTCAAACCTTCAAGGATTTTAAAATTTTAAACTTTTTGAAAATTGCCAACATTATTTAACAAACTTCTGATATCAAAATCTCCCAAACTTAAAAAGGTATGACTTTGATTCTTTTTGAACATTTCACATGCCACCTCCATGAATACTCCTACCAAATTATTTTACTCTAATCCATACAATTTTTCCATAAATAATTTTTGAAAATTGCTCATAGAGCGCCTTCAAATGATGATTTGACTAAAATTGAATTTATGCAAATTTGAAAACACCAAGAGCTTTCCAAATCCAAGAGATGTCAAATGAACCCCAAAACACAACAAAACTGAAATTCAAAGCTGAAGCATTTTTTTTGGTTGGTGTCGATTGCTAGTCTTCCTGGATGCTCCTGCATCAAATACATCAAGTAGGAAAAAATTTTATGAGTAGAACTCACAAAATGGAGTGGAGAAGTAGAACTACTCTTTTAGGTTGTGGACAACATACAATGAACTCCATCACTGATTTAGAAAAAAGGAATTTCTTCATCCGCCTCTTCCAACACTTACTTGGGATTCTTGTCGTCCTCATCCACCAAGTGTGCACTCTATTCATCCTTCTTCTCATGGACTCACATCCACCATAGACCATCATTCTTTTCCATATCTCTTCTTCCTTTCTATCTTTCTTCATGGAATCCAAGCGACCACAAACTGACCACCTCCACCAAGTTCCTCCTGCACCATCATCTACTACCTCTATACACAAATATGCAACATTCACATACCTATTTTCAACTACAACTTTATCCTCTACTATTGCAATCTCTTTCTTAGAGGGTAAACAATCAAAAATTTTAAATTTGAAACTAGAAATTACTTTCTTTTCTGCCCCAACATTATTTTCTTCATCCTTAAAACCTTTCATGTATGCATCTTCATAAGGTTGTTTGAATTTCTCCCATGTACTCATG
Source organism: Sequoia sempervirens (assembly GCA_007258455.2). Lineage (NCBI taxonomy): Eukaryota > Viridiplantae > Streptophyta > Pinopsida > Cupressales > Cupressaceae > Sequoia > Sequoia sempervirens. The sequence continues at coordinate 5,372,810 of VDFB02271358.1, forward strand.
TCCTTCAAAGACCATTGTTTGTTGTATCTCCTTCTTTATTGTTTGCACTGAAGATAACTTCATCCAACATTTTCCTCTCAAATAACCCATATATCATCCTCATTTCTTCTTTCAACAAGATATCATCCTCTTCCTCACCAACCCACTTGTCAAATTTAGGACCATCCATGTCCACAATTTCTGATTGCAAACCTTCTTCATCCACTTCACACAATGCACTCCATTCACATGTTATCTTTGCAACTCAAGTACCTTATCATCTTCTTCACTTGTGTGGGCTACCCTCACATATTTTTTCTTACATTCAACCCTTACCAAAGGGCTGCAACACTTTTTCTTTTTTCTCTTCTTTTTGTTGTCCTCTTCTAGGAGAACATTCTTCTTCTCATATCTCTCTTCCCACATTCTCATTTCCTTTTTAAACTTCTTTTCTAATATATTCACTTCATCTTGGAGCTTTTCAAACTCTTCACAGTGCTTCATATTTTCCACTTCTTCCCAATATTGTTCCCAAAACAAAATTCGTATGGGTCTCCTCATGACCCATCCCATCCCCTCAGGTATAGACTGCCTCATGCTCAGCAAACTATCTACACACTCTAACCCTCTAACTTCATTCTCCACCCATAGGTCCTAGCATAGACTACCTCATGTTTAGCACTCTTCCTATGCACTCAAAACCTCTGGATCTTATACCATTGATAACAAAAACCACCCCAATCCACATCTCACAAAATAACAAAGATTAAACAAAAAGAAAATATTTCAGGTCAAATCTAAAAACTTCTTTCATTTAAATTTATTCAAATACAAATTTCTCAATACATTTTTAAAATCAAATCTCCATAAATGTTCTCCTTGTAGCTTCTTCTTGCTACTCCAAAGCTCTCTTGTTGTTGTTTAATCCATCACACAATTCCAAAAACTTTGCACCTCTCACACACTAGTTCCTTGTATGTCCTTCACTATTTTTTCTCAAACCTACAACCAAAACCCCCAACAAATACCTCTATAGAGGTATTTTTCTCCTTCCCATTCCTCACAAACTTATTATCGCATTTTTCTTCAAAAACCTCAAAAAATATACATTAAAATCATCAATTTTGGCTCAAAATGGGCTCCCAACTCTCCCCCAAGAATAGCTATCCATATTCTAAGTTTATGCAGCATTAAATAAGACATTTAAGCCTCCATTAACTTCTATAGGTGTTGTCTTTACTCCTAGAAGTGTTTTTCTCAATTTTGGGTATTTTAAAATATCTAAAATATTGATTTTTTGCCTCTTTTATTCTCCAAACGCCCCCCCACATTAGTTATCCAATAGATAAAAAGTAAAATATGAAATAAAAACTGATATTTGACTTCCATGGCCTCCATAATACCTTTCCAAAATAAAATTAATCAAATTGGTGCTTTGGAAGTGTGGAATCAAGTGATGGCAAGTGAAAAAAATGAAAGTTATCTTATTCACACAAAAATTGATGTGCAAGCTTGGAATGGTATCCCATGGATCACTGCAAAAGGATTTTTCTCAAACGTTCACAAATTTTAAAATTTTAAAATTTTTGAAAATTGTTGACATTATTTAACAAACTTCCGATATTAAAATATCCCAAATTGAAAAAGGTATGACTTTGATTCTTTTTGCACATCTCACATGCCACCTCCATGAATACCCCTACCAAATTATTTTACTCCAATCTTATGACTTTTCTAGAAATAATTTTCAAACACTACTTACGGAGCCTTAAAATGATGATTTGACAAAAACTAAATTTATGCAAATTTGAACACACCAAGAGCTTTCCAAAGCCAAGAGATATAAAATGAACCCCAAAACACTCCAAAACTGAAGCTTTTTTTTGGTTGATTTCGATTGATAGTCTACCTGGATGCTCCTGCATTAGGAACACATGAGTCACGAGATGAAAATTTATGATATTTATTAGGTGAACCATGAAAAATATAATGATTGACTAGTGAAGTCTAATATTCACTAGGTGATATTTTTGGAAGTAGAAAATATGAAACACAACGGCTAGTGAGGACAAATTTTCTCTAGGTGCAATCTCATATCAACAATACCCAGAGCTATAGTCCCAATAACTTTTCTAAGGTGCTACACAAAATTATCAAAATGCCAAGCCAATGCATCACTGCTTCTAGTGTGTGTGAACAAAGTGGAGCACATAATGGAATGCATGACCTCACCTTAAAGTAATCACTAACACCAACTATGAGAGAATTCCTTTAAGGTAGAGTAAGACAACTTACATAGCATGAAAGACCGTGAGAGCTTATTGAAAAATCCTATGGAAGATATATGTTCCAAATAGAGATAATTCATGACAAGGGGTTTTCCCCAAGACAAATCCGCAAAACAAGATAAAATATGACACATAAGGTATCCACAGATCTGGGATTAGTATAAACCTTTGATAATATATAATATAATTATAGTCAGAATTGACATCATTCCCCCAAATACTCATGGAACTATTCTACAGTGGAAGAAAGGCACAAATAAATGACAAACAAAACATTTTTGGGTCAACATGAAAGAGACCTAAATGTCCCAACACTTTGCATCATCCCCAAAAAGACAACACAAGACAACAACAATTTTTATGACATAAATAAGAGTGAAAATACAAATAGATTGATGTCACAATAGATTCATTTACTTTGTATCCTTGTTCCAATAAGAACAATGAGGTTCATCCAAAGAAAATTAAAAATCACAAAGGCATGCCAAGCAACACATCACAAGAGATCACATCATCTGCAAATAAACACATATAAAATACACACACAAAAGGTACCATATAGTGAATTGATATAAAAAAAATTGTCCACATACCAATCTTGCTCATCGTAAATGGAAAGTGGACTTGACATAATAAAGGGACTATAGTAAGTGGTGTATAATGATTGTCACAATGTTCAACACATGGTGGATTTCTCTAAATAGGAGGATCATCATGGTTGCCCCCATTTAAATTCATTGATTTTGAGAATATAAGAGTGAGTTCATTGTGATCCTTTTATTCTTCTATCTTATCTTTTTCTTCTTCAGCATCCAAATATATAATAAGTGGACTATGAATACTATCAGGGTATGTGCAGGATCATGATGGGCCAAAAAGTGGCAATATGATGGGCATGTGGCTGACGACTATTTTTTTAGCCAAAATTGATGAAACGAAAAGGGTTTTTAAAGGAGGTTCTTAGATTTCCACTAATATAAATTATTCTTTAATTTGAATTTAATTAGTAATTATTATTTATTTTCTATTCAAATTATGACTAAAGTCCTGATTGATAGGTTGATTGTAAAACATTTATAGCTTTCAAACGGTATTACATTTTTTGAATCCAAACATGTGTCACATTCTATGCTTTGCATACTATAGGATTAAAAAAAGAAAAATTTAATTTCATGAATTTTTGACCAAGTTAAGGTGGTCAGACATACTAGTTTTTATATTTTTTAAAAAGTTGTAATAAAAAAATCATAATTAATTATTTACTTGAAAATAAATTACAAAAAAATATGCATCACATCGGGGCATGAGTCCTCTACTTATATCTAAAATCTTATAAAAAAAATATTATCATTTTATTGTGGTTAGGGTGGTCAGACAAACACCTACTTCTTATTTTTTCCCTGAAATTTAAGTACCACTTCATTGAAATTTTAAATTTTCACCAAATAGATTTTTTTTTTATTAAATAAACCTAGTAGTTTAGGAACTACAATCAATTTGCTACATAATCTATTGTTACATATTTTTTAAATAATATAGATAACTATTCAAATTTTTACGTCAAGTTGCCTAACTCTGATTTTTCTAAAAATTTTGCCAGTTAAGGGCCTGTTTTTCCATGATGATCCTACACATACCCATCATCCATATTTTTATTTCTCATTCTTTGCATAGGTTGGGATAGATATGGTTCAATTTCATGTGAACTTGTGAGGGTGGTGGCATAGATTCAGGTGATGATGAGGATGAGTGGATGGGAGGTAATTCTACAAAGTTAGTTTGCATGGGTGGTTGACCATTACATAAGGTGTGATTTTTTTCAACAAGTTGATGAGATATGACACAATGTCTACATTTACACTTTTTTTCACTTATATTTCTTCTTGCAAAAGTTTCAACTTTTGAAGGATTAATCAAGGTACTTTATAACATGTCATGGGTTGGGAGACTACTATGTTCTTATGTATATAAACTTTTTTTATTTTAGAGGCACAAAGTGTATTATATAATTACCCATTGGTCTCTTCTATGATAGTGGAGGTGGAACTATAGCTTACATTCCAGGTGATCGAGGGAAGATACTCGGTTAGGACTTAGGCTCCTTTACTACCTTTGGGGTAGGAGAAATATCCATAGATGTCAAAGTGGACTAAGGAACCTTAGATGGGATATTACTAAGAGGTAATTCTACTATATTCTTAACTTTAAACTTTTGATATGATATGAAAAATTACTCTTCATGAGGTTTCAAAGGTTCAACATGTGTAGGCTAAAAAAACCTAATCAAAAGTTTCCACTATGATCATTTATTCCTCAAATCATGGCCTTGTTTGGGAATGCTATCTAGGTCAATAGACCTAGGGTTACACTTCCTGATATGAATGCACATGTCTTTGTCTCACTCAACTTTGGGGTTGAACTACCTAGAAATATTGGATTGAAATTTGAATATATCCTCCAAGTCTATCCTATAGAAGTCCTTGGAGGCATGGGTGCTTTCTATCTCTATAGAAGAGAAGGGAACATTCGTAAAAACTATCTGCTAATCTAGGGTGCCACTGGCTCCTCTCATTCTAAGCCCCATGTTGTGAACTAAGTTTTGGATCTGCTTGCCAAGGTAGTTGCATCCCTGGGTGGTATCATCGTGTTACATGCCATCCATGTCGCTCCTTCAGCTTTCATTTCTCAGTCACCCCCCACTCATGCCATCTTCTTCTCTTCCCCTTTCTATGTATGATGGTTCACCATCTTTAAGTCTCTCTCCCATTCATCCTTCCCCTTATTTTCCTCCCTCCTTCCCTGTCTACCAACCACTGGTAGTTTTTGGCAATCAATTTGAGCCCTTGTTGGTTATTGGTCTCATTTCTCCTCTACTATCACTAGTCCCCCCATCTGATCTTGACTTTGGTGTCTCTCCCTATGCTCCCATTGTGGTCTCTACTTCTAACTCTAGGTTCTCAGGCCTTGTTAAGAAAATTCCTAGCAATTGGCTCTAGAAAATATTAGAAAGAGAGGTGAACTTAATAAAACCAAAAGCAAAATTGAATTCATTATGTTAATGGTGTTAAAGTAGGTGAAGAAATTGTAATATATAACCCTCAAAATATTGATAACACTAACATAAATCCTTCCCTAGTAAAGCATATTGTTTCTACTATTGAAGGTAACCAAACATTAATACAGGAAACTCTTTGTCAAAACAAACCATCCCAACTCAACAATTCTCCAAGACAACTGGAAGGTTTGGACTTGGAGAATCAAATCTCTAGATCTACTATGATGGTGATAATATGTCAACTAGTGGGAAGGTAGTCCCTGACTTACCAGGGCTTGTTGATAATGAGAACAACCTAGGCTTAAATTAAATAGTGAAGGCTGATAATTGTGTCTCAATGGGGCTTGAGAAGGTCACCATAGATACTTGTGGTGAGCCTTTCTCTGCTCCGCTAAAAGACATCTTGGATTCCTTAACTGAAATGATTAGAAAGTGGTATATGGATAGGACTAAATCGTCTAAAAGAATTATTGATAACCCTAACCTCGCCATTGAATCTGCAACCCCTTTTGGGAACATTGGTGATGAGGAGACCCCTAAAAGTCATGTGAACCCTCCTAGTGATGGGGAATGAAAGTGTTAACTCTCATGATTCTAAGAAAGCCTCCATGGCTCAAGAGGACCCTATAAAGGACAAAGGGGGAAAATTTTGGAAACTGTGAAGGATATAAAGATGGAGTCTACTGCTTGCCCCCTAAAGAATCTAAGAAAATAGGTTGGAAGAAAGGTAGTTCTATAACAATTAGTAAGAATAGTATGGTGATTATTAAATGAAAGAGAAAGAAAAAAAGTATTGTAATGGCTATTCCCTCTCCCAAAAGAATTGAGGTCGAAGAGAATGCACTTAAGTACTCTAAGTTGTTTAGTAATGCTAAAGAGCCCACCTCTATTAAATTTAATAATGATAATTAACTGAACTTCCTAGAATGTTAGAGGGTTAGAGTCCCCTGATAGAAAATATGTGGTGAGAAGGTTTCTCAATTTGGAATAAAATAAAGTTTTTTTCTTACTACAAAATTTAAAGCAATTTGGTTCACACTTGAAACCAACATGAATTTTATATGGGGAAATTCTACGTATTTAGCCTCCCAACATGAGAATGGGAGAGGTGGAGTTGTCATCTTGATAGTGAACAAATGGAAACCATTGGGGGTGTCTCCTTGCAATAAAGTTGTGTGGGCCACTTTTGAAAGGGGTGACTTCAAATTTGGCATTTGTCCAATCTATGCATCAAATGATTACTTAGGGAAGATCGAGCTGTGGAAATGGCTAACCAACCTCCCAGATGTCCCATGGATCATAGGTGGTGAATTCAACATGATAGGAAACAAGGAGAACAAAAAAAAGGTGGAATCAACATGGACTGGAAAGGAAATAAAAAGCATTACTATTTTAGATTGAGAAACAAGCTTACTGTCATTTATCCTCTAGAAGGCATGAAAGAGGAAAGTAACAATGTTTGGTACACCTAGTGTAATGTAAAAAAAGGGGTTAAAAGAATTTACTGCAGGCTAGATAGGTTCTATGGCAATATAGACTTCTTTAGCTTTGATCCCATCAGTGGTGAAAATAAGGTGTTGGTTTATCCTTACACCCTCTTTGACCACCACCTGATCAAGGCCAATATAATCATAAATAATGGTATAAAGATAAGCCCCAAGAGAAGGAATAACTTCATTCTTAACACTATTTTGTTGAAGGATGAGGATTGGATAGAGGCTATAAACACCTTAAGAGGAGTCAACAAATGGTTTCTTAAGGACTATGGACCAATTGAAAGGTGGATGAAGGCATGGATAATAATCTTTCAAATATTAGGTAAAAAGAGGGAAATGGATAGAAGATGGGAGGAGAACCACCTCGAAGATGAACTACTAGAAGCTAAAACTAGAATTCAAGAAGAACCAATGAGTGAGAAACTCTATGAAGAGCTTAACAAAGCTAGAATTTATCTTAGGAGATTACAAACTAGTAGAATTCAAGGCTTAAAAGTTAGGGCCAAGCTCAATTGGTTAAACAATGGTGACAAAGGATCTAAATTTTTCTTCGAGTATATTAAGGAGAAAGGGCTAAAAGAGAAAATTCATTATATTTTCCATAATGGTGTGACCTTGTCAAGTCAAGAAGTGATCGTGTTGTAGTTCTCCCTATTCTGTACAAATATCTATTTAGGTCAGAGGATAGTGGTGGGGAATGTTCTAAAGCTAGAGACAAGATCAAGAGATTAATTCCTTCTAAAATCTTTGAGGATAGTTCTCAACTCTCTACCACTATAACCAAGGAAGAAATCAAAAGAGCAATCACTTTAATGAGGAATGACAAATATCCTAGGGTGGATGGGCTCCCTTTTGATTTTTACAAGGTCTGTGTGATGATCTTCATCAAGTCTACATGGAATCTCTTACCAAAGGATAATTGGGAACTTCTATTAATCAAGGGATTATTAAACTCCTGCCAAAATAGGGGGATAAGATATTGATAAAATTTTGGAGGCCCGTCACTTTGTTGAATGTTTCTTATAAGGTTCTTGCAAAGGTATTAGCATTAATGCTAGCAAATATTCTCAAGTCTATAAACTCCACCTAAATAAGGCTTATAAAGGGTAGATACATACTTGAAAACCTATTGACTAGTTGGGAGGCCTTGGACTAAGCTAAATGCTCTTAATGGAATGTTTCCATTCTTTTTTTGGACTTTGAGAAGGCATATGACATAATGGAATGGCCTTTTCTATAAATGGCTCTTGAAGCCCTTAGGTTTGTGCAAGATTTTTCCAGCATGATCGGCATTCTATTTAAAGATACAACTACTTAGGTGGAGGTGAATGGTTCCAAATATAAGGTATTCTAATTAGAAAGGTCCATTATGTAGAGCTACCCCAATACCCTTTCCCTATTCGTAATTCCATCTAATGCCCTACATTATCTTCTAAGAGATGCTTATAATTCCCCTAAGGTGAAAGGTATGGTGTTACCTGATCAAATTGATCTCCTGGACATTCAATTTTTTGATGATACCTCTATTTTTGTGGATCTGCAAGAGGGTAATCTAACCAATCTAATGAATAAAATTGATATATTATGCCTTGCTTCTAGAGCTAGAGTTTCAAGGACAAATTCTATAATACTGAGATTGCTAGATACACTTCCTAGCTGGCTACAAAAATTTGACATCTAGTTCAAGGGGATCCTCAAAAGAAGGTAAGATATCTAGGGATCCCATTATCAATTTCACCTAATTTTAAATAAATGTGGCTCTTGTTAAAAGCCAAAATTGACAAGAAGTTGGATGGGTGGAATAGGCAGTTCCTCTCACTAGCTAGTAGGATTCATGTTTGTCAAAATATTCTTTCTTACACACTTTACTTTGCCTCGGTCTATTTTTTCAATATTTATTAAGTTAATGAGGTTCAAAAGAAAATCATAGGATTTATGTGGTTAGATGGGAAAGGTAAAATGAATTTGCACTCTGTTAAATGGGAATGGTGCTTTTTGGAAAAGGCTAATAGGGGCCTGGGCCTCAAAGATCTAAAAAAACATTGCATTGCATTAGTTGCCAAGTGGATCATCAAGGCCATTGATGGGAATGATCCATGGAAATCTTTGGTCAGGGAAAACATCTCTCAAGTATTCCCCAAGTTGGAAAAATCCTGAAAGGTACTACCTTTCAGTGATCTTCTCATCACCAAGTACCCAATATTGCCTACAAGTTCAATGTTTTTCAAAAGTATTTGGAGGGCTTGGGAATCCATTAGTGATCATTTCACTTTTCCTCTTGTAATTGATCTTTAAAACAACAATCTAATCCATCCCATAAGATCCATATGGTGGAATTTAGAGCACAATGGGAAACCATTGGCCTTGTTACAAGGTTGTTCTGCAAAAAAATGGAATCAGGCTGGTATTAAAACTTTCAACAATATCATAAGGGACGAGAATCTAATTTGTTGGGATCAATTAAGAGAAGACTATGGATTACCCCACTCTAATATAAGAACCTATTTTTTTATTAAGGAGGCCTGCAAAACCTGGATTCCAAATCTCAAAATAGAAAACTGGAATGATAAGCTAATTAAGGTCTTGTAGAAGGGAACTCTCCCTCTACAAGAGGTCAAGACCAAGATTATTTATAAGGAAATAATTTACTCCAATATCCCTATTTCCTACCTAAATAAGGTTTGGAAGACCAACCCTGGAAGCAAATATTGGAAAAAGGCTTTTTGTTTTCTTTGGCATATTGGGATTGATGCTAAAAATACCTATTTTAGATGGCTAGTTTTGTTGCAAAATATTCCTTACAAATTGAATAATGGTGACAATGATATTTGTAATATTTGTAGAGTTCCTGAAACTATTCATCATATTTTTTTAGTGTTTTATGCTAATGAGATATGGAAATTATTTTGTAATGATCAAAGAATTTGGGGAATAAATGGAAGATCCTTATGGGAAATGATAGAAAATTGAGTAAAGATAAGAATTTATTTTGTTTTTTACTATCTACTGAAATTGTTTGGTGCATATGGAAGGTAGGAAATGAGAACAAATACCATGGGGTTTGGAGGTTACTTACTGATTCAACTAAAAGACTCACATTCTTCAACGTTTCATTATGGGTAATAGCCGCCACAGAAATAGCAAAGAGAAAGTTCTTCAAGATTTTAAAATATGAGGTGGTACTCATTCACCAAAACAAGATCAAGTATGAGCATTCCTGGTAGTAGGGGTAACCCAACTTGACAGTATTCATGAAAGCACTAGAGGCCTTCAGGAAAGAATTCAACAATCAGAAAAAGGTTGGGAAGAACACTAGGGAAGAAAAAGGACCAAAAATATACACAAACTAAAACTATGAAATTGAAGAGGTCTTCTCCAATGAGGAGTTAGATGCAATCAATACCCTAGTTAACTGGGGTTCCATGGATGATTGTATTGAGAGAAGTAACTTTGGGAATGAAGGCTAATTGTTTTCTACATATGTACTTTTGGCATCTTTTTGTATTATGTGTATAGTCTGACTCATGCCCATATGTGTATATTTTTGTATTGTATTGTGCAGTCCAAACCTTTCTTACTGGATACTCTATCTAAAGTGATATAGGAAGTTATGATCTCTAGTGTTTCTATGTGGTAGATTTTATGTTGTAATAAGTTGTGGATACAGTGTACTTGTTAGAATTGTGAAAAGGCACAAAACCATGAGCCACAAGATCAACAAAAAAAAATACACCTTCTACACAATAGATCTCCAAACAATATATGTAATATTCCTCAAAAAGAAAAAGCTATAAAATGAAAGAGACTCTCAAAAATATATGAAAGCTAGAGATAATTACAATGAGGGTTGAGTTCTTTATAGGAGAAAAACCCTAAATGGACTCTCAAAAAGATATGAAAACTCGAGATGATAATTACAATGAGGGTTGAGTGCTTACAAGAGCAAAACCCTAAATGAGAAAGGGACTAGATCATGACAAGCGTCAACATCACATGAGATAAGACATAATGATTTAATATTAGCTCAACTAATAAAAGCATAAAAGTACTCCTAAGTTTAGCTTAAGTGCATGTGAGTAAATTAAACTAATAATCAATTAAAGATTAATTAATTATTAGCTAATGCATGATAACTCTAACAGTACTCTGGTGTTTAATCTGTTATTAATACCAAAAAAAATGCCATGCCCCACGTGAAGGGCATATTACAACAATAGTAAATTATGGTAATGGACATCATTTTTTTCTCATAACTATCCACATAGGCACACCTCCCAAGAATGGCATTGATATTCAATAATCAACTCACATAGGAAAGACCTAATAATGCAATTGATCCTCTATATTTCCTCCTAACTAACTAGGATTAGGAAAGTGGTATAAATGTCATTATATCAACTTGTAATTGCCACCATCATACTCTGCCTCCTTCATAAATTCCAATGCAACTAAAATTCTAAATCAATTGGGAGAATAAAAATAAATAATAATATCTCAACAACATGAGTATCCATGTACCCATTCTAATATTATTCAATATGAAACATTACTATACATTCATCTTGCAATTAAATATCACCATTTGGTAAAATTTAAAAAAATTAAGATGAAATATATGTAAAAAAGTTTACACCTCTAATGACCATTTCCATAATGAGCTATTTTTTTATTCTACAAGTAGTTATACTTTTTTTCTTGTAATGATTATTTTAAAAAAGAGCTTCTATTGTATGCTTCAAAAGATTTATTTTTCAACATCAAGAAAAATCTAGCATAGAATTTTCTACAACTATGATAGAAAAAGGTTGATCTACAAGATGATTTTATTGTTATGTTATACAAAAAAATTTATGGTTGGACATATTTTTAGGATGAATATATTTAGGAGGCCTTGAATTTTTGGGGATGGTAGAGGATGGATATTAAAAAAATATTTTATTTTTTTTCAAATATTTGTACGATAATACTATTGGGGAAGCCAAAATTTGAAAGCACAAAATAACCTTCCACTACTAAAACAAAATATTTTTTCTCATATAAAAATGAGAGTGTATAAATGTATAATAAGAGCCTTACATATATAGACAAGGTAGAGGAAGTAGGAAGTTAGGACTAACCAAATGACTACCCCTTCAAAGGTGCAACACATGTGTGACCATATCACAAGTGTTTGAATGTGTAAAGTGTGCATGGATTGGGTGTCTCAACCACATGAAGTGAGACACAAATAAAAATGTCCCTAAGTGGAGAATTAACTAGTGTGAATATGACTCTCATAGGTATGCTAAAATCTATCTAAATGGGTAATATCTATATTTATACTCACACCCCCTTAAGTGAAACATATAGAGCAATGCATGTAAGGATGATGATGTTACCAGCAACTAGGCCATGTTAAGTAGATGATACAAAGTTGGAGAAGACAAAATTTGAAACCACAAAATAACCTTCCACTAGTGAAATGAAATAATCATAATATGATGTCTATCATATAAAAATGATTGTGTAAATGTACAATGAAAACCTTACATATATAGATAAGGTAGAGGAGATAGGAAGGTAGGATTGAATGATTGACTACCCCTCCAAAGGTGCCACACATGTATGCTCTTATGACAAGTGTATGAGAATGTGAAGTATGCATTTATTCGGTGTCTCAAAACGTGAAAACATGTATATCAACCACATGAAGTGAGACAAAAGGAAAAAATTTCCTAAGTAGAGACTTAACTAGTGTGAATAAGACTCTCCTAGATAGAATAAAGTCTAGCTAGATAGATAAGGTATCTATTTATACTAACAAATATTAATGAGACATTCATCATTTATACTAGCGCTTGCACCTTAGCAAGGCGCAATGGTTACGCTGATAGGAGGGTATACTATGGTAGTGTATTCGAAGGGCAGAGAGGGGGAGAATGCATGGGGAAAGTGCAATCTGGTTTTTTGCAAGAGTAATTATTCGTAGCGAATGTGAATGGGTGGCGAGATGCAAGTAGAGTTGAATATGCCAAGTGGATGAACAACACAATATATTGTCTTAAATGGTTGAAGTGGTGGAACATTATAGCTCAACTGTAGCAAGTACATTTGTTGGTAGTTCATGGTATACAAAATGTACGCCATGAAAAGTCAAAAAATTTGTGAGCAATTTTGCATTAGAACTTTTTTTTGAACAAAATACAGTACAATTCTTGGTGTTTGATGGTGAGGGGCTATGATATATGCCATTTGGCTTCAAGGCCTGGAAAGCAAAAGAAATGCTAACCCTAACCCTAATTTTGATGCAAAACCTACCCCTCATCCTAATGTTAACCATATTTCTAACCCTAACTATATCTCTTGACCCTAACCATAAGCTTAACTATATCTCTATCCCTAATCCTAACCTAAACCCTAAACCTAACTATATATTTTTACCTTTGAGAACATTTAACCATATCTCTTAATCTTAACACTAACCCTATTCCTAAGTCATTGTCTATCCCTAAACCTAACCACATAATGACATTAAACCTAACTATATCTCTATCCCAAATCCTAACCATAAGCATAACCATAACCATGATGTAAATTGTAACCCTAAACCTAAAATTGATCTTAAATCTAATTGTAACCCTAACCCTGATCCTAACTCTAACCCTAATTTTAAGCTAATCTTCATTCTAACCCTAATCGTAATTTTGATGCTAGCTGTAACCTCGATCTTGATGTTAACCCTAACCCTAACCCTATTCTTAACTAAATTTCTAATCCCCTAAACCTAATGATATTTCTAACTCAAAACCTAACCCTAAGTATGACCATAACAACTATGCAACCCCTAGTCCTCACCTTATTCGTAAACCTAACCTTGACCTTAAACCCAATTCTAACCCTAATCTTGAGCAAATCTTGATGCTATCCCTAACCCTAATTTTGATGCTATCTCTAAGCCTCATCCTAAAGCCAACAATAACCCTACTCTTAACTACATCTCAACCCTAACCCTAATTGTAACTATATATCTAGCATTAACCTTAACCTTACCTATAACCCTAACCATATCTCTTAACCCTAACCCTAACCCTAACCCTGATAAGCTTAACCCCAACAATTACCCTAACCCTAACTATATCTCTTAACCCTAAACATGACCCTAAACCCTTTTGTAACCCTAATCTTAATGCTAAACCTAACCCTAATCCTAAACTATTCTTCATTCTAACCCTAACCCTAATTTTGATGCAAACCCTAATCCTCATCCTAATGTTAACCATATTTCTAACCCTAACTATATCTCTTAACCCTAACCATAAGCTTAACTATATCTCTAGCCCTAATCCTAACCTAAACCCTAAACCTAACTATATCTCTTAACCCCAACCTAACCATAATCCTAATCCTAAACTTGACTGAGAATATAACTATAACCCTAATCCTGTTAACCTTAACCCCAATTATTACCTCAACCCTAACTATATCTATTAACCCTAAACTTGACAACAAACCTAAATGTAAACCTAATCCTAATGCTAACCCTAACCCTAAGTTTGATGCTAGTAACCCCAATTATTACCCCAACCCTAACTATATCTATTAACCCTAAACTTGACAACAAACCTAAATGTAACCCTAATCCTAATGCTAACCCTAACCCTAAGTTTGATTTTTGATTTTTTTCTTTGATCATTCAATTTATCATGGTAAACATTTCTATTTGATCTTTTTGATTTATTTTTATCTTTGGATTATATATTTGATCTTTTAGTTTATCTATGATACATATTTTTAATTCTTAGTAATTTATATTCTATTGTTTTTTGATCATATCTCTTTGATTTATTTATTTGATCTTTCAATTTATTTATTTTTATTTATTTTATTTTTAAATTTATCTATGATAAATATTTTAAAATACTGTGATTTATCATTTTGATTTTTTAATTTATCTATGATAAATATTTTAAAATATTGTGATTTATCATTTTGATTTTTAAATCAAATCCCTTTGATTTTGATTTTGATTTTTCTTTGTGATTTTTCTGATTTTTTATCAAATTTTCTTTTATTCTGATTTCTCTCAAATTTCTTAGATTTTGATTTCTCTTTGTGATTTATCTTTGATTTTGAATCTCCAACCATTCATAAAATGATTCAATTCTTTAAAATAAACTTCAATTAATTAAAAGAATACTTATACAACTACCACCTATCATTAGGAATAATTGCTCAATAATTAAGTTTGATTGTGGAAAGGTTGTATTAATCATTTCATTCTGTCTACATTAACTAATAATATAAGAACCTACCAAAATTAAAATGTATATACATCACTCTCAACTTTGAAATTGTTCAAAACATGCACAATTTGTTAGGACAAAATTATTAGAAATGGAATTGTTATTGCTAGCTACAAATCAAAGTGAATGAAATAACTACCCAATTGACTATCCACACTTCTTCGTTGCACCCATTGGTTTCTAGTTTAAATTTTAATCTATGATGTCCTTTTTTCCTAGTCTCTAACTATATATAAAAAGTAACATATTATTAATGAGGTGGTTACTTTATCGATATGTTTTCCTACAGTTTCCTGTTCAAATCTTGGAACTGCTTAACCTTTAAGTAGAGTTTTGCTCGCTTAAAACAAGCATTCATTCTTGAGGGATACTTTTGGGTTTTTAAAAGATACTACTAAAATGTTCTGTGTGATGGTAATTGTTGATTGACTTGTTTGGCGCTTGATTGTTTTAGGTGAAGTGCTTAAAGCAGAATTTCACACATCTCAGATAAGCATTATAGGAAAGATTGAGCTCTTCCACAAATTATAAACAACTGGGTAATTTTGTTTCCAGATATCTTATTCAGATTTAGTTTTACTCCCCAGGGTCTTCTCACTGTTCACAATGGCAGATACGAGCATAAACCAGGCTGTCAATGAATTGGCAATAGAGGTAGTAGATTCAGAAGAATGTTACTCATGGTTTGATAATGTGAAGGGAAAATTCGAATATCACAAGGCCAAAGATGTTAAGCCAAATTATAACTCAGGAAAGCTTTCTCGTGTGTCCATAAACAGAGTACCCATGTAACTCAAGGGCTTAAACAGAGATGCGTATGTGCCTCGAGTGGTCTCCTTGGGCCTCTTTCATCATAGGATGTCTCAGACACTCTCTGAAATAGAGTTACACAAAGTAGAGGCAGTAAATCGATCACCAAAAAGGTGCCCACAAAATCAGAAGCATGCACTCTTTCTAGTGGAAAAAGTACAGAGCTTGCTTCCAAAAATTATAGCAAGCTACGAAGTAAAATCAGACTGTAAGGAAGAAATCATTGCGTGGCTGTTCACTCTGGACGGATGCTTCATTCTAGAGACTCTCAGGCTTCTCAATGATGAATCACAAAGGAACCTGGATCCTCTTTTTAATAGAAATAGGGTCTGTTCTTGTCAATTCGATATCCTAATTGATCTACTATTGCTTGAAAATCAGGTTCCCATAGTCCTCCTCCTTGGGCTATTACAAATGGAGGACAATTGTACAGAAGAAAAGGCAAGGATAGAGTTGCTTAGACTGATTCGTGATAGTATAGTTGCCTTGGCTCACCCTTTCTTGTAGCCACAAACAGGGGAATCGCCAACAGAGCATGATGAACGCGAGAAAAACTTGAAGGAAGAACTCAAGTTAAAGTATAAAAATCTGAAGCAATACAACCACAGTTTGGGATTTTTCCATGATTTCATTCTGCAGGAGTCGAAGACTACCGGTGAAGGAGAAAAGGCAGGGGATATTCATATGACAGTACCAGAGGGCTGACACCATCGTTATCTTCGTGGTCTTCATCATCATACAACAGCTCATAAACTGAAGAAAGAGTCTAAGTATCAATACCTCACGGCTTCCGCTACAGAGTTATACAAGAGGGGAATGATGTTTAATTCGTACGAGGGAGTTCCCTCAGCAAAGGACCTCTGTTTCGATGAACAGAAAAATACTCTCTTTCTCCCTATGATATGGCTTTCTGATGCTACAGAATTGATCTTCAGGAACCTCATGGCTATGGACATCTGCCAAGAAAAAGAACTCACCGTTATTTCAGAGTATGTATTTCTGATGAATAGTTTGATGGAAGAGAGGTGTTAATGAATGGTACAAACAACGAACTATGGTGAAAATTAGTGCGTGGGTGGAGAGTCATCCAAACCTTATGAACAGACTGGTAACTCCGAAACATAGAATTATTCATCGCTCCTTGCTGACACTGTGGTTGCTAAGGATGAAGGGCCTGAAAATACAACTGGGGTTAGCTCCAAAGTATACGCTGGTGTTGCATAACCATTTAACGATGATGATGAAGACAAGGTAGTGAAACAACAAATCAAAGCCGAGGTAAAAGCAACAAAGGCCATGAAGCATAAAAATAGAAATTACCCTCTCCCTTCTAATGTTTCCTTGCTCTCCTCCTATCATAACCGCCATTTCCATTATATTCTAAAGGCGGCCACTTGAAAAAGCAATAGAAATAGGCAAATAGGGAATACACCCAGACATTACTTCAACTCGCACCCAAAACCCCGAAAGTCAAGGTAAAATTAACACAGTACGCAGGGAGTAGCTGGTACAGTGTTCGATATGAATGATTCTTTTATTTTTCACCCATACTTCTAGCAGGACGCCCATACCGGGTGCAAAGGTACAGTGTACGGAGTCAAGGAAGTGAAAATCCAACCAGAAAAAAATGCCTTCGCAGGGAGAAAAATGCCTTCGCATGTCTCAGGTGGGAATCCAGCTGGAATAGTCTCAGCCGGCATCAGACAGTGAGACTTTTCCAGTTGAATTCTCACCTATAATAGCCTATCGACTAATTATAGAATCTCAATGCATAACAATAGAAATAAATTAATATTTTACATGAAATATAAACATATATTAGATAAATTTTATTACTTCCATTAACAATGTACATATATATTATATAAAAAATATAACAAAATATCAAAAGATTGCATGTTCCTATTGTGTAGAATTTAATAAAAACATAAGAAGATCTCCCTCTAAGTCTAATCAACATTCGCTAATATTGCATCAAACTCACGTTATAAGTCTAAGTCACTATCATTATGAATGATTACCTTAACTAATTTATCATGTTCCTCCTTCTCATCAACCTATATGACATCTTTAGAATCAACATCCTAATATGTAACTTAACTCTATTGTTTTTGAAGTTATACGACATTAAACTAAATTCTAAAAATAGATTAATAATTTGAAAATATATCTACCATCCTTAAGTATTCCAAATCTTAGAGTGTCAAATCCTACATAAAAAAAATTTACAAATCACTTAATCCTCAAACATTTATTGCCTACTTTCTAATCTAGATGAGCACCAACAACTTGTGACCTGTTTTGAGGAGATTTAATTTATTAGGGCTCTTATTTTAGGTTGGGTTCCTATGGGGAACCTTCAAGATCTATTTTGAAGGAATAAAGAGTCATATAGAGAAAAAAAATTATGTTACAAGATTAATTAGAATCTTTCTCAAAACAATAGTAGCTCCTACTTTTTAGTTTTGAAAAATTATATAAATGCAATTAGGATGGGGCTAGAAATTTCCCTACCAACTTAAGTTATTTTCAACCATTTGTCAATCATATGAGTTTTTAAATTCTTTCCAATTATTATTTTTACTATTTCATATTTATTTACTTTGTTGAATTGAAAATGCAAAATAATAAAATTCATAAGACCACTAACTCCCCTAAATTTAGGAATTTAAACTTGTAAGTTTAAACTACACTTCATAATTCATGGAACCACCACTTTAAAATATATCTTAAAAAATATGGAACCGCCCACTTCAAAATATTCCTAAAAAATCTAAACATCACCCACTAATTTTTTTTAGGAAGCCCCCTCTACTAAATCCAACCTTAATCTTTTATATATGTATATTTATCTATGCATAAAATCAGTTTGTAAACTCCTCAATAATATAATATCCATTACTTTATTTTATTTTCAATATTTAATTGAAACAAGCCTTGGAATATTTTTATCATTACTTTATTTTATTTTCAATATTTAATTGAAACAAGCCTTGGAATATTTTAATCTTGTTGAAATGATACATCATTCGTTTTGGGGGGGGCGGCTAGATTTATCTAATTGGGTTTTATTTGCTTACCTAAACTAGAGGACATTTTGAAGACCTTCTTAATAAGGAGTATTTCCGATGAAACTAATAAACCTTGGTGTTTGAACTTTGATTTAGTTTTGAATTATAAACAACGAAATGAGTTAAACAATAGCTTCTTATATCATAAAAATAGATTGATCGTATTGTAGTAAGAATTTGTATATTAATAACAGATGTTATATCATGCATTAATTTATTTTTCTACTCAATAAAAGAACACAAAATGAGGTCACGCTTAATAATATACTTTGCTATGAATCTCATATCTACCCTATAGCTATCGAGCCAGTAAGAATCGGACAAGAAATACAGGGTATAATGGAGTAAAATTTATCCTAGATTATCTTGCATGTGGATAGAATGATGTATCTGATTCGAAATTATCAGAGGTGTCGGCTGAAAAAGTGAAGGAGATGAGCTGGAAAGCCCATTTGACCAAGCCCCATCTCAACATAGAAACATTTTTGGAATTGAATTCTTTCAATTCCAATACAACCTCACTCATCACGAGCCTTTTCATGGAAGGAGATGAGGTGCAAGCCATCACCAATTCTACCACTTTCCACATTGCCTCACTGTTATACACTTTCATCAAACTATGGTTCGCTATGTTCTTTATGTCTCCCTTGAAAAAGGGTTCTCTTATCTACTATAAGAAAGAACTTTAAATCATTTAGATTGTTCAATTGTAGTTGTCCTCGTGATGTGTTGAAGGATATAAATTTGAAGATGTGTACAAATTAGTATCATAGTTACCCAGTTAACAATGTGTACTTCTTCTCTAATAGAGGGGCCTAGGAATATTGGATGCCACCCAAAGATGATTTCCATTGAAACAACTCCAAAGTTAAAGACATCTCTTTTTTCTATTAGTCGACGTGTTTTGCAATACCTATAGAACTCAAAATTTAGATTTTTTTTTCTTTTAAATTTAATATCTGAAGATTATATGGGTTTAAAATAGAAAGGAAGGAAATTTGGCTTACTTGGGATCTAAGTATCTGTTAGCGCCCTTAACTAAGGTTGATACATGAAAAACTCCATCCAAAGGTCCTATCTTTGACATTTTGAAATCTACAATCTTGGCCTCCATTCAATCATTAAGAAGGATGTTAGAGCTCTTAATGTCTCTGTGAATGGTTCCTGGCTTGCAACCCAAATGCAAATAGTCCAATCCTATTCAAAACAACACAAAAGTAAGATCCCATTACATTACTTTATGAGCTTCAAAATTATTTCCCATTGTTCTGGTTTTCTCAAATACCTTATGCAACATCAAGCGCAATGTTAAGACTTCTTTCACATTTTCCAACACCTAGAGATGAAATTTTATCTGGAAAATTATCAGAACGTATGTTTATAGATTAGTTAACTTCAGAAAACTCCCTCGTCTCATACAAGTACAAATTTTAAAAACCTTTGCATAAAGTGATCTACCATCAAGAAGATGTCGGAGGTCTCCATTAGACATGTATTCATAGATAAGAACCATATTTTGCTTCTCAATGCAATAACCAATGAATTTTATAATATTTTTATGGTGTAGTTTAGAAAGCATATCTACTTACAATGAACCAATGACATTATTTTGTAAGTTGGAAAAAATTACATATATATTTTATGTATAGAAAATTTCACATAACAAAGTCCTCTATTTCACCTCAATAGAGAACTTTGTAGCTCCCTAACATTGATTTTTCAGACAAACTTTTGATGGCCACTTCTTTGTCTTGAAAAAAGCCATGAAAAATCGGTCCATAACCTTCTTTTTTTATCTCCTTTTGAAACCCATTAGTCATTACTCTTATCTCTTCATAACCGAATGATCGGCTTCCTTCAATATTAATGAGCTCTAATTTTTTTTACTTATTGTTTTCCTGGCCAAAATGACTGTGCATGTAAGCCCCACTAGTTCCTGCTTTATTAATTTAATATATACACTCCTCAACCTAGCTTAAATGTCACTTAAGTTTGGGGTCAAAATTGTGTTGAAAAGGCAACTGACATAGTTAAATGTTGTCCCCACCTTTTTTTTTTCCCAAAAGGCATTAAGCCTGTATATATATTAATATAAAATAGTAAGGTTTTACAAAATTTAGAAGCAATGGCTCTTGCTAGCCAGACATGTCAACATGAAAGCTTATAGGTGAAAAAATTCCGCATCCCCTGTTTATGCACTATCCTTATACACTACTTGATATTAAGACACTTCCCCTAACTGAAAACCCTATACATCCATAGACAGCATATACAAAATTTACTAAAACACCCCTTAGAAAAATATCACATGATAAGTACAATTTAGCAAAAACCACCTTATTCTTCCATTACATCAACTTGAATCTCATTCCCCCCCTGCTGCTCTTGAAATTTTCCCATTGTAGTTTGCATAGGCGGAGAGATGTTGAGATTAGGAATATGGACTTGGCATGGGTGAAGTAAAGAGCTAACATTGTCAAGAGCATCTGCCACAGGAGCAGCTTGAATCACCGGATCATGAGGGTCTAGAGGCACTAGGACATGATGGTCGTGCAGCTCTGGAACAAATGCAGCAACTGGTTCATTATAAACATGGGCAAGTAGATCCAATAATGCATTAACTTTCCTCCCTATCATCTCTGCTAAGTCTTCACCAACCATAGCAACATGCCTCTCCAACGCTTGTTGCAAGTATTTGGAACTCTACATCTCTATCATGTTCTTTATGGCATTAAAAATTGAAATGTATGCATTACCATTCAATAGAAAATGATGCAGAAAAAGAACTCCAATTTGGACTCTCCCTTTCCACAAATCATACGCTTGCACCCCCTTGAGAAGCTTATTATCTTGTAAGAAGACTTCCCTAATTACTTTATCAACAATCAACTGAAGTAGTGGCAACGACTATAACAAATCAAAAGCATTTGAGAGAAAGATAGAAACTAACTATGAAGGGAAGATTACCCTTCGTGCTTGTGGGTACAATATTACATCTCCAATGATCCTTTTCACAGTTTTTTTGAACTAGTAACAGTGAGTCTTAAACACCTGACCAAGTTGTGCATCACCAATTGATTCTAAAAATGACAGCTCCCATTCGCACACAGGTACCCAGACTCTATAATTTCGTGGAAGGTATTCCATCTTTTCTCTACAACAAGCCTTACAAACCCGGAGGCAACCACGGATTTCACCCTCTTCCTATGAAGAAAACTATCAGTGCATAACCGTAGCTTTGAAACCCTTCTGCAAGTATTAACAAAATGCATTAAAATGCGAACAATCCTAGGGAATGATAAAATTTATCCTTCACATGCTTGTTTAGGATGACACAAGAGCATATATGTCATCGTGTCCTTCACTACGGTAAGACATTGTCATTTCTTGCACACATCAAACCCTTCACCTATCACAATACTAATGCAGCTTCATCATTAATTGGATTGCTTCATACTGCCTTACACCTGCATTCATTCCAACAAATATTAGCATTTAAAGAAAATTTCCTTCACTCGCTTGTTAGGATCCTTTCGATCTTGATAACTATTGCTCACATGTGTCGTGAACTAAACCAGTACCAAGCCACCTTGGTACTCATGAAATTATTGACAAACACATCTTATATTCGCTGCACGAAATAATCCTTGTAGATTTCCCAAGTTCTGTACAAAATCACTCTTTTTAAAATGCTAACTTGGCCTTCCTCTGCTATTTCCTTGAATGATAAATTGAAACATAGTTATCTTGCACCGCTTACATTTGGAGATTCAAGCTAAGCCAAAGACTCTATTATGATTACACGTTATCACTACTTGATATTTTCTAACACACTTTTTTAAAGCCTCGTAAGTTTATAGAGGATCAATAACACGATGTAACACTATTTAAATGGAAACATATGTAATGGTTGGATGCAGAAACAAAGATAGAGAAATAAAGAACTGCACAAAAAGCTACAACTTTGTTGTTTTTTATTTTTTGATTATTTAAAATTAGTTACAGTTGCTTCTTTTATAGAAGTCTTCAGACAATTTGGGAGGTAGATAATATAAAAGAAACTAACAGCTAACAGCAAATGAGACTCATGCAAACAACAAAAAGGGTCTAACTAATCATGCATAACATGCGAAAACTATACAATTTCAACTCATCTGAACAATGGGAGAAATTATTTGTTTTATTCTAAACATGGTTAAAGTTTACTCTGTAGTGAGGAGAGTAGGATACTTGTGCTTAATTTACGTTTTATGAACACAATTAGTGCTCTGATAACTACAATTGTTGTGAACCTAACAGTTACAAGCAAAATAACAAGTGCTTTTCTTTTAGGTGTATCCTTACAAGACCCTAGTTGGCAAATGTTTTCATTGTCGTCAATACTACAATGATTTAACACAAACCATTCATAAATTATATCACAATGAAAATGCAGATCACTAATCAATTTGTCTTGAAAAGAAAAAAGAAACCAACCTCAAATTAATTGTTTATCTTATTCAATAATCTATCTAAATAACACCGAGAGATACATTTGTTGAGCAAATAGATTGTTGTGAATATTTATATTATTTTATATATGCATAAATATATGTATTTTTGTTATTTAAATTTAATAATTTAATTAAAAGTTGAAATAGCGAAATTTATATTTATGTCATTTTTATAATGTTTATATGAAATGTAAATAGATATAATTTTATTTGAGATAATAATTTTATTACTATAAGTGTATATATAATGATTTAATTTTATTTCTAATAATTGATTTTTGTGTTTTCTTTGTTGTTGAAAAATCAATCAATTATCTTATTTTGAATGGAAAAAAATAATGAAAGGTAATAGCAATAGTAATCTATAGTAATCTATAATATTGTATATTTGTAATTTATGTGACCGACTATATAATATGACTGACAAATGGAACAAAATAAGGAAAATACTGGAAGACATAAATGCACAATGAACAGAATTTAAATCCTCAACAACCTTCAAACAAAACGCCTATTCCTGGTATTAGACTTGCTTAAGAATAAAAATCCTACATTTGTGGAAATGATGAATGCCCCAAAAAAACATATTAATTTACTACTGTATGCAATCAGAATGTTATGATGAACTCTTTTTCTAAGAAACAGGGGAATCTTGAATAATTTTCTATGCCTCCCTTAATTCCTGATAAGAACCCAAAAACATAAAGTATTGCATATCAAAAGAAGCTGATGAATTTCAGAACATACAGTCATTAGTTAATAATCCATTGAAAAATACATCCAACAGATATGTAAGCAAATAAGTGCAATGCCTTATCAAAGATATTGGCGGAGGAATGAAAAAATCAATGCATAAACTTAAAATCCTATGTGGTCTGCATATTTTTATCCACAGGCAGAAAGTTTTTTATGATATGATCAAATAACTCAGGAATTCAAAGCTATGGGCTTCAATGTATGAGGGCAAAGACTGTGTGGGACTGTAACGTTTACTTTGAGGCTGTCAATACAAGCATGGAAACATAAAATTATTGTATTAGAAGCTCATTGGAACAGTGGACTGAAGAGCGCTAAGATATTTTTCTGTAGTGAACACCAAATACTACAAAGGGGAAATTAATGAATAATGTGGGACATTAAGAAATTATAGAGGTTGTCAAAACTTGGAGAGTGGGAATCTGAACATGGAACTTGTCATTATGTTGCTAATGTAAACATTGAACTGAAATCGGAGAGCATTGAGCATTCTTAGCTTGGTCGGTGTTTGAGGCAGAGTGTTTTGAGTGGACAGCAAGATTAATTGATTTATATTAATTCCCCCTAGGAAAGTCAAACCAATTTAATCAATTTTGAAGTAATTATAAATTCTGCCCCACCTTGCATATATGATATATTTTTACATTGACCACATGGTATTATGGAGTTATGTTATAGATTTAACCACTTCATTCCATACCATTTCTAAATATATGGTATGATACATGTTTTTATTTGGAGAGAGTGTCTGCCTAAAAGAGTATTTATGTGACTCTCCTTTCTACATGCTTCAATTTTTCACAATTTCTTAGAAAAAATTGGATATTTCCTTTGCCCTTTGCACTTGGGTTTGACCATGTCAAGTAGCAAGGCCGTGTACTATTTATCTAGTTCATTATTGAACTTGTCAATATGGCCTTGAGCCTTGCCACCTCATTGTTGTTGGTGTGAGTTATAGTTGTTTACGGTGGAGGGGCTTGGTAAGGTCATTACTTTTCCTGCTATCCTAGTTATCAAGTAAGTTTTCAACTCAACCACATGCTTCTCCAAGTCCAGCATTTTAGCATATTTTCTTGCTTCTTCCTTTAGATCTTGGTCAAGCCGTTGAATTTCTTCGAGTTCCTTTTCTTGTTTCCTTCTCGACTTCTTGATCGCTACCTCAACAAATTTAAGAGCCTCAACAATAGCTTGCCTAAATTCTATCTTGTAAAAATCATAATAGTTTAGCTGATTGAGATGATAAGCTATATGTCTTTGTTCATATTACTAAAAAAAGACATTAAACATGTTTTTAAATTCAATAAGGTAGAACTGGGAAAGATATAGCTACCAAATCATATGAAAATCAAGGGAAATAGGTGTATTGTGGATCAAGAATCTATTCCAAGACAAGTTTGCCTTGTTACAAAATCTATTCTAGGAAGCACAAAATAACCAAACTCAGCGTCCAAAGGGAAATTGAATTGGATTTTTGTCTCTTTTCATGCGAAGGGCATTAAAGTTCTTTATATGACTTATATGCACATCCTTTAGCATAAATATATCCCCAAGGAGCTAAGGAGAGGCTGTTCAAGATGACTTGGCATTGCAAAGACTGATCTAAGGGAGTTCTTTAATTAGTAGATGACCACAAAAGCAGCAACAGTGGTCAAGCATGTTGAATAAGCAAAACCTACAAAGCATGTCAAGGCTCAAATTGAGTAATGAGCTTGTAAGAACTTGCAAGAGAGGATAGCAGATATGAGGAAGCATAACTTGGCTCTGAAGTTTTCCCACATTAGTTTATCTCGGGTAAAGCCTCATGTATGACCTTGGATTGCTTTCTTACTTTTGTCCCATGTAAGTACTACAATTTCTCTAGCACTTAAAAATTCCAATCATTGTTCTTAATCTCCTCATCGAGATTGTTATGAGTAGCATGTGCCAATACTTCATCTTCAGTGTTGAAGACTTCTCCAAGTCCAGTGTCATATAGAAGAGCCACATGCTCTCTTGAGAGCTGTTCATGTTGAATTCCCTTCTGCTTTCTTTTGAAGCCCATTGAAATTCAATATGAGGGGGTGTTATGATGATTAATCCAATCTATGTTGACAGTCATAATCACCATTTCTTGATTCTATTTTAAGCGCAATGGTGTGGGATTTTTGGACTTTTTATATTTTCTGATGATCACCTGATTTCTGCCTATAACTTCTGACTTTCAAATGTTCATTCATTCTTGTTACATCAATATTGTCTTTCCATTAAGATAAGGGCATACCAAGTCATAACTATCAGTGAGAAGAGAGGAAAAATGACTAATAAAATATGTAACAAATTGCCTGAGTTATTAGCAAAATAAAAAATTCAGTCTAGATGATGTTTTAATTCTTTTAAAGTTAGGATTCAGGCTAAACAAGACTTATGTTGAAAGAGTCATTTTGTACAACAGTACTTAAAATTTGTGCTCAAAAGTTGGAAGGTTCTATGCATATTTTAGTTTTTGGTTCTTTCTGCACATGTCTATAATATTTTGTTACTGACATTATATCTGTTTATGCCGAGTTTGTGGTTCTAAACAAGATTCTTTCAAATGTATGTATCACTTCCATTTCTGAAAGTAGAGCGAAGAAACAAAGTATGTGCTTAAATTTTTTCTTAAAAACATAAAATATTTTTCCAACCATGTTAATT
The DNA here is from genome assembly GCA_007258455.2 of Sequoia sempervirens. Classification (NCBI taxonomy): domain Eukaryota; kingdom Viridiplantae; phylum Streptophyta; class Pinopsida; order Cupressales; family Cupressaceae; genus Sequoia; species Sequoia sempervirens. The sequence continues at coordinate 5,399,713 of VDFB02271358.1, forward strand.
TATCAAAAATCAATTTCACAACATGATGCCGACAAAGAATATCTTATAATGGATTGGGCCTTCAAAGCAGGTTTTGTTTTGTTATGTTCTATTGGTTCCTCAATCTACTTTTAGTTGGGTTTATGTAAGCATCAATTCCAAGTCGAACAATAAACGGTAATCAATAACAATTTAAAATTGTTAGCATGAACAAGTCAAGAAATGTATTGAAGCATAAGACACAATGACACATAAATCAAACCAACTGGAGACAATTAAACTTACCAAACATTTGCTTCAAAAATTGATGAAGCAACCAATTAAAATGTTGAAACTAAAATGACATTGATATTGGGAAGATGAGATGAAATGTCCTATTACCAAGCTACTGAAAAGCTTGATGATTCTACTGAGGAAATACCAAAGGCAACAAACTGCAAAGAATTGGTTAACTCAAACAATAAAGACATGACATACTCACTTATACCAGTCTTTGTTGCAACTTCTATTTTAACCATGTACAACGATGAGCAAATTTTATTGCCAACTTCCTAATCAATATCACCATACAAAACACATTTAATAAACCTGAAACTGGTTGAATGGGAATTGCTGCTTAGGAAAGGTTATTGAGACCAATAGTAACTAACTACAACTTGCTAACAAAACACTTGGGGTATTGTTGTGACCTTTTCACACATCGCCCCATCGCAAATGGGGACCCCCAGTAGTCTACTAGTTTTTAGCATTTTGTCTCCTTGCAACAGTTTCGTGAAGGTCATCACTTTGAGAGTTTCAAGTCAATTTTTCGAGAGTCATCTGAGCCAAGTCAATAATCCATGCTTGAATCAGTGCATAAATGTCATGGAAGTGCTCAGAAGACCCGAGAGACGAGGATCGCCTGTGCTTTCGGCCAATTCTGACACTTACTATTTTTGAGGGAATCTACTTTTTTGCTTTTTCGTTTTTTCATTGTTGGGCATTTTTGGACCAAACGGGGTTCCCTATTTTATAGGGATTTTGCTTTTTCTATTTTTAGAAAGTCAACTCTGGTCAACGAGTCAACTTTCCATCTTTAGATCCAAAAATCAACCTTAAAATCGAAAAAAAATCATTCAAAAATCAAAGAGAAAATCAAAAAATCAAGTGAAAAATCTTGAAAGCAAGCAAAAAGCATAGAAAAATCAGTCAAAAGGTTGAGAAAAATCAATTGAAAAGCATCAAATTCTGGAAAAATCAGTTGAAAATCAGTCAAAATCTAAGAGTAAAAATCACAGAAAAATCAACCAAAAGAGCAAGTAAATTCTATCTAAGTCTGGAAAATTCGCCATAGAGCAATAGGTTTAGCCTTGAGAAAGTTAGCCCTTAAAATGTGGGACGAAGAGAGAAATGGAAAGGACTTAAGAAAGTTAACCCTGCCTAAGGAAAGAAATGGCAAACCTTCTTTGAAGTCTACCCTGCCTAAATGAAGAATGGAAAGGACTATGGAAAGTCCACCCAGCCATAAGGAGAAGATGGCAAGGATCTTTCAAACCCCATCCAGCCTTGAAGGAAAATTTCTAGGACCCTCAAAGTCCGCCACACCTTGTCTGAGACCCTCCAAAGTCCACCATGTCTAAGGAGAGAGTGGCAAGCCTTGACCAAAGTCCGCCTAGACTTGGCAAGGACTCTAGAAACTATGCCCAAGCCTTGAGGAGCTTGGAAAGAACCTTGCAAAGTTTTCCATACTTTGGCTAAACACTTGGAAAGTTTGCCATGGCCTATAAAAAGGAAAAATTAAAATTTTGCTAAGTGTTTGAGGCCTAGTAAAGGGAAAATCCAAAAATTGCCTAAGTGTAGAGGCCTAAAAGGAAGGAAATTTGGAATTTTGACTAAGTATTTTAATATTTTCAAGAGGAGAAGTGTGAATTTAGGCTAACTTTGAAAGGTAAAGACTTGAGAAAGTTTGCCATACCTTGAGGAAAGATGGAAAAGAATTGGGAAAGTCTGCTTGGGACATGGAAAAGAATAAAATGAAGTTCGCCTAGTATGAAGTCAAAGGGAAGAATTAAAATCGCCTAAATATGGATGTTTAGGAGAAAAATTGGCCAAGTACACAGCGAAAAATGCACAAGGCAAAGAGGTGGGAAAGTTTGCCAATGGCTAAGGAGGATAAAAATTTGTCAAGCATCATGGAGTTTCGCCTAATAAAGACATCCAGACAAAGACTTTGCCTAGAGAAATTTATCCAAGTAAGAGAAAATTTGACTTTGGTAGAAGAAAATGTGTCGAGTGCAATTAAAAGTTCACCATCGCAAGGAAAAATGAGGATCTGCATAACATTTATCGACGAAATGGCTAAAATTTTGACTAGGCTAGATGAAATTGGGAATAAATTTGGAAAATAAAATTTTAGCCAAAGAAAATGAAAGAAAATCAAAATTACCATGGGTCCAAAACGAACGGGTTGGAATAAATTAAAATATTTTAATATTTTAATAATTTATTTCCAATACTCAGAAATTTGAAACACCTTGGACAAAATTAAATTCGCTAGATGTGAGTCGGAAGAAAATAAATTGCACCGATTAAGGAAAAATCCAATGGGCAAAATTAAATTTTCCATGAATTTAAAGTTAAAAAAATCAAATTTAATTGAATATTTAATGGTTTTTTTTCAAAATTCAAAAAATAAAGATAAATATCTAAGCAAAAATCAAATTTTTGAAAATCAAAGAGATTTGCCTGGGTAAGCTCAACATGGATTCTTTTCAAAAAATAAAGGAAACTTGCTTGTTTGAACAAGGAAAAACAAATCGAGATCGAGAGAGAGAAGGCAGTTGCTAAAACAAATCAAGTTCTTCAGCATTATAATGAGCTTCAGCAACTCATTTTTCACAAACACAGCTAAAGAAAAGTTAAATCTCTCTCGAAATTCTAAGGCAAGCAATTATTCTGTAGGTAAAATCGAATTTCCCAAAGGAAGAAGTAATTTTATGTTGAAGAAGAATTTTTCTCGAGAAGTGAAAAGATTTAACTGTTGAAAGTCAAATTCTTATGTACAAGAGGGGTGCACTTCATCACTTGCTTTTGATTTAATTCTCGAAGTTTAAATCTGATTTGCAACCAGAAGTCTTTTACTACAGTTTGATGTTCAGTTGAATAGATTAGCCATTCTTCTTCTATCTTTTTCATCTTAGCAAAAGTTCTTGCTAAAATTTCAACTTCACCCATTTACTTTCTGCTTGCTTTTTTGTAGAAATTATTATTTAATAAGCTGAAAGTAAAATTTTCAAACCTAAGGCATGAAAATAAATTATTTAAAAAGTCTCTGTATTAATGTTAATATTTTTTGACTATAGGTTGATGACCACAGTGGACGAATCATCAAAGAAGGCAACAATGAAGTTCACTAGCAAAGGTGTCTAGTGAGAGTCTAAGATTAATTCAAAGTGGAAAATTGTTGCAAACATCGATCTAGGACATGTCGACTTTGAAGAGTTCAAGAAAAGAGTCTATGGACATAATGGACTTCCGACACTAATAGCTAGGCGGATGGTGAGAAATGGGATTTTTCAGGCAACCAGATTCCCACCTGTGATGGATTGTGCAGAATTGATGGTAGAATGTGCTATCAACTATGATGCTCAGAAGAGGTAGATCATTGCACCTGACGGTAGAATTTTGGCACACTTGAGCGAGGTGGAAATTCAAGAAACTTTCGGCATCCCAGCACATTCTTGAACTGTCTATAAGGCCAAGGAGGAGGCTAAGCATTTGTATGATAGTTAGCCAGATTTATGCACCACAAATGTCAACAAGGCATGGCTGGATAAACCTAAATCGTCAATAAAGAAGATGCCTAAAAGGCCACGATGGATGGACTTTAAAGAGGACTATGGGGACATCATTTTGATGTTGAATAGAATAGCTAGCAACCCTCAAGGTGCATTTTTTGAGAGCTAGATGTACTACTTCATAGATGAAATCACTTCTGGCGTAAAAATGTTCAATTGGACTCGAATGATAAGTAAAAATCTTCACGAGCAGTTGGTCAATTTGGAGGAGACTAAGTCTTTTCACATTCATGAGCTCATATATTGTATACTTATTGGCTAGGTCATATAAATATCCAAGAATAGTTTGCAAGGGAAAAGTTGGCAGCGGAGAAAACAAACTCAGACCTTATGATTGCTACCCACAACTCCAACTAAAGGAGAAGTCTCATTTCAGGTGGGTACACGATGCCTTCTTAATGCATATTACCAGAATACTTCAAGGAGGAGTGCATCAAAGGCTGAGTCATGAGGCAAAAAGTTTGATTAGTAAATACGAATCCTGGTTCATCCAGTTTCCAAAATTTACATATGTCAGGATCCAAGGATTTACTGGAAATCCCTATAAGTTGCCCATTTATCTGACAAATCAGATGATTCTGCTTGAAGTCCTGAGGCAGCTAGAAGAACATCAAAATATCTAGAGGCCAACCAAGAAGGCATTTGTTACATTCCCATTTTTCATCTGGAATATGTTAGAATCTTGTCCATTAGCGCAGGCAGCTGAGAGCGCTAGGTTGGAAATCCAGTGGTACCCATTCACAGCCTACAAGCCCAGGGCCAATTTTGACCCACATCATCACATCCAGACAGTGGATGGGAGAAGGTACAAGCACAGGGTGGAACTGGAGGGCTTCTGGGCAAACGCTACTGACGAATATGAGGTCAGAAGAAGATTATGGTCCAAAATGCTAGTAGACTTCATGAGGGCAATTGAACTTTGTCGGGTGCTTGATCAGTTGCAGGACGATGGAAACTACATCCAGCCACGCTTCGAGGAAAGCCAAACTCTTCCTCCCGTAATGTGGTTAGAGCCTGAGCACTTAGACATAGCAACCTTGATGAGACCAGTGACCAAATACTATTAGTGGTGGGTTGACCATCGTGTCTAGGAGATGAGACAAAAAAGAATAATGCTCACGTATGATTTACTGAGTGAGACAGAATCTTATTCCTCTAATGCTGGCGCATCCCATCAGGATTTGGTTGAGATTGGAGAGAAAAGGAAGGAGGTAGTTCCAAGTGTAGAGCCTGTTCAGAAAAGACAAAAGAGAGAACCATCTCGTTCTGCAGTGTCCCAGAATATTGACGAGCTGGTGGCCACCATTGGTGAATCCTTGATTGAAATGATCGTACCTCCTATAATTCAAGAAGAGAACAATGAGCCTATTCAGCTGGATGACGAGGAGCCCTCATCACCTACGGGCATGAAAAATACTAGGTTCAGATAATGAGATGGAAGTCCGACATAATGACTTTGAAGAGGGAATGATTTCTGCTCTCAAAGAAGTAGTGGATGTTCCAAATGAGGAGGATGTTCAGGTAGAAGATGGAATCGAGCAGCCTACCATCCTGGATTGGCTGATGGAAAGAATGAAGATCCAGGCACTAGAGGAAGCTCAAGAGGAAGATGATACTACGAATTTCTTGGCAAGGTTGGAATAGGTTACAATTAAGAAGTCAGCCAAGAATTTTTCCACCATTCGGAGGGATGAGGCAGGCAGTCGTTCCATACACATCGCAGTACCGATAGTGGACAAGCCACAGGATGAGATCACTCCTCAAGAGTACACCATAACCACCATAGATCTTGGTCCAACCACAAAAGGTCAGGAAGTGGAGGAACTAGATAATTTTGTCTCAACTGTCAAGGAAAGACTGGAAAAAGAAGTGGGGAAAAAGGAGTATAAAAGGGAAGTTGAACACCTGAAGGAGTACATATGGCATCTGACCTAGCCACTTAATCAGGGTGATGCGGTAGCTCCTCCTCTCCTTAATCCCTTACAATAACTAACAAGGATGTAGAGCAGGGGATGGTCACAGCCAAGGAGGCTCAGGAATGGATGACAAACAAAGGCACTGAAGCGGCCTTGTTCATGGAGAAACTAGAACTTGCCTATGGGAAAACCTCTTCTTTTCTTTCCAAACTTGTTGATATGGTAGAGACATGTGAATATATTCTAGACATGCAGGAGAGGCTTATTCCAAGCCTTAGGGTCCTAAAAGGCCTCCCAAGAGAAGAGTTGGTTGAAAGAAAGGTGATTGATGCAGGAGAAATGTATGATTTTCACCATTAGTTTTGGGCAGTGACTATACGGAGAGAAGTTCTGGAGAAGGCAAAAGTGGACGGGCTTAGAATTGAGGAGCAGGTAAAAGAAATATGGGAGAAAATTTATATGACAGCTGCAGAGGTGTTCAACCATGAGATTTTCCAAGAAAATGACATGCAGCTGGAGAGGTTTAAATGTAAGGTTCAGGAGGTTTTCTTCTCAACTACTGGACTACTTCTGAGATAGGATTTTGCAAGAGTGGCAATTCTCTTGACCATCTAGAATGATTTTGTGAAGTAGGAGGCAGATTGGGCAAGCACATTTGCCAAGTGTGCTGAGAAATTAGATGGATTAGAATTCTGAATTAGCATGCTACCACCTGTCACGATGGAGGAGGTTATCACAGTCGTGTCCAGGTTCATCGAGTGCAATGCTAACCAAGCAGATAGGGATGCCTCTCCTTGATGATAGCTCCAACTACCACTTCACTGCCTGTTACTGATTGTTTAGTAATTGATAACTCATGTTATTTTGGGAAACCCTAATTAGGGTTGAGTTGTAATAATCTTGGTCGTCGATATTGTTTTAATCTCAGCCCTTCATTTGATTTTTGAAACTCTATTTAAACTGGTGATCTTTCACTTTCATTTGTGTGGAGACAGTATATGAGATTGTTGCATTGAGACTATTTTCGATAATAAAATCTCTTATGCATGATTTTCTTTGAATAACTTTTATTGTCAAGTAGTAAGCAAGGTTGCATATCTTCTTCCGCCATAGATTAGAGTTAGCATTAAGTTAAGTAGAATTTGCTTTTGAATATTGGTTAAGTGAATGAGAGATTGATCGTAAAGATTCAATGGTGAAGTATTGCTCATACTTTCTTCAAATGGATGACTTACATTCGATGTGTAAAGTTAGCCTAAGCTTATAATTGTGGATTATTAACTTTGGTCTCATTCGAGGCTTGAAAATTACAATTACACCCTTAGAAGATTGCACCCACTTTGCGTAGTTGTCCTAGGGAGGTGAAACAAAGTGCGGTTATTTCCTTTCACCTAATCTTTACTGTCTCTCAAATTCCTAGGCATAGAATAAATCCCCTAAACCCTTATCTTTTTGCCTTTTTTGAGATTGACATTGAAAGTCCCATTGAAGAAGCCTTTAATGATAAATCCGCCTAAGTCTCAAACTTGTGAAAATTCCTTTAATGTAAGTCCCCTTATGTATTACTAGCAAATCACAACGCCCATTGAGCTTATCCACATGTCAAGACCTGACAAAAGGAACCTTGGAATCGACATATGATCTTCTCACAATCTTGGCATACATGGTGGTTTTTCAAGAGAGGATAGAGTGTCTTTGGACATTTTATTTTGTTTGTTCGGTGGATGATAAAATGTACACCAAAATAGAATTGGCGCTAGAAGGAGGGCTACTACAACACAAGGGATGGTTTACAAGTTAAGGCAGTAGGCGTGATGCAGAATGGTACTTCCACATGAGAATGGTACTTCCACATGAGTTTCCTTTTCATGTACCTGTTGAACAACTGGATCAACCACCAACAGATATTATTGATCAGTTGTATATGCTAGCTTGGAAGACATAGACCGATCGTGCTCAATTTGGACAGACAAGCCGTGTCCTTGCTAGAGAAGAAGAAAAGGGAAAGAGATTTAAGGAAGCAATCAAGAGAGATTTGATAAGGTAGAAAATTAATCGTCTAAAGCAAACCTTTGATGAGATAGAATGATCATTTGCTATAGGCTCATCCTCAAATCCAAGTTTTGATAGTAAGATGAATAATGGTGCTTCCGGCCAACGTTCCTGATCCTAATCAAGATCCTCAACTAGTGTTATAGCCTGACTTGGGTTTTCATGATGAACAAGAGGATATCATTACCAAAATTTTCAGCCTTGCATGGCAAGTGAGAAGAAGTGCTCCTGATTGGTTTCGCATGTGCTATATTCTT